>CM076579.1:1291813505-1292203316 GCA_034641835.2 Pinus albicaulis
GGTTGATACTTTCATGCAAGGAGGATCTTGCACGAGAGTTTGAGATGAAGGACTTGGGCATCCTTCATTATTTCCTGAGATTGGAGATTTGGCAGCGCAGCGGAGGACTGTTTGTTTCTCAGGGCAAGTATGCCCGGGAGATTCTGGAGAGGTTCAACATGCAAGGCTGCAAGCCTGTTGACACTCCTCTTTCTGGTGGTTGGAGGAAGGAGGATGCTACTTCAGCGGAGGTAGTGGATGCCACTGTCTATCGACAGTTGGTGGGGTCGCTTATGTATCTGGTCAATACACGACCCGATATATGCTATGCAGTTAACCAGCTTTCGCAAGTTATGGTTAAGCCTACCAAGCTCTTTTGGAAGGCAGGAAAGCATGTATTGTGCTATATTAGAGGCACATCAGGATATGGTCTATGGTACAGACAGGAGGATGGAGCGAAGCTTTCTGGCTTCACTGATGCAGATTGGGCAGGGAGTCCAATGGACCGGAAGAGCACTTCTGGAGGAGTTTTCAGCATTGGGTCGACAACGGTTTCCTGGTACAGCAGGAAGCAGAGATCCGTGGCACTCAGTTCAGCAGAGGCCGAGTACATGGCAGCAAGCTTGGCTGCATGTGAGGCTATTTGGATGAGGAAGATCCTCGCAGGTTTTTTCAGGTTGCATTTGGAGCCTACGGTGATCTACTGTGATAACCAGAGCTGCATCAAGCTCTCGGCTAATCCAGTTTTTCATGATAGGTCCAAACATATCGACATCAGGTACCATCACATCAGAGATTGTGTTCAGCGAAGGATCATGATGCTTTCATATGTTCCCACGGAGGATCAGGATGCCGACATCCTAACGAAGGCGCTCACCAGGAGCAAGTTCGAATTCCACAGAGGCAGGATAGGGATTGCAGATAATCCATATCTTGCTGAGAGGGAGTGTTGAGAATGCAGCAAGATGATGGAGCTTAGTGAAATGAAGTCGCCTTCACTAAGTGGGCCCGCGGGCAAATTCTGGCGCAAAATCTATTTTTAGACTATGTCTATTTTTAGACATATGGAGCATGGTCCAGGGATTGCAGTATGTTATTCTTGGAGTATTGGTCATGTTGGTAAAAATAGATGGACATCTATTTTTTGGACCTATAGGTCGAAGTCTATTTTTAGATTGCCTCTCCTTAAAATAGGGAAGTCAAATATTATTTACCCTTAATAATATTTGGACTATAAACTTTAGTTTACTCTCTTGGAGCACTTCAGTTCGAGCCTTGGAAGTGGCTCATGCATATGACAGAGGAATTACGCTATTCCTAGGGTTTGGTGAGCACATGCATGGTTGACTTCCGTTAGGACTTTAGTGGCAGAAGTTTGGAGGAGTTAATGAGACAGCTAGTGGAGTTGTGTTCTGTTTATTTTAGTTGAACTGGTTGAGATTAGTTTAACTAGCTAATCAATTAGTTATGAGTGGATTGAATTAAATATTATTTAATTCATTAATTAGTAACTCATTATTCAACTCAAGAACACATCAGTTCACTACAGTGCATGATCAGTTCAGTGGAGACCAGTGAAAGAAGTAGATGAAAGGGTGGAGTTAGCTATCAGTGGCGACATCAGTTGTGCATGAGATTTGCACCACACTTGGAGGAATTTCCCATGATGATTGCGCTTTCAAGCCAAGGAGATTTGAACCTTGAATCTCTATATAGACAGGCCATGATTGCGCAATAGAGGCAAGGCAATTAGTGGTGAGTTTTGAACCAGTAACCTGTTCAAAACCAAGCTAGTTTGTGTGTAACTTTATGAGAAAGTACTGAGTACTTGTGAGGAGTATTGTACTGAGTTTGTTACATTATTTCTCCATTATAATATACACAATAGCTGCGGGGTTTTCAGCTATAAGCTTTCCCCATACATACTGTGTTAATTTGTATGATGATTTGATGTGTTATCGCTTGTTTTATTTTCCGCATGTTTGATGATCTGAGTGGAAGAGATTATGTGTTGCATATGAATTCGAATTGATATGTGATCAGGATAGTCTCGGTGGATAATTAATCATTATTCAGCAAATTTATACATAGTCCTCTTCGCAATTGCAAGGCTGTACTCAAAAAGTAAGGAAAGTTACTTTTTTGTCTGACTCAAAATTAAAATTTTAATAAAGGAATTACCACTTATCATTATTGATATTTTAAAATTAGAATCAATTTAGTTTTCATCCTGACGAAGGCGCTCACCAGGAGCAAGTTCGAATTCCACAGAGGCAGGATAGGGGTTGCAGATAATCCATATCTTGCCGAGAGGGAGTGTTGAGAATGCAGCAAGATGATGGAGCTTAGTGAAATGAAGTCGCCTTCACTAAGTGGGCCCGCAGGCAAATTCTGGCGCAAAATCTATTTTTAGACTATGTCTATTTTTAGACATATGGAGCATGGTCCGGGGATTGCATGTATGTTATTCTTGAAGTATGTGTCATGTTGGTAAAAATAGATGGGAATCTATTTTTTGGACCTATGGGTCGAAGTCTATTTTTAGACTGCCTTTCCTTAAAATATGGAAGTCAAATATTATTTACCCTTAATAATATTTGGACTATAAACTTCAGTTTACTCTCTTGGAGCACTTTAGTTCGAGCCTTGGAAGTGGCTCATGCATCCGACAGAGGAATTACGCTATTCTTAGGGTTTGATGGCATCATGCATGGTTGAATTTAGTTAGGACTTCAGTGGTAGAAGTTTGGTGGAGTTAATGAGACAACTAGTGGAGTTGTGTTATGTTTATTTTAGTTGAACTGATTGAGATTAGTTTAACTAGCTAATCAATTAGTTATGAGGGAGGTGAATTAAATATTATTTAATTCATTAATTAGTAACTCATTATTCAACTCAAGAACACATCAGCTCACTCTTAGGTATGACTGGCCCAAGGATCTCATGGAAAGAGGTAGATGAAAGGGTGGAGTTAGCTATCGCTACATCGCTAGGCATGAGATTTGCACCACACTTGGAGGAATTGCCCATGATGATCACAGCCTGCCAAGGAGATTCAAACCTTGATCTCTATATAGACATGCTATGATTGTGCAATAGGAGGCAAGGAAATTATGGTGAGTTTTGAACCGCATTCGTTCAAAACCTAGCCAGGTTTGTAACTTTATGAGAAAGACCGAGTACTTGTGAGGAGTATTGTACCGAGTTTGTTACATGATTTCTCCTCCATTATAATATACACAATAGTCAGGGTTTTCAGCTATAAGCTTTCCCCCATACATAATGTAATCGTGTTAATGTGTATGATGAATTGATGTGCTATCGCTTGTTTTATTTTCCGCATGTGTGATGATCTGAGTGGAAGAGATTATGTGTTGCATATAAATTCGAATTGTATGTGATCAGGATAGTCTCGGTGGATAGTTAATCATTATTCAGAAAATTTATACACAATTAAGCAGCAATTTTATCAATTCGCTCATTTACAAAAGGTTATCATGAATTGGCAAAGTTTTAGACAACTTAAGGGACAAAGTGTTCAAGATTACACTCAAGAGTTTAGACAAAGGGATTTATTACTTGGAATTTATTTTCATAGCCAAGAGAATTTTCTGAAATATATAGGTGGTTTACACAGCTATCTTATACATGCTATCCTTATTTTCAATCCTACTAGTCTAGACGAGGTTTGTGTTCAAGCCACGCATTTAGAGACTAGAGGTAAACAATATTTTGATGGGAATGAGGGTAGTTAATTTAAAGGCAAAGGTAGAAAAAGAAATGTAAACTCTAGGAAAGAAAAATGAAAATTATTTTGTAAATACTATTCCAAAACAAGCCACGATGAAGACCATTGCTAGAAACTTCATCCGAAGTTGAAGCCAGAAAAATTTAAAACCAAAGATAAGGCCAAAGAAAAGGGAAAAACAGTTGCAATAGTTGAACAAGATTTAGGGTATGAATCAGGAGATGAAACTAAAAGCATAGCTTTGGCACTAAAGAACATAAAGGGGAAAGAGATTATAAAGGAAACAAATCCCAGTTCTAGCACTTCAAAATGTCACATAGAAGCTCCAAATGAAGAGAGGAGGGTTGAGTTGTTTCATGTGAGGATAATTTCAAAAGACACAAAGATAGACACACTATTCTATAGTGGGTCACAGTCGAATCTCATCTCAGAAGACTTAGTCAAGAAGCTAAAACTTGAGACCATTCCACATCCAAAGCCATATCCACTTGGATGGATTTGTAAGGATGCTAATTTACAAGTTTCAAGGAAGTGCATGTTGCGCTTCGCCATAACAGCTCATTATGTTGACTTGGTTGAATTAGATGTGGTACCGCTTGACATTACAGGTGTGGTGTTGGGTAGTCCGTACTTATATGACAGAAAAGCGATATTCCATCGCCATGAGAACAAGTATCATCTATTCAAGGATGTCAAGAAGTTTACTGTGAGAGCACATCGAAAGAAGCTAGAATCATCTTTAGTGAATGCAGGGCAGTTGAAAAGGCTTGTCAATGCAAGTCAAAATTTGAAAGTGTCGGTGCAAGGTGGTGCAAGAATCCAAGAAAGGGAAAAGAATGCAAGAAAAGAGGACACAAAGTTCAGCATGGATCAATGTTAGTTTCATAATGGTAGGGTATGGTGAGAAAACTTGGTCGAGAATCGACACAAGTACATGGCTCATTCGGCAAAAATTTTCCATAAGGACAGTTGGCAAGGTGAATCTTATTTCCAATTTCCCTTGAAGGTATACTATTGTAGGAACATTATGATTTCTGCAAATTTTAGTTTTTTTACAACAAATTCCAAAAATTTGCATCATGTCACAGTCAAGGTTAGCAGCATTCGGTCGACAGATTCAAGGAAGAATTTATCTTTTTATGAGAAGCTCAATTTGATGAAATCAAGGATATTTCAATGGTTCAAGGTTGGAAGAGTGGAGAATCAGTCTCCTCATCTTCAATTTCTATAATTCAAAGAGCTTTTGGGGTCCAAAAACCTCCCACTGGGGAGGTGTGATCAAGAGATCATGTCCAAGTGAAAAAAAAATACTCAAAAATGGAAATGCTCATAAATGGTTGCAGTCTAAATGACTGGAAAGGTCTCGTCGCTGCGATTCTGGCACCATGAACGAGACTCAAAACTGACGTCGTATGTGGAAGTTATGAAGGTTTGAAGTCTCCAGTAAACTCCATTTTTTAGTTGACCAAAGTTTACTTTTGAATTTGAAAAAAATTTCAAAAAGCATATTCCAAGGAATATTCTGGGAATATTCCACAGGGGCGAATGGGAATTTGACAAGTGGCATTTTTAATTGGTCAATGGTTTGACTTTGTTTAAGTGGACCAATAGTAGCATGCCACGTGGTAGGCCCGGAGGCCGCCACATGGCCCATGAACAGTGATTCAAAATTTTATGGAGACCTGGGATTTCAAACACCTGAACTCCCCTGTACAAAGCTAGCACCCTACCAGCCCACCTGCAGATGTTTCTTAACATACGAATTTCAAAGGATTTATTTAATTTTTAAATCAAATTGGGTTGGGTGGCAAAGGGGGCTAGCCCCCATACACCATGGAACCCACCGCCTGTAACCAAAGCTCTAGACCTGGCGGTCGTGGGCACATAAGATGTCAACAGTTTTATATTCCATGTGACAGCGCAGAGTGAAATTTATGGTAACAGTTTCAAAACCATTACAGCCATGGTTAAGTCGGTGGTTTAAACGGAGGCGGTCACATGTGACCACATAAATGCGCCCCTATCCAAAATTTATGAAAATTGCTAGTAGTTCTGCCAATTTGGGCGCTCTCCACGAAATCCAGCCTTTGTGCCATTTCTAGTGCGCTAACTAGAGTTATCCCACATTTGGTGGGGTTTTCTAGTGATATTGAGCAGGTTTCTTTGGGAGGTCATAACTTCCTCATTATTGAACCAAATTGGACGAAATTTTAGTCAATTTTGGCTTTCTTCAGCATTCTAGAGTGTTTGAGATAGGTTGTAGAGCAAACCGAGGTGTTCTTCAACCATTTTTGCTTCAAGGAAGAGGAAAGAGCCACCAAGGCCATTAGGGAGATGGAGATGCATTGGGTTGTACTTCACTATTTGAGGTGAAACAAAAGCCATTTTTAGCTTATTTTTGTCTTCTAAAGTCAAATTCACAGCTTGTTTTACCTGTTTAGGCATATTTCTCACTTTGTAACCATTTTTGAGAAAATTAAAAGAGAAAGGACATACTATTGTGGAGCCTTGGACCAATAGATGTAGCCTAGGAGGGGTGAACTGCCTCATGAGTTTGTTGTGTTATGCTATGGTGAATTTTTCTTGCTGTGATATATTAAACAATAAATTTAAATAACCAATCCTCACACATAAAACTCATAAACATTACCAAAACCACTTTGTTTAACTTGCAAGTCATGGAGAACACTTTGCACACTAAATTAAATGGAAATGGATACTTTGCATAGCATTACAAATAGTTCCATTTTCAGATCATTAGGAACCTCTTCTCCTACTTTTTATACATCATAAAATATTGTTAAATCAGTTATTTAGTTTCTCTTCATGAAGGTTTTATTGTGGGAAAGGACAATCGGGATCTCCTAATTTAGGAGCCTCTTCCCTCACCTATTACATATTAATCAGAAATTTCTTACTTAGATTTTATATTTGTAATATGCATTTATGTAAATATTAGAATTTAGAATATATTTGTAATATGCATTTCTTTCAACTTCTACACTTTGTCTTCTAAAATTGACTACATCTGAAATCCATATATTTTGGACATGCTTCCAAGTCTACAAACTCAGATTGATAAGTAAAATATATGTGTTAGTTTAATTAGTAAATTGACCCAACATCACACATGCAACCTGTTACCTACAAATAATCCATGTTGTAGTTATTGATCCAGTTGTCCCCTTTTCTCTCCCTTGCTTTCCTTTGCTTTCTTTCTCCAATCCAAGTGAATGCTAGAATGCTCTAAGCATGCTCCAATAATTCTCTGTGAAAGAGTATGAGAGAATGAGAGTGTGAAAGGAGAGATCCAAAACTGAACTGAAAAAAGGTGTGAATTTTTTCTCTGATGCCTTTTTATCATTGATCTCCCTTTTTTCTTCGTTTTCCTTCATTTCTCCTCTAATTTCACTTGCATGAAAATTTGTGTCTCTTCACCTTCCTTTTCTCCTATTTTCATAATTAAATGCCAATTATTCCCTCTTTGTCTTTGTGATCCATTTACCAATTTCCATAGCCATTAATTAATCCAGAAGTGATTCCCACTATAATTGTATGCTGGACATTCAGCTTGGAATATGTGTCCCATTACCTTGGTCTTGTTTTATTTACATGGAAAATCAACCAGGGGTTGTTATATATTTATATAAAAGGAGTCTTATAAATATATTTATATTTAATTATGACTTGATGATATCTCAATCTCAAGTTAAATTTTGAAGATATTTTTGCTCCTTTTTCTTGATCAAATGGATCATCTCTTCTAAGTAATAAATACCTATTTTTCATAGTCATTTTGTTTAGTTGTTTATAACCAATGCACATCCTGAGGGTACCATCATTTTTCTTTACAAATAGAATGAATTCTCCCTAAGGAGATACACTTGGTCTAATATACCATTTATCCAATAATTCATGCAATTCCATTTTTAGCTCCATCAACTCAAGAGTACTCATTCTATAAGGTGCTTTAGATATATGTGTTGATTTCGGTATAAGATCAATAGAAAAATAAATATCTCTCTTAGGATGTGAATCAGGTACCTCATTTGATAATACATCGTTAATTCTTGAATTATAGGATAATATCTAATTTTTCATCCCTTTTCTACTATTGGTTGTTTATGAACTGCATATAACTTACATCCTTTTCTAAAACCTCTTTTCAATTGAAAAGTTGAAATTTGTCTTAATGAAATGGATTTTTGATTACCTTTCATAAGGCTTGATTTCCCTTCATCATCTATACATCCATAGTTTTTATTATAGCGATCTAGTCTTATATTATGGCCTGCTAACCAATCCATGCCAATTAAGGCATCATATGAGCCCAATCTCTAGGAAATATTTTACAATCTCAATGTACCTCTTCTTAATTCTAGCTTCTAGCTAGACTAACCCACAGGGGCTTCTCTCAATTAACCACTAACATATCACGTGCGATCATAGTATATTAAACAACGCCCTTAATTTGAGTACATATTGTAAAATACCTCTAACAATCACATTATTTAACCCCCTCCCAATATAAACCCAATACACCTTCCCAATTTAAAAAACCCCTACTTTCACTATATATTTTAGGTATCCATTTTTTCATTAACAGTTTTTATACCCCTTTATATTTTTTCATTAACTTTGAACTCCATTTTTTACACTTTCCAATATAGAAACCCTTTACCACCTATATATCCCCCAATATATAATGTCATTTTTTCCTCATTATATATCCCCCAATATGAACCCACATGATATGGTATTGATCCCGTAGTGAAGCCCCTGTGGACTAACCAAGGTTTTTGACATTTACACCTTACCATTGAAGAAAGAAAGACTCAAAAATTTTAGTTGACATATATATATGACTAGATCGTGAGTCAATTAAAATAAAGAAAACTTGTTTAGTAATCTTACAATCAACATCCACTATTGAAACTTGATGTTAAGCTTGTCCATCCTCCAACATAACATATATTTGTGGAACACTCTTGGGCATGTTATCCACTATTGCTACTTATTATATATAGTAAGTAAGCTTGGTAGTTTAGTTCCTATTAGGGAAATCCCTAAACAAGTTTTCTTCTTCATGTACCCAACACCTCATAAGTCGTTTCCAAGACTCTCTTAGCTTCCCAACCACTGGCTTTGTTGGTTCAATCTACATTGAGTTTCAAAGTTCTATTAGAAGATCTTTATTACTAGGTAATTTGATGTAAGACATTTTGACTGGTTTTTATGTTTTGGAGGCTTAAATCCTTACTTTATCTATTCAAACTTCTCCTTTTTCTTTTTTTTCACATCTTAATGAATTGTGTTTTATTCCTACTTTGTTTATAATAGGATTTAGCTTTTTCTACTGTCTCATCAATAGTCTTAGGATCTTCAAAATAAACTATATCCTTATATGAATAAGGAAATCCACTTATAAGATGTTGGATTTTAACTTTCTCATCTCTGATATATGCGACATATCTTAACATTTCCAAGAACTTATTTCAATTTTATTCCATGGTTGTTTGTCTTTATTTCATTTCATGAAATTCTATCATTTTTCCATCATATTGTCTCTCTGAGAGATATTTATTATGGAAATACTTTTTATTTTATCTCTAAGTTACTTTCTTCTCATTGATCTTCATTAAATTCATGAGATCTTCCATAAAATGGATGCTCTGTTGTTCATGTTGTAGATAAACCACTCTAACTCTTATGTTTATAGAATAGTCATGCACTTGAAAATAATTCTTCATTCCCAAATCCAATATTCAACTTCCTCACTTCACCTCACCATTAAAAGTGTGTGGTTTTCACTTCTTAAATTTCCCTTGTAAAAAATCTTTAGAAACTTTATCCATCTTCTTAATATGCTACGAAGAAGATTTGGATTCATTACTAGTAGTTTCATTGGAATTGTTTGTGTTATGACATGAATGAGGATGTACTTGTGCTAATATCATCGGGAACTCAAAACTTATAACTATGGTATCTCTTCCTTGAAGGGATTTTTTACTAGCATTACTTGATACTTGTCCTAGCTACATGTTTTTATTTTCATTTCAATCAAGATTTGTAGCACTTGGAAACATTGACTTGAATAATCTTTTCATTATCTATTTGTATCTCCAAAATTCAAATTTTTAAGTTTTTATAGGCCCCGCCATGTCCAAATGAGTCTCAACATCTCCTCTTTCACGGGTCTTAGATTCATGGTGTTGTCTATCATGGGTCTCAAATTCATGGTATTGTAGTTATTACCCCATAATGTTACCTCCCCCCCCCTTTTATTTGTGAGGAAAAGGTAAGTTAAGGTGTTAGATTTTTATGTTCAACATAGTTATCAATCAAACGAGAACAATACTGAGTACCCATTTTTTTGAGGTAGCAAAAAAAGCATCCAATTTTGAAAAGTGTTGAATCAGAATACACCTTTTTTTGGAGAATATTTTTGACACATTAAATTTTCTTATGTATCAAGTATGAACATTTTTTTAAAATGTTAGTGATTTTCATGTTGATTTGGAAAAATGTTGATGCAACATCAACCCCCTTTTTTAAAGGGCTTCTTTTGACACTTCAAATTTTCTATTATCTTCTTCTTCTTCTTCTTCTCTGAGATATTTTTTAGTGGTTTTCAGGTTTGTGTTTTTTTATTTTTCTTTTTAAAAAAAAATTGTGTTAAATTTCATTTTTTGCATACTTCAAAAATAAAATGAAAATGGTCAATATTTTAAAGTTATGATTTTCTATATATTTATGTATCATTAATTAATATTTCAATGCATGTCAAATAATTGTCACAAAAAAGTAATATTTTTAAACATTTGACAAAAAAATACACATTTTGAGACTTTTTGTTAAAAATGACATGTCAAATAAACAATTTTTATGAGAAAATTTTAACAAAAAAACTTCAAAAAATAACATTTGCTATGAATTGTATGTCAAAAATTAATAATAATCATGGTTTTTTTACAAAAAAATAATTATTCACATAAAAATTAAACTGAAAATCAAATAATATAAATATTAAACATATAACAACAATAATTGAATACTTATTCTTCTCATAAAATCTCGAAGTAAAAACATTACAAGTGGAACTAATGAATAGTTCTCAAAATTGAGTTTGATTTGTGAGCATAACTTAAATTTAATCAATAACCTACAAAAAGGAAGAAATTGAATTGCCATTGAAAAAGACTCACTACAATGCAATTTTATTCAGCAAAGAATTAATGTTATTGAATTTCTTCCAGATGCAATGCAAGAAGTTGGTTTGAGGAAATGAAATTTTCATAAATTGCATGTGGAAAAAAAGGAAAAGGAACCTCAACAACTATTAGATGAAATGATTGGAAAATGATACTTTTGGATATTTGTAAACATCAAAGATCCATTAGAAGAGGAAAATGACCAAACTGAAGCACAAAATATAATGGAAGAATACAATAATGAAACTATAGAAAATGATGAACATGGATTATATGATATTAACATGCTAGTGTTGTATCTAATCATCAAGCACAAAACAAATAATTAAGTAAATTAGTATAAACACATAATAGTTAAAAATTTAAATATTGAAATTCAATTTTATATAAAAAAAAAACTTATCTGGCCTCAAAATAAATTCAAAACCCAATCTCCTTCATCTAAAAATAAATCTATAAGATATTTAACAAATGCTTGTGGTTTTTTATAAATGTTAAGTATCTCCCCTTTTTCATCTTTATCCTAATATGTTATTCGTATTATGACAATGTCATGAACAAGTACTTGACTATGACTCTTGTCATCTACTCGATTCAGAAGATTAGGCTTATAGATATCATTGTTTTTCAAACATTCAACATGGATGAACTCACAATTACTTATAATTAATTGATCTCCGCAACTAATAATATTTGGCTTTTGTCTGTAGCATGAAATAGTAAAATTTCAATTAACTTGTATAAAAATATTTTTTTAAACATTAATCAAACATGCAATTTCAATGTCTTACCATATAAGTTGCAGCCTTGAGTTTTATTTTCCCTTGAAGCTCTATAATAACATTGAAAATTGTGTGTCTGAATGAAATGTCACAAATCTCCAAAATGGTGATGTCGTGACTTTTTAAAATCCTGTAACCGGTTTATTAAAAGCTTGATAACTATAAGGCTCACTATCATATCCAATGTTTGGGAAATTGAAGCCATGAGGAATATCTGCAATAAGTAGGGCATATTCCCTTTTTGGTATGAGTTTTGCAATGTTTTCAAAATCACCTTTTATTATTTGATATTGGATAGCGTCGAGCTCATTCCAAATGAAATGACTAAGATGAGGATCAATTTCAACATTCCTAAGATGCTTCTATCTCAACATTTCCAACTTATTTTTTTCAATAAAGCTTTTGAAACTATTCAGTACTCCATTTGCATCCTTCTTCGACATCTTTAATCAAATAAACAAATAAATGTATAAGTAATATGTTAATTCAACATTTTAACCATATGTTCTTGTATTTTCATGTAAACCTTATGATTGAATAAATAAAGTAAAAAGTGTTAATATAGTGATATGTATAAAAAATACTACCAACAAAAATATGTTATATTTAAAAGAAAATTATAATCCAAAAATAAGTAAAAATAATTCAACAAGATTACTTTTGAAATTCTGAGCATATTTTTCCCGATGATAATTCACCTGACTTCACACGAGATAGTATTGATTTGACTAGTATATCATACTTCACTCCTTGCATTGTTCTCCAAGGTGCGATAGTCATATCATCTGGAAGATGCTTGATTTCAAGACATGTCTTACTGCTGGTACATATTAAGTGTTTATACTTTGTAACCTTCTGATTTTTTAGGGCAATATTCTCCCACGTGCTGAAATATGTAATATTCCCAAATGGGAAAAGCAGGAATATAGTGCAAAATGCCAGAAAAAAATGTGTAAATCATCATTTAAAAGCAAGAGGCCAATATGGATACCTTTCATATGTTATAACAGCAGAAAAATATACATAAGAAATGGGCCATAAGATGCATAACAAGAAAGTACAAGCCTCCAATGGACAAAATCCCTCAAGATGAGGTGCTGCAACTATATATAAAAGCTGGAAGACCCTTACAGCATTATTTTATTAGCTCTGCTACAAAAAATTATTATACATTAGATCTAGTGCTGATAAGTGCCTCAAAAGATAGATCTATATCAAATCTGAGCACTACACAACCTCTTTTCAAGAACCCCTTAAGGGTTTTCAGCAAAACACCAAGTACAAGATGTAGATCTAAGCCCCAAGACTACGGATCTAATGCAAAATACAGAGCATGGCTGATATGATATGATCAATAGAATAGCCTCCTCCAATAGATCCTCTCAGTGAAAGGCAGATCCCCTTCACTAGAAAATCAGCTCTCCAAATGGTGTGCCAAACCACCCTGCAACTCCTCCTATAGAAATAACGCAGATCTGGAAGTAAACTACGCTGTAGGGATAAATAACCAGTTGGCATGATGCCAAGATCTAAAAATATGCTCAGTGGCCTTCAATACTATCCTCCCAATGGAAAGGAACCCTCCTCCACTGAAAATGAGCAATGAAATGGCCTAGATCTAGAGATCTAATCTCCACTTACTGAAACCTGCAAAACAACCAAACCCTCAACAGGATCTGTGCTGTAAATGAAATATGAAGCTTGGCCTTAAGCCTGATAGTGGAAAATGTAGTACAAAACTCTTCCAAGAGGCCTCTCAAGGGAAGAGGTGGGATTCCTGATCAGCAACACCCTGTGCTAAACAACACTTTGTCTCAACTAAACATCAAGAGAAATATATATGTCTAAACAAACCATATATTCAGAAATATCATATACCCAAAACATAATGAATATGGCTACCATCCTCTTCCTTAAATAATATATGAGCTTGCAAACCCTAAGCCCCATCCAACAAAGGCACTACATTCACACAAAACATCTCCATCTAAAATTGTGCTGTCCCTCATTGATGACCACTCCTCCAAGACAACATTGTTGATTTGGTCAAGGTTGACCCAGTCAAAGTGATCCAACCCCTTTTCACACCAAGGGTGCTTAATTAAGCTACCAAGATTTATATATTTCACATTTGGAATTGATTTACTCATTATTAAGGAGAATTATGGACCTCCTTTATCCTCTTATTATTTAAACAAATCAGTAAAACAAAATTGAATATTCCAACTAGCTCATGGCTAATTGGGAATATTATAGTCCTCCCTTCCAAAATTTTACTTGTCCTCAAGCAACTGACAAGGTGAGTGTTGCAACTCTTCTCCTCCTCGATTGGTGACACCAACATGTGATAAGCTTCCCTCATAAGCTAATTTTTCACCAATCCATCCCTCCATTAATTTCTCCTCCAAAGTTCTCATGAGATGCAAATAATCCATCCCATAAGGAGAAAATAGTTCAAATGAAACAAACATGGTTTGCCCAATGTTCTCCCTGAAACATGTAGCATAATGAACATGGAGAATCTCCCTCCCATAGGGCACATACATACCTCCCATTCTACCTCCAAACATTCCCATCAAAAGTATAACTACATCATCAATGTATGGGATCAAAATTAAGTACATACAAATAGAAATTTGTGCATATGGAGGTGGGTCATAGTCCCACATGTGGAACCAGCGTAGTAAATCTCCTGACTGCATCAAATAATGATGTGGTAAGTGGTTTCCCCACCACTTATTTTCTACCCCAATCATATCACCATGGCTGAAAGTGTGAGATATATTTGGTGCCTTAGGAATGCACCCACACTGATACAAAATCTCCCTTTGATCTCCAAGGGAGTGGCCATGTTCAGAATTTTTTGTGGCCCAAAGTTGGCCATGAAGTTTATATGGAATAATGTTCCTCCTTGGAGCTATGGCCTACATATAAATGGTAAAATAATGCATATGTTCATCAAATAAAACATTAGGTACACAAGCATATTCTTCACCAAAGTTTCTCCTCAAACAAATGGAGTGGTGCATTGATATATCTCTTCTCATTTCAAAAGAGGAAAAAGGTGGTTGAATTAACTCCTTCATAGAGTTATGTCTCTTCTCCAACTCGACATGGATCATGCATCTTTGAAAATGTTGATATAGTTCCTCTTCAAAGCCCTTCCAAGTGTAGCTTCCCATGAAAGTTTGTATGCCTTCATGGAATATGTATGGCTGAAAAAGAACTCTTCATAAAGTCTTTGTAGCAACTTCTCCTTAAGCTTGGAGGCTCTAGATAAGAAGATCTTACCATGATAGTAGATGACTCCTTTTTGGACTAAATAGCCCTCTTCATGTAGCTGGTCATCAAGTATCATGCATGTGAAAAGATCCTAGGAATAATCCACCAACAGTTGGGATTTCCAATATGGATCAATCTCCCATAGTGACAGCGTTGATGATCTATCACAAAGAACATTTGTCATATGGCTGCTCTCCTCCTTGACATCCCCCGTGTCAAAGGTACATGTTGGAAGGTCATTCCTTCCATGCTTCTCCTCCCACAGCGCAGAATCTGAAATGAGAGTGGGTAATGATGATGTTGGGAGAATGTCTCCCTCCTCGATGATCCTACCCAAGACTCCCAGCGCTGTATCATGGTCTTCTAATGCTCCCATTCCTCCTGGATCTATGCTTGGAGCATCGTGTTGTGAGACATCTCTCACCAAATCTGAATCAGGTGGCCTCCCAGGTGGTTTGCCACTAAATAATAGTGTCTCATGCAGCAATCTCATAAGCATAATAGATGGGACTGTAAGGTCCTTGGTCCACTGCGCAAATCCATCTCTGATTTTTGTGTGGAAGTTGTATGTGAGGGATATGTGTGCATGCCTTTGATCATTTGAGCTTTGCCACTATTTCTATCCACCCATTCCATCTGCAAAGTCTTCCAATCAGTGGTGACTTTCCCCAAAGTAATCAACCATTGAACACCCAATATCACATTGGTGTCAGGTATGTCAACCACAAAGAAATGATCAGTCAATGTATAAGTTCCCATGGTGACTAATAATGATGGAACATAATGCATGCATTGCATAGTTCTATCTCCTGGGACCAAAACAGAAAATCCCTCAAAAGCATCAATGGGTATTGCCCTCCTTTGCACTAGTTGGGCATCAATAAAATTGTGGGTGGCCCCACTATCAACCAAAACAGAAACCCTCTGATTCAAGATGGAACCTTGAACTCTTAAGGTCAAGTACTTAGGTACTCCTCTCAATGATGCAAGAGCCCCTCCAATAGGAGCAAATGCTCCATTCCCATCTCCTGATGGTGTTGGTTCATCTCCTGCAATGTCAGTGTTGTGACCTCTTCTTGGTTCATCTTCTTCTTCCTCCTCATCATCTGAGAAGACCTCTATGTAGTGTGTCTTTCCTGTTGCACATCTATGTCCGGGTGCCCAAGATTCTTGGCAAGTGAAGCAAAGCTTCCTCCTTCTCAAATCTCTTCGGATATCATCATCAAGAGGTTTTTTATATTGGCTCTCCTTTGCAAGAGTAGCCTTCTCTTCTTTTCCCTTTAATGGAAAAGAGGGCTTATGTTGAAATGTTGCCTTTGCTTTTGGCAAGGCATATTGAAGGTCTCTGGCCCTTTCAATGGCATCTTGTAGGGTAGTGGGCTTGGTAGACTTAACCAACCCATGAAGAGTTTCATCTAACCCATCAATGAACATGTACACCCTTCTTGCTGCAGATAAATCAGGAACCATAACAGAAAGTCTTAAAAATTCAAAGATGTAAGTTTCTACATTACCTAATTTTTTTAGCTTTGCAAGCCCCATGAATGGTGCTTCAGAATATCTTCTGTCAAACCTTTCCACCAGCCTTCTAGTGAACTTTGAATATACAGTTACATTGGCATGACCCAATGTAGACAAGCCATGTAACCACCAGTCATGTGCTTCACCCTCTAGGTGCAACGCTGCAATATTAATGGCCTCCATTTCTAGAACCTTGTTCAAGTGAAAGTAGATGTCAATTTTCTCTACCCATTATTTGGCAGTGCTCTTGGATGACCCATCAAAGTTGGGTAAAAATAATCTGCCCATAGTGTGGTGTCGATCATGATTCTGAATGAATCCACCACTTCTATGATGATTCCTTGGTCTTCTATTGTCCTTGATTTGACAAAACTCCTGAAAACTCAAGTGATCCTTGAATCTCTAATTTTGAGACTCATGCTCCATAAAATAGTCTTCAAGGGATTCTTGCTCTTGAAACCCTTCATTTCCCACAGCCAATAATGTAGGCATATTAGTGCGATGGGAAACTTGTGGTTGATGCACTGTTTGATCATTCCAATGGTGAGATATGCTAGAGCCTTCACCATGATGAAATCCTTTAGGGGATTCCTTGTATCTATCCATCTTCATTTCTTTGATCTCTCTAGAAATATCTTGCATGGCTCTAAGAAGGATCTTAGGGAACTCCTTCTCTTCATCTTGACCTTCAGATAAAAGGGTTTTACCATTTTCTTATTTGTCGTTTGTATAATCAAACTTTCAGTGTCTTCTTATTTGATACCTCTCTCTATATCAGTAAGAGGCTCTCCTTCTTCAGATGACATATTTTCTTTTCAAGATGCACAGGTTGTGCCAAGATTATTCTCTGATACCACTGTAATATTCCCAAATGGGAAAAACAAGAATATAGAGAAAAATGTTGGAACAAATGTGTAAATCATCATTTAAAAGCAAGAGGCCAATATGGACACCTTACATATGTTATAACAATAGCAAAATATACATAAGAAATGGGCCATAAGATGCATAACAAGAAAGTACAAGCCTCCAATGGACAAAATCCCTCAAGATGAGGTGTTGCAACTATATATAAAAGCTGGAATACCCTTACAACATTATTTTATTAGCTCTTCTATAGAAAATTATTATACATCATATCTAGGGCTAATAAGTGCCTCAAAAGATATACCTCTATCAGATCTTAGAACTATACAACCTCTTTTGAAGAACCCCTTAAGGGTTTTCAGCAAAACACCAAGTACAAGATGTAGATCTAAGCCCCAAGACTACAAATCTACTGCAAAATAAAAATTTGGAAAGTGTGGCTGATCTGATATGATCAATAGAATAGCCTCCTCCAATAGATCCTCTAAGTGAAAGGCATATCCCCTTCACTAGAAAATCAGCTCTCTAAATGGTGTCCTAAGCCACCCTGCAACTCCTCCTACAGAAATAAATCAGATATGGAAGTAAACTGCATTGTAGGGATGAATAACCAGTTGGCCTAATGCCAAGATCTAAAAATATCCTTAATGGCCTTCAATACTATCCTCCCAATGGAAAGGAACCCTCCACTAAAAATGAACAATGAAATGGCCTAGATCTAGAGATCTAATCTCCACTTGTTGCAACCTGCAAAACAACCAAACCCTCAATAGGATGTGCATTGTAAATGAAAGATGAAGCTTGGCCTTAAGCCTAATAGTGGACAATGTAGTACAAAACTCTTCCAAGATGCCTCTCAAGGAAAGAGGTGGGATTCCCGATCAGGAACACCCTATGCTAAACAACACTCTATCTCAGCTAAACAACAAGAGAAAGATATATTTCTAAACAAACCATATACTTAGAAATATCATATACCCAAAACATAATGAATATGGCTGCCATCCTCTTCCTTAAATAAGATATGAGCTTGCAAACCCTAAGTCCCATCCAACAAAAGCACTACATTCACACAAAGCATCTCCATCTAAAACTACGTTGTCCCTCATTGATGACCACTCCTCCATGGCAGCACTTCTAATTTGGTCAAGGTTGACACAGTCAAAGTGATCCAACCCCTTTTCACACCAAGGGTGCTTAATTAAGCTGCCAAGATTTCTGTCTTTCACATTTGGCATTGATTTATTCATTATTAAGTAGAATTATGGACCCCCTTTTCCCTCTTATTCTTTAAACAAACCATTAAAAAAAAATTGAATATTCCAACTAGCTAATGGCTAATTGGGAATATTACAAAATATCATCAATTAGTTCCTATATCTCCCCAATTCTAAATTTCAACTGAAAAATGTTATCCATGCCTCTGAATAAATATGAATTTACTTTGCCACCTTTTGAATTTTGTTTTTTCATCAATTTGATAACCTATTTCCATACAACATTCCTTCCAAAATTTTAGACTGAATTTTCCTTATCCCCACCACATTTTTCTTCAAATTCACTATGAATAAATATTATCCTTTGGATGAAAGTCATAGACATCCTATACTCATTATATATATTATCATCCCATGCAAATAACTTTGCGTCTATTTTTTATAAACCAACAAAAGTGATACATCTCACTGTTTTAAAAAGTGGTTTATTCGGATATTCCTCAATCAAATGCCTTCTAGCCTCTGCAAAATCGTTTCCCCCAATTACATAATATTTGTATCCAAAACATTTTGTCCTCTCAAATTCTTCTTTGTTGGGAACATGAATTGGATCAATAAGAACCACATAATCAACCACATCTTCATATGGATTGTACCTAATCAATGTTTTCAAGTTATGGACATGTAGGTGATGTGGCTTTATAATTTGATATTTATATTGTCCTTCATTTGGCTTATAGAATTGGTTGACATTAAGCTGAAATTTTTTTTGCCATTAATTAATTTATTCTTCATAAACTGATATTGAATGTAATTTTGTTTTGTTTTAATAATTCCATCCTCTAAATCAACACTCAACGTTATGATTTCCCTGCTCCCTTTAGAGCTTTCACTATGATCTTCACTAGTGCCCTTGATTTTTATAGATTGAACAACTTTTGATTTCTTCCTCTTACCGGTTAACATATTTTATTTTAGATAAACAATATGATCATCATCAACTAGAAGAGAGACGTCTGTGGCCATTTTTATTTTTGGTGTTTTATAACTTTCCTTCGTTTCAACATCAGTTCTAATCTCATTCTCACTACTAAAAACATATTTTCCAGCTTCTTTGCTTCTTTTCTTCCTTATCCTATCTTATTTTGTCTCTGTGTGGAAACTGCTGATCACATTCATAATATTTGGCTTTATATAATAAATACCCTCCAACATAATTGAAACACTCTAAGTAAATCCTATCAAACAAAATATAACATTTAAATGATAAATAATTTATAAAAAATATAATGATACTTACAATAATACACAACACATAAATATAAATAATCATACTTACAATGTGATTTGCAATGTTGAGTGTGAGTTCTTCACATAGCTTTGTAGATTCTTCATATATTTCATACTTGACATTTAAGAGACGATATATAACATTTTCACGTGTCTTGGGTAGTTTTATAAAAAAATAAACAATGTTTGTGTTCGGCACCAAACATATTTCTCGTACTTTTCCCATTAACTCATATGGTTCACCAAGTTAATCATACCACAATATAGATAGATATGTACACTTTCATTGCTTTCTTTATCTTTAATATGCCATGTAAATTTTGTTTTATTTATTTCTCGTGCATTCAATACAACAAAAAAGGTCATTGGTGAGGGTCATGCCTGTGACGGACCTTTAAGGTCTGTCACTAATGACGCATATGGTGACGGTCCTTAAAATATCATTGTTGTAAGTGCATATAATGATGGTCCTTTAAGGTTTGTCACCAAAGCCATTTTAAATGACACTTTTGGTGAGGGTCGATAAAGGCCCATCACTAATTCTCTCTTTGGTGATACTTCTAGTGACGCTATTTTATTGACCCTCACCAATGCTCTTTTTGGTTACTTTTGGTGATGGTAAAAAAAATTTCGTCATCATTGATCATTCCAATGGGTTTTTGATGACGCTATGTGGCTACTACTATATTTTTTGTCAAAGATAACAATTTAAGACCATTTTTTTGGAGTCTTTTTCATTATGTTTCTAAGGCCATAGTGGTTAGAATTGGTCAAATTGTTAAGACGTAATTAGTGTGTATCATTTCCCTCAAGTAATGAAAACATAGCTTTCCTATGAGTCAACACATGATTATTCTTTATTAGGTTTATTATCTAGCAAATTCCCTTTAGATAAAGTTTAACTAGTGTGTGTAGGAACTATATTATTTAATACATAATCAAGTTGTGTCAGTTCTATTAATGAGAGAGACCTAACACTCCTCTATAGTCTTAACACACCTTAACATGCTTTGGCACACACTAATATTCCTTGGCACCTCGCACGTCTTGGAACATATTTGTACCTATAACTTCTTGCCATGAATAGGACACCCAAGAACATTTTAGCATGCCCTAACACAACATAGCACTCTCCTAGCATGTGTTGGCATGCCCTGTAGTCCCTAGCATTCCCTAGAACACCTTGACATGCATTGGCGTACATTAACACTTGATACACATTGGAACTTGACATGTATTGTAACCTATTATTAGTGTGCCTAGCATGCCCCTTTAAAAAATATAAATTCCTAACTTGTTAACCCTATTATGTGTTCATTTGCTTGCATTTTAGCTTGGTTATTCCTTTTGTTTCTTTGACACTCCTTGAAACATATTGAAATACCCTGGCACCCTACACATCCTAGCATGCCTTAGCACCTGGCATGACTTGGCACTATTTGGCACATGTTATCCCACCCTAGAACTCCCTAGCACACTCTAGAACTTCTTTAAATGCCTTAATATTACCTAGCATTCCATACGAGTGCTTAGCATACCTTGTCACTCCCTCCTTGGCATGATAACTAGCAGTCACTGACACTCCATGGCACACCCTCATATTCATTCACTTCCATGAAATTTTACCTAGTGCTCCCTTGTGTTGTTCTAGTACTCCTTAACAATCCTTAGCATGCATTGGAACTCTTTATCACACCTTAGCACTATTTTACATGCCCTGCCACTTCATAGCATGCATAACACTGCCTGACACACATTTTTACTTGGCACGTGTTGGTGCTTGGAAATTCCTAGCATGTCTAGTGTTATCACTGGAAAATCAAACAAGCAAAGGTGACATTATTTAATGTCAGGTAGAATGATTTACAGGGCTGAAAGACATTATAGAATCTAAAAGTATTTAAAAATCTCTAAGATCTGAAAGGAAAAATCAAATTGAGCATAGAAAGAACTAGTAAAATGCGCCTTTGCGCACAAAATTCTTCGATAAGCGCGCCTTTGCGCACTTTTTACTCAAAAATGTGCGCAATCCTGGCAGTGGCAGAAGTCACTTTCTGAGACCATAAAGCACACTCCAGGACATTGATTCCACACTTGAAGCTGCTTAAGGATGGCCGCCCAAGCCTCCTTAGGACCTCAAGGGAGCACACAATGGAATAAATGTGGTACACAATGAAATCACCCTTCTGTTGGGTATGTGTTATTCCCTATACGTTTCATTGGGCGCAACGTTGAGGGGGTCATGGGGGGGCGGTAGCCCCCCCTGCCAAGGTTTGGGGCAGCGCCTCGAAAAAAAAAAATTGGTCCTTATTTTCTGATGGGCGGATCCGCCCATGGTTCTGTGCATGGGTTTGCACATGGTTTTGGGGTACGATGGTTTTCGGCCCCTGGTATTTTTTAGATCCGGTCAAGGGAACTACGGTTATGTTCTAATCTAGGGTTAATGGATTGGGGTTTATGTATGCTTCGGCATGTATATATATGTGTTGTAACACTAAAAGGAATATAATGAAAAATCAAGTTGGTCGTCCCGATTTGGGATCCAGGGGAAAATCTCTGTGTTTAAATGTTTTATGTTTTATACTCTCGCTATTGATTATTTTCTATTTTAAGATTCATTTGCAGATATTTTTTGTACAGGGTTAAAACCTACATTTGGTATCAGAGCAGTTTCGGCTTCAAGGGGATGCTTTTGTTGTCGAGGGTTTTTTTGCTCGGGCTTGAGGTAGACCCTGTTCAGTGGGAGATTTTTGGGATCAATTCTTGCGGTGAAAGAAGATGGCGAGTGGCAGGAAGATAGAGATCGAGAAATTTAATGGTCAGAGTTTTGAGTTGTGGAAGCTCAAGATGTAGGATCTGCTGGTGGATAAAGATCAGTGGATCGCGGTAGATATGGGTACTAAACCAACGGAAATGTCAAATGAAGACTGGAAGAAGATGGATCAGGAGGCAAAGAGCACAATACGATTGTGTGTCTCAGATTCAGTATTGTTGAATGTATCTGGGGAAGCTACGGCGAAGGCCTTGTGGGACAAGCTAGGGAATTTGTACCAATCTAAGTCTCTGGTGAATAAATTGTTCCTACAGAAAAAGTTGTATAACCTGAGGATGAAGGATGGAGACTTGGTGACAGAGCATTTGAACACCTTCAATACTATGGTAAGTTAGATGTCATCTGTTGATATTAAAATCTCAGATGAAGATAAGTGCATCAATTTGTTGTGCTCTCTACCAGACTCATGGGACAGTCTGGTTATTGCAATAGGTAGCAATACAACTACCTTGAATTTTGATGACATTGTCTCAGCCTTGATGTCGGAGGAAATGAGACGGAGAAATATGGAGGGTCGGAATGGAGATGCCTTATGTAATATTCCTACTTAGCCTAAGCTAAGAGGAATATGCAATTTTGTCTCATTTTTTGTTGCATGAATAATTGAATAAAGGAGGACATGTAAAACTCCTAAAAGAATGAATAAATCAATGCCTATATGAACATGGATAAATCTGGGCCATGTAAATAAATTATTTGTAGGTGTGAAATGGGTTTGAGCTATGAGATTGGGTCAACCTTGACCAAATCTACAGCGTTGTCTAGATACAATGCACCTCATGAAGGGACAGCACAGTTCTAGAAGGAGGCCCCTCATGTGAAAGGAGCTAACTCATCAAGGTGGTTTAGGGTTTGCAAAGTCTTTCATATTATAAAAGGAAGGGGAAGGCAGTAAGAGGAGGTTGTTGATTTTCTATATTTCTGAGTATCTTTTCTGTTTAGACAAATACCATTCTCTGTTGTTCAGTGGAGAATAGTGTTGCTCAGCACTTGGAGTTCCTATGTAGGGATTTCATCTCTTCCATTGAGGATTCTTGGAGGAGTCTTGCTGATTTGATCCGCTATCAGGCTTTGGGCCAAGCTCTACTTACAACTACAACATAGATATAGTGAGGGTTTGTTTGCTTTTGTAGGCTACAAAAGGTGGAACTCTAGATCTGTTCAGATCTAGCTTGTATTGTAGCCTCTTCTCAGTGAGTGTGTCTTTTAACCTCCTAGAAGAGTGCATCCACTTTTTGAGCTTCAGATTTGTATCTTGGCATCAAGCCATCTCTGTTATTCAAGCTACAATGCAGTTTCCCTTGAGGGACTATGCTATTTTCATTGGAGGGTTTGCAGGGTGTTTTGACCCCATTTTAGATGAGAGATCTCTAGTGCTGGGATTTTCCTTTCACTTTGGTGATCCATGGATTAGCTTGCTGATCCATGTTCTATTTAGATCTGATCTGTTTTAATGTAAAGTCATCTTCAGAAATTTCTGAATCATTTTGCAGATCTGCAACTTAAAACTCAGATCTGCTCTTTGTAATGCATGATTTGGTCAAAACCCCAAGGGGATCTTATAATAGAGTCTTTCTAGAGTACAGATCTGAAATAGATTTGATCTTTCATCCACATATCTTTTCTAGATCTGAAGTGTAACATTCAGCTGCTGCAGCTCCATAGAATAACGTTGTTAAGCCATTTTATAGTTTATACATGTGTTGCAACCCTCTTTTCTAAAGATTTATTTCTCTCTTGTCTCCTGCATTCTACTGTATAATGTAAGAGCATCATTGTAAATCGGATTTGCTGCTGTATCTTCAAAATTTAATCTTATTTTATGGCCTCCTTCTCATGCTCTCCATAACTGCGTTATTTCTGAAGCAGTTTGTTGAGCATAGATGCAGCCCCTCTTATAGGGTGTTTTCCAGCTAGACTAGGTGGTGGGAGATCTGTTTACCACACCTAGTTTGATTTTTTTTGCTCCCCTTTTGAATCTAGACCCAATATCTGTTGATCTAAGGGACCCAAGGGCTGCAAACTCATTTCTATGCATAAATCTCCCAGAAGTTCGTTATTTAAGCAGGCTTGCTGTGCAAGCCCTATTTGGGGATATTACACCTTATATGTACGAGGAAGGTCCCAGAATAGAAACAAGAATAAGGTTTTGAGTGGGAGTTCTAAATATATAGGGAGATCTAAATCTCCTAGAAATTTTGTAAAGGTGTGCTAGAAATGCGGAAAGGAAGGGCATTACAAAAAGGACTGCAGATCTAAAGCTCCTGAGAAAGGAAAGGGATCTGATGATGCTCCTTCTGCAGAGGCAAAAACCACCTCGGATGAAGGTGGGGATGTGTATTTGGCTTCTTCTTCAAATACACATGTAGATCATGAGTCATGGTTGATTGATTCGAGAGCATCCTTTCACTTCACTTCCCATAGGGAGTGGTTCTGCGAGTATGAGAAATATGATGGAGGTGATGTCTTCTTAGGTGATGATAGGAAGGCCAGAATCATTGGACGTGGAAAATTAAAGCTAAAGCTACAAAGTGGAAGGATTATAACACTTCCTGGTGTTCTATACATTCCTACATTGGCTAGAAATCTTATTTCTGTAAGCATGATGGATGATGCAGGTGTAAAAACAGTGTTCGAGAAAGATAACTCTAAGATGGTTAGGGGAGCACTGGTATTAATGTGGGGAGTTCGGATTGGAACTCTGTACAAGCTTCAGGGAAGCACTGTTATTGTTG
This sequence comes from Pinus albicaulis, assembly GCA_034641835.2. Classification (NCBI taxonomy): domain Eukaryota; kingdom Viridiplantae; phylum Streptophyta; class Pinopsida; order Pinales; family Pinaceae; genus Pinus; species Pinus albicaulis. Next base: position 1,291,838,971 of record CM076579.1, read on the forward strand.
GGTGCAACAGTTCTACGGTTCCCGAAAGTGGAGCTGAAAGCCTAGCGTTCTTTGGAGAAAAGACCATGCTATGGCATCAAAGGCTTGGACATATTGGAGAGAAGGGCCTTCGGATACTACATGGAAACGGTATGGTAGAAGGTATGTCTAATAGCTCTCTGGATTTCAATTACTATGAACATTGTGTATATGGGAAGCAGAATCGGGTGAGTTTTCCTTCTGGTGCTAAGAGGGCGAACAAGATATTAGAGCTTGTGCACAGTGGTGTGTTTGGACCTGTGTCGGTTCCATCACTGGGTAATTTTGTGTACTATGTTTCATTAATATATGACTTCTCAAGGAATAAATGAATATATTTCTTCAGGAAGAAATCTGAAGTCTTCAACAGATTTAAATAATTTAAGGCTCTGGTGGAAAACCAAACAGAGAAGAAGATAAAGGTGCTAAGGACAGATAATGGTGGGGAGTTCTGCAAGAAGGAATTTGAAGATTTTTGTAAGAAGTGTGGTATAGCACGGAAGAAGACTACTCCATACACACCTTAACAAAATGGAGTTACAAAAAGAATGAATAGAATGCTGATGGAAAAGTCAAGAAGCATGCTCAGTGATACAGAGTTAGGACAAGAATTCTGGGCAGAGGCAGTGGAGACTGCATATTACTTGGTTAACAGATCACCTTCATCAGCGTTGGAGGATAAGACTCCACATGAGGTATGGACTGGTAAGAAACCCTCTCTTTCACATCTGAGGCTATTTGGACGTAATGCATATGTACATGTTCCAAAGGAGAAAAGGACCAAGTTGGATAATAAATCTGAAAGGTGCATCTTTATTGGGTAAAAGGATGGTTCAAAGGGTTACAAGCTTTGGAACCCAGAAACAAGGAAGGTTGTGTACAGCTGAGATTTGGTGTTTAGAGAGGTGAAAGATGTTGTTAAACATGAAGTCCTACCAAAGGAACCTGAGAAGATAGAGTTTGAGCTAAAGGAGGATGAATCGGACTCTACAACAGAAGAAGACTCAAAAGAGGAAGAGCCACAAACTCTAGCTGTGAGAAGATCAGCTCAGGAAAGAAGACAACCAGAAAGGTATATTCCATCTGCTTTCTGTTCAAATTTTTCTTTAACTATAACTGATGATGATCCCAGAACTTTCAGGGAGGCAATAGATTCAGAGGATGGAAAACTCTGGAAGGAGGCCATGGTTGATGAAATGGAATCCTTGCATAAAAATGAGGCATGGGATCTGGTGAAGTTTCCCGCAGGAAGGAAGCCCATCGGGAGAAAATGGGTGTTTAAGAAGAAGATGAATGTAGAAGGCAAGGTGGAGAAATGAAAAGCTCGATTGCTCTGAAAAGGTTATTCCCAGGTGCCGAGAATTGATTTTGGTGATATTTTTTCTCCTGTTGCCAAAGTTACTTCTATTAGATTACTTTTATCTGTTGTTGTTGCATTTGATTTTGAGGTAGAAAATATGGATGTGAAGATAACATTTCTTCACGGGGATCTGGAAGAGGAGATCTACATGAAACAACCTGAAGGCTTTATGGTGAAGGGGAAGAAAGAAGTAGTATGCAGGTTAAAGAAGTCTTTGTATGGGTTAAAACAGTCACCAAGGATGTGGTATCAGAAATTTGATACCTACATACAGGGACTTGGCTTCACCAGACGCAAGGAGGATCACTGTGTTTATTTTAAATTAATTGGTGATCGTGTTATTTATTTGGTCTTATATGTGGATGATATGTTGTTGATTGGAAATGACAAAGAAATTATCCAAGATTTGAAGACGCATCTGTTCTCCAAATTCGACATGAAGGATCTTGGTGTTGTAAACTATATTTTGGGCATGGAAATTAAGAGAGATCGGGCAAAGAGGAAGCTCTCGTTAAACCAGAGGAAGTATGTCGAAACTATATTGCAAAGGTTCAATATGCAGGATAGTAAACCAGTGAATGTTTTGATTCCTGTAGGTACAAATCTGTCTGCTGAACAGTGTCCCAAGACACAAGAAGAGGAGGAGGAGGATATGTCCCGTGTTCCATATGCAAGTGTAGTGGGTAGCCTGATGTATGAAATGTTCTGTACTAGACCAGACATTGCACATGTAGTGGAAGTATTGAGATGTTTTATCTCAAATGAAGGGAAGGAGAATTGGACATCAGTGAAGCGAGTTTTCAGATATTTACGTGGCACTAGTGATTATGTCTTGTGCTACCAGGGAAGACCAAGATTGGAAAGAGTGTTGTACATTCATGGCTTTTTTGATGCAGACTGGGCTGCAGATCTAGACCAAAGAAGATCTACAAGTGGGTGTGTGTTTAGCCTATTTGGAGGTGTAGTCAGTTGGATGAGTAAAAGACAGTCTGTAGTGGCTCTTTCAACTACAGAGGTTGAATACATAGCAGCCACTCATGCAAGCAAGGAATCAGTTTGGTTGGAGAGATTGTGTTCAAGTATGGGGTTGGTGTAGCAAGCTATAAGGATAGATTGTGATAGCCAAAGTGCAATTTTCTTGGCTAAGAACCCTACTTATCATTCAAATACAAAGCACATTGATGTTCAATATAACTTTGTGAGAGATATGGTTGAGGCTAAAAGGGTGTTGCTGGTAAAGGTGGACACTTTGAAGAATGTTGCAGATGCATTGACGAAGTTTGTAAGCACTCAGAAGTTCTCTTGGTGTAGAGAAACAATGGGTGTTGTAGAATTGGGCTAATGAATAAACTCTCATGTGGCCCCCTACGGAAAGAAAACAACAAGTGGGAGAATGTTGGGTATGTGTTATATTCTTACCATGATTAATCACGCGCAGGGGGGTCATACGGGGGGCAGTAGCCCCCCTTATTGGGGTTTGGGGCAGCGCCCCGAAAAAAAATTTTGGTCCTTATTTTCCGGTGGGCGGATCCGCCCATGGTTTTGTGCATGGGTTTGCACATGGTTTTGGGGTACGATGGTTTTTGGCCCCTGGTATTTTGTAGATCTGGTCAAGGGAACTACGGTTATGTTCTAATCTAGGGTTAATGGATTGGGGTTTATGTATGCTTTGGCATGTATATATATGTGTTGTAACACTAAAAGGAATATAATGAAAAATCAAGTTGATCGTCTCGATTTGGGATCCAGGGGAAAATCTCTGTGTTTATCTGTTTTATGTTTTATGCTCTCACTATTGTTTATTTTCTATTTTAAGATTCGTTTGCAGATAATTTATGTACATGGTTAAAACCTACACCTTCTCTCTTGGGTCACTATCCACAATGTACCAAGAGAGGGAAGGAGGATTTGAATTCCCCTATAAAATGCTGCCAAGAGATGAACAACAGGAGAGCACAATGTTATGCTGGCCAGAAATGCCCCAAGCAATACCAGCAGTGTGTGATCCGGAGCAGAGATAGAGGGGACTTATTTGTGAGCCATCCAACAACTCCAGTCCACCATAATAGAGAGAGGGGGACTTTGCGCCAAGGCAGCTCGGAAGTAAAGACATCCTTGCATCGGGACTTATAACCCCTAGTTCTAAGGGCCCTTTGGCAAGTGGGTTAAATTTTCATCCTCATTTCCTACCAACACTCAATAAGAGGGGACGTAAGCACCGTCTTTTGGATTATTTAAGTTGTTTGACTCTATTTAGAGCTTTTTTGTTTTTTTTTTAGTCTTAGTTTAGTTTTTATGTTTGAATATGCATGTTATTTCTCTATCTAGTATGTTTATGTTTGAGCATGTTCCACTAACTTGCTCGACTCCATCTATTTTCTACCTGTGACCAATAACTTTAGAGGGAAAAACCATCTCTCTTAAGCAAGTGTGATTTCGTACATTTTTTTACCGAACACACCAACACAGGATTGGTGACTCCACTAACTTTTATTTCCAAGTTTATGTGGTTGTGCCTTTTTGCAGAGACCTATGTCTTTGCTATGGAGTTAGGTCGGAATTTCCCCCTTTCTATCCTTCATTACCTGATTCATCCCTAGTGACAGACTGAAGCAGAAGAGCTCCCAAAAATTACTCTGCAAGAAAATTGCACACAATTATCACAAGTAGGCGCGCCCCAGTGCGCGCATTCAGAGGTGACCTACGCGCAGAAATCACGCACGTTTCAGCCTTTTGCGTGAAAAACCAGAAGTGGGATTTTCTCCACTATTTCCATATTTTCCTGCTTGTAAAAGTGACTAGCAGCCCATAATACATCTGCCAGCACTGGTTGAGGTGCCCCGCAGCTTGCTAAAGCTAACTCTTAGATTTTTTTAGTAGTTTAGGTGTTAGTTTTATTTCAAGTTGATTTTATGAAAAGTTAACACATAGTTTAAGTAGGAGGAAAATTAAATTGCATTCCCAAATAATTTATGTTTTGCAAATTTAGGTGGTAAAACACCTAGATAATTAGCCAAAGTAAGTGGCCCAAGTCCACGCATGCCTAGCTAGTTCTTTTTTCTAGTGTAAAAGTCACTAGTTTAGTTCAATTTTTGCACTAGGATTTCGGGATCAGGATCAAATTTTTGATAGAAGAGAAAGTAATATCTGCTGCCTTTGCACCCTCTGGTGATCCTAGGCAAGCATATGAACACTCTATATTCACAACTCACCATCTCCCTATAGTTTATCACATAGATTAACTAGGAAAATTTGAAAGTGGCCCATATCCACACATGTTTTTCTTTTGAGAAAGGAATAACGAAACATATTTTAAATAGGGGATTTTGAAAAGGATCATCGCATATCCACACGTTCAAACTATGTTATTATTCACCTTTTTATCACACACATCCACACCCTAAGCAAAATAAAGACACCTAAAACTGACTTAACAAAACTCACTAAATTCTCCCCACAGGGGCCGCAAAATAATTTATATTCTAAGTTAGGATCAAGGGGGTAGCCATCCAATAAGCCATCTTGGTCGTTCTTCATCTTGAAACATAGAAGTTGACTATTTAGTGAACTTTAAAATCCACCTATCAACCCACGGAAAATAAAACCTGAGCGCAGAAGAGAGCCGATTTAGAGGGGGTTAGGCTTAGGCGCAGTGCATGTCGTATCAATTGGGGCTACCTGACCCGGCTGATACTCGGTACTGTTAGCTAAACTACCAAGAAGCCCAAGACTCAAACGCTCACGTGGGACGGTGGTGCTTAGTGGCCAAAATTAGGGCATCCTTTCCCTATAAGTGACGGTGCAAGAAAGCACTAGATCCTCTACCCTTACCTTGGTGGATTTTCTTCGATTGACTCGGGGGGTCGTCAGTTCCTTCGGGACATTGTGCCAGCATTCGCAAGATATCTTCTCAAGGCCCATTTACATTTGAGTGTGTGAGGATGATTAGGTATTCTAGGATTTGAGTATCATACACAAACAACAAAAAACCATATTTTTTGATTGGCTGGTCACATAGGATTAATCTAAAGAGAAACTTTATTTTATTTTTGCTTTTTTTTATGTATGCAATCAGAATTTTTCTTTGATTATAATATCTATCCTCTAAAATATCTCCAAAGCCATACCTAGTTGACGCCAAAACAGACCCAATGGGACCTCGTTGATCTAGGCATCTTTTGGACATCACCCCATTACTGGGAGGGGTTCCAGGTCTTTCGACATTTAGGCGTCAAAGGCGGAACATGGCCACCATTATTGGTTCATCCTTTATTTGGGAATATTTATTTGGGAAACCTAATCGGTCACCAAACGCCACACCGGTGAAAACCCCCACAGGGTCACCACACACCACTCCTCCCACAACCCCTAGCGGTTAGAGGAGTGCTACCCATTCAGGAAGCCAGTTGAACGCACAGTAGGGTACTGTAAGAGTCTCGTGATTTGGCAGATTGGAAGACCAAATGACAGGGTAACATGGAACCAAGCTTTGGATTCCGAGGACCTAGCCTTCCTGGAATCAGAGAGGGATCTCTCTATGGGTGCAAAGGATGTGTTCTTTTTTCTCTAGGGTTTTGATTTTAGGCTAGTTATTAGGTGTAGGGTTTGCTGATTGTTTTGGTTGGGAAAGATGGTCAAATGGAATAGGTCGAGTGAGATTATGTCAAAGCCATTGGGCTATGGAGTCAACTGAAAGTCAATAGTGTCTAAATGATGAAACAGGGTGTGTTGCAGGGTTTATTTAGCAAGGTCAATGGATCCTTAAAGTGATGTATGATGTGTAATGAAAATTAAGTTTCGGAAAGACTAAGAGGTCTTAAACTATACAGTTTAAAAGTTACAATTCATGAGTTAGGGAAAACCATTAAGTTCAATAAACCATAATCTAAACTAATAAACATCCAAGAGAAAGATTCCAGTGATACATAGAGAGCATAAGAGCTTCTAACTTTAGAAAATCACTTTCAGATTTTGGGAATACGCATAAGAAAATACAAATAACTCAATTTATGGAGAGGGAACTCTTAAATAGCATATATCAAGTTATTGGGAACTCTGAAACGATTTTGCAAGCATGGAAAAAGGGCAAGATCGAACGAGAGCTCTTTGACTTAACCTAACAATCAATATTTCACAGAAAGGCTTCAAGATAGGGTTTTGAAAACTTCAAATAAGAAGGGCATACAATGAATCTTACTTGTAAGCTAGCATACTAACCATACATGAAACAAAACAAAAAAATTCATGGACCTAAGGAGCAGTAAAGAATTCCTTAAGATGGCCAAAAGAAAAAACATAAAGGCTATAACAAACAGGAGGACTGAGGTGCCTCAAAGAACATGTCTCAACCTATACTTTTATGTTTAATAGAAACTAAGAAACATGAAACATAATGATAACAAAGGAAACAATAGACAAATTAGGAAAACATCATGATTCACTAAGCTATGGAATCCTACAAACAAGCTTCTCCATCATCCAAGCAAACAAGCCATTCATCCACTTCACAAAACCAATTTCTTCTCCAAGCTCATGAAACCATGTATATTGCTCTTCAAGCTCATCAAATGCCAAAAAAATGCATAGGGGCCTCATGCTCTATCTATGGAGAAAATGAAGACTAAAACCCTAAATGTGGTAGGAAACTGTGAAATATAGTCATAAATATCATTTATGGCCAAGAGACCATGCAAGGCCCAAGGCACATAATATCCCAAGAAATAAATGCTAAAATAACTATTTCACCTAATTCCAGCTTAATTTTCCTCAAAAAACTGAAAAAATATCTATTTGCAATAAATGAGTGTGTTTTGTTGACTTTTGATCCAAAACACACTAGGCAACCTCTATGCATAGTGCCACTTCAACAGAAAATAGGGTCTCTTGCAGCTACGTTTTAACTCCTTCCCAACACCGGATTTGGCTCCGTGATGGCCCGTTGGAAAGCCTGATGAGTATATTTTCCTGAAATTCTTGATTTGTGTTGAGTGGCTTCCATTTTCCTATCCAAAAATCAAATATCCCAACGCTGCTCTGTGCGTAGTGCCTAGTCTGAAAATGAGGCAGAAAGGTCAAATGTTTGATGTTTTTTGACCTTTTGAGGGTGTAAAAATGCTCCAAATAATTTGAAAATTGGTGAGAAGACTGTTGCCGATGTGCGAAATCAAAAAATGCGAACTTTGAGAGCTGAGGATGCACCAATTCTGTGCGTAGCACCTAGGGTGCTGCGCTCTGAGGGGTCAAAATTTGGAAAAAACAAAAAGTTGTCCAATTTGCCTCAAAATTTGTGGAGAGGTCCCTCAAGAGGTCTTGGACACTTGTTGTGAAGCCTCAGCCAAAATTCCAAGGCTTTCCTACACTTTGGCTCTTTTTAGGTCTTCAAGCTCCATGAGGGCCTTCCTCTGTTTGGCACATGCAAGCATGTTCTTCCTTCCATAATGCTTTGTCATCTTCGTTTCTAGGGCAGGGCCTCTCTTCACCTCTTTGAAATGCTTATTCTCCTCTTTGTAATAGTGGATGACACGTTGTGCCATCTCAAAGTCTCTTTCCCACTCCTGAAGCTGAGCATCTTTCTCCAAGAGAAGCAATCTTGTTTTCATCTCCTTGTCCTCAGTGTCACTGTCTAAATCAATGAATTGAGGCCCTTGAGAAGTCCTCTTGATCCTTTTTCTTCTCCTTACCTTGACCTATTTCTCACCTTTGTCCATGTTTTCCTTGCCTTTGTCTTTTTGCTTGATAGTTAGAGGAGAGATGTCCCTTTGCCTTTTTGAGGCAAAAAACACATCTCTTTTGCCTTTGTGGTAGGTGCATGTGAGAGGAGTGATGAGGGTGCCTTGATCCTTGATGAAGTCACAAGCCTTTTCATCTTTGCCATGGATTTCATGAGTGACTTCATGCTCCATTGGGTCACTAATTTCTTGACCTTAAACCTCATCAACATCCTTGATTTCCTCACTATTTTCTTCATTGACATATTGGCTCTCAAACTAACCACTATCCTCATCACTTGCCTCAATTTGGCTTTGTCCTTCACTAAGGCTTTCTTCTTTGTCACTTTCAGCATTGACACTTTGAGTTCCTTGGTCATTTGGAGGCTGATTAGTGTCATGACAGTCATGACAGCTATCATAACTATCATGACTATTTTCTTGCTCATCATTGACTGTCTCCTTTGTGCCACTTCCTTCATTTTCAAATTATGTTTCAACCTCATCAGTTATCTGCTCTTGGTCTTCAGTTTCTTCATCCTCTCCCTCTGTCTCTTCATTTTCATTTTCTTCATTCATTTCAGCACTTTTGTCAATGTGATTGGGCTCACTGTCATGTTCAAATTCATCATTGTCTTTTTTGTCTTGTACACTCTCCTGCTAACTGTCATCCTCATGGTTCTTTTCATAATCCCCTTGGTTCTCACCTTGCTCATCATCAACACTCTTTTTTGCATTTGACATTGCTTTATGAGTTTCATTACTGTCACTATTTTTCTCCTCTCCATCACTGTCTTTCCCTTCAGGGTTGCTATGTTCGTCCTCTTCCTATTTTTCATCATCACCCTCTTCTTCACTATTAAGCTTTGTTTCTGCCCCACTATCTTCTTCATTTTCAACACCTTCACCTTCTTGATTAAGCTCTGCACTTTCATCACTGTTTTCTGCCCTTACCTCATCTTCTTCACTCTTTTCCATGTTGTCATCATCCTCTTGGTCTTCCTTAATGGATTCTACCTCTTCCTCGCTACTGTTTATTTCTTTAGTATTGTTGTCCTCTTCCATATTTTCTTCATCTACCTCATATACTTCATTGTCATCTACTTGCTCCTCATTAGGGCTACTGTCAGCTCCTTCATTTGATACATTCAGAGAAGGGATAAGAGGTGAATCTATTTGTGGAGAAGTCATATGTGGAGATGAAGGAGGAGTGGAGGTAGGTGGATGTGAAGTGGAAGGAAAATTTCGCAAAATGAAGTCTTGGGGATTGGCAAATACATCGTGAGAGATAAAAAATTCCCAAGGGATCCCTTGCTACTCCAGCTGGTGTAAGACAATCATTTTGATCAAGGAGTGGTGAAAAAGGCTCTACATTTGGTGGGCATAACTCCTTTTCTTGACTACAGAAGCCATTTTGGCAATTCTCCAGTATAGGTAGTATGGTAGGTTCAGTAACATTACCCTAGTGAAGTGCATCAGAAGCCTAATGTGATAAGAGTAAACCCTGGAGTACCTTCCCTCATAGGTGAATTACTTGATAATTTTCCTCATCAACAAGGCATACCTCTCTAGCAGGTGGGAGAAGGGGAAAACAACCTTACAGCCTTGCTGACATCTAGGTTTCAGGTAGGGCTCATAATAACTCAAATCCAATTTCTTTTGTTTACACCATCTCTCACCAATATCTGGAATTCACGTGGCTTTAGCAATTGATTTCGATGAGAGTTCAAATTTCACTCCTGCTAGGTTGACTTGGTGATTTTTCAAACTGAGGATGAAAAACCTAGTCAAATGTGAATGGCTTTGGACTTTCTTAACCTTCTCACAAAATTAATAACACCCAACATCTTGAAAACAGGTAAGTATCATTGGAGAGGAGGTGATTTGAATGGTGTCCAAGGGTTCAAAACTATTAACCCTTCCTCCCTTGTGCTTAGGCTTGGTAGGCCTTTGACTTTCATCACTACTGGTACGAATATCTTCTTTAGACATGGTGACTGGTTTTAGCACAGAAGGCCATTTTTAAACTTGTTTGAGAACCTTTAGGTCAAAGGGTGGAAATGAGTGATGTAAGGACAAAGTTTTCAAATGGAGGAAAAATGAAGCATCCAAGGAGTGTTTTCAGTTTTTAGAGGTTGGTTTGCTGGTCACTAAGTGTTTTTACATATATAATAACCCTTATTTTTGCAAACCCTAACCTAAGAGGCCAAAAATTTGATTTTATGGAGACTAGGGTTTGATCATATTAGGCAAAAAATTTCTTTCTTGACTATGAGAAAAACACTTGGAAAGTGAGGAGAAATAACCACCAACCTTGTTCCTTTGACCATGGGAGATTTGGAGGAAAAAATATAAATTTTCAACCCTTTTGGAGAAAATCTGGGCAAACTTTGTCTGTGCGCAGTGCCTGCCCAACTGCACGTTCAAGTCGGGCCGGCCTGTTGGAGCACAGCGCCAAGTCAGAGAAGGGCTAGTCAGGCTTGTCGAAGCGCGGTGACGGGTTGGAGAAGGGCCAGTCAGGCTTGTCGAAATGCAGCGGTGGGTTAATTTTGTGGGCAGTTGGGTCGTTCTAGGCCTGTGCGTAGCGCCCGCCCCGCTGCATAGCGTCGGGCTCCCATTGCGGAGCGTTGTGTTAAATAACACTACGGCCACCTCATCTGAGTGCAACACCGAGGGCCAAGTGCGTAGCGCTAGCCTCGATGCGCAGCGCCTGAGATTTTCTCCCAACTTTGTAGAAAAACCCTCCAAACTCACTTTCAACAGCTTCTTCTCCTTTTTGATATGACAATGAGATGTAAAAGAGGCCAAAGAGGCTTTATAGTCTTTTTTGAAACTGATTTGATGCCAAAACCCTCTTTATAAGGTTTTTTCCCTCTTTGTTTCTCTCACTGTGATTTTTTGGTTTTTTAGTCCTGTAGGTGTCAGTTTGATATGAAAATAGTTTTTTTCTTTACAGGAAGCCTTTAAATGTTCTTTTCAGATTGATAAACTTTCTGAAGAGGCCGAAACTATGCCTCTCATCTATATTTGGAAAATGAACCCCTTTCATGATTTTTACCACTTATACACAACAAATTTTGTCATATTTTTCCATTTCTTTCCTCTTATTTACATTCTATCATGTTTTTTTGTGAAGTAGTGAGGAGAAACCCCTTGGTGGGAGAAAACCCCTAGTAGTAAGCATCAATGACATTTTTAATATTTATGTGTTGTTATCACTACAAACAATCATTTGGCACTTATGCTCTTATCAACTCTTCCTGTAGGTAGCCATCCTTGACAGTTTGTAGAAGTGTTATTTATGGCATGATCCATCTCTTGCAGAATATTCATTTGATAGGGTGACCCTTGTTGGAGGTTTTACTGCTCTGCTGTAAATCAGTGGCATATTTTTTCTTTAGACCACTTTGACAATGATGTAGGTCAAGTGAGAGGGGAAAACTAGTTTAAACCCTTTCTTATGTCTTTCATGGCCACTTCTGTGCTTGCAAGTGCCTACACAATTTCTGCCTTTTGATCACTGTCTCTTTTAGAGTTGGATAGTTCATTTTATCAACCTTGAACCTATGTTTTCCATAGTTGCCTCTTTTGGCAATTTCTTCCCTCATGCTTGCCTCCTTGACTCTTTGAAAATGTTTGTGTCCTTTCTTTGAGAAGATAAGCCTTGAACTGATATTTCTATCTCTTTTTGTTGATACCCTTTGTTGTAGCACAATTTCACTCAGCAAAAAGTCGGAAGAAGCTCTGGGCAATTTTCAAGTTTGAATTCTCAATCTACAGAAGTTGACAGTTGCACACCTACATTGCCAGTTCATTCTCAGGATTTTGGCTTGATAACAACATTTGGAGTAAAGCAAATGGGAAAAATGAAGCAACAAGCAGAAGCACATTTAATCATTCCAACAACAGAATGCATACCTTTCCACTCAAAATCATGCAATTGTTCCTAGGTTGCAAACACAGTCCAAAGGATTCGAGTCTAAATCACAACCATCTTCTATGAATAATAAGATAAATAGAGGGCCTATTAGTCCTGATTTGAGGCTACCTAGTGTTGCATCAGCAACATCTCTACAAGGACAGCTAAATCAAAATCATTACAATATACAACAGCAGCACCTCAAATAAGTACAGTCAGCTATTCTTGCATCTTTTGGGATCACTGTAACTGGGAATATCTCACACGATCTAAGATTGCAGTATCAAGAGCATTGAATGGGATTGGACTTGCATTAGTAGTGCCTGGCATCCAGTCTCTTGTTGCTGATTCAACGGATGAGGGGAACCGAGGGTTGGCATTTGGTTGGCTACAACTTACAGGCAACATTGGGTCCATATTAGGTGGTCTTTTTTCTGTATTGCTTGCTGCCACAACAGTAATGGGGATTCCAGGCTGGAGAGTTTCTTTTCACCTAGTTGCAGCAATAAGTGTCGTGGTTGGAGTTTTGGTTTGTGTTTTTGCAACAGACACACGGTTTTCAAATGGTTCAATGCCAATCTTAGAAAAAAGGGAGCTGAAAGGCTCTGAAGGCTCTTATTCTGGAAGCAAAAGGAGTAATGCGAATTCAGACATTTCAGATTATTGTAGCTCAGGGGGTTTTAGGATCATTTCCTTGGTCGGCACTGTCTTTTGTGCCATTGTGGTTGGAACTCATTGGGTTTTCTCATGAACAGACAGCATTCCTTATGGGTCTTTTTGTTATTGCTACTTCCTTGGGTGGATTATTTGGTGGGTATATGGGTGACACTCTGGCTAGGTACTTACCAAACGCTGGCAGGATCGTTCTTTCCCAAATAAGTTCCAGTTTGGGTATCCCTTTGGCGGCAGTTTTGTTGTTAGTTTTGCCTGATGATCCATCTATTGGGCTTGTAATTGGACTAATGTTTTTCATCATTGGATTTTCAATATCATGGAATGGCCCTGCCACCAATAACCCTATATTTGCTGAAATTGTTCCTGAAAGGCAAAGAAAAACCCTCTACGCTTTAGACCGGTCCTTTGAATCAGTATTGGCATCATTTTCCCACCAGTTGTTGGCATTCTCGCTCAACATGTTTATGGAAACAAACCTATTCCTGAGGGTTCTAGTAAAGCTGATGAAATAGAAACAGATAGGGGAAATGCCGCTTCATTGGCAAAGGCATTGTATACATCCATTGGTATTCCATTGACTCTTTGATGTCTCATTTATACATTCCTTTATTTCACTTATCCCAAAGATCGTGATAGAGCCCGTCTAGAATCTCAGTTGGAATTGGAGATGCAGCAGATTAGGATGGATACTGTTGATTCAACCGATTATTTAAACATTCACACTCGTGAACGGAATGATGATGATGATGATGAAAAGAGATTTTTGGGTCAAGAAACAGGGGAAAGAGAACACATGATTTTAAATGAAGTTACGACTAATTACTGAAAGAAACTTCGAATTGTGACATCCTGTGTGCAGTTTCTTTCAAAGTTGTACATTAATCATAAGTATAGAGTCGTGTCCATTTGTGCAATCTAAATTTTGATATAACATTATCTCATTCTTTGAGTCCGAGATGAGTGATGTTGCTGCAATCAGATGTAGCCCAGGCTGCCATTGGGATAAAGAAGGCGCTAAGGGAAATGAAAGGGTCTCTTTCTATGTCCACGTGGATGGGAAAGTTTGTGCTTGGGACACTGTCCCGTGGAAAATGTGACCAGATTGAACTGGATTTAGTATTTGAGAAAGAGTTCAAGCTCCCTCACACATCTCAAACTGGGAGCATATTCGTATCTGGCCACACTACAACAGATCATGAAGCCCTGGATGGATTTCCGGATGATGAAGACCTCGAGTCATCGGAAGATGAGGAAAAAGAATTAGCTCAGATCCAACGGTTTGCGGGGGGATAAATTAAACGAATTTTATGAGAAATGGCACCCCCCATAAAACATTTAATTGAAACCACCATCTACAAGATCGACGGTTATGGTGCACTGCGGGGTCTCGAGGTTATTTCGTACAAGCTGCCATCAGCACCCCCCGTAGGTGGTTATTGGTTTTCAAAAACCATGGGTGGTTGTGTTGATAAATACATATGGGCAATGGGACCCAATTCTTTTTACTTGCGCTAGTGTAAAGCCTTTTGGGTTTTATATTATATATTATATATATAATATTAAAACAGATACTTTGTAAATGTAAATAATTTCAAAACTTCCACGAATCAGTTTTATAACTGATCAAAGCAGTTAGAAAGTTACATCAGAGGGCAGACATAAAAGCAAAGGGGAAAGGAGGAGCGGGGGTTCCGAGGTTTTGGACCTTGAAGCTAAAATTTTGTACTGAAGAATACTGAATTAATGAAAAGCTTTTGCAAGTTTCCTTCATTCTGTCTATGCTGAATAGTTTCTCAGTTTTCATTATGTTTTCCATATCTGTGAGTAAAATAAAGTAATTTGAGCTGCGGGTCTCTGGATACATGTGTGTTTAAGAGATAAATAAACCTTAATGGGTGCTCCTCTATTTTAACGTTATCATGACTCATTTCTTCGGGATTTTACACTGATAGATTCTGTTTCAAACAGCATATCAAATTGAAATCCTTTCTTTCTTGTTTCTTCCATCCTTTCATTTCAACATAAGGAGAATATGGCATTGTAGAACATTACATGGGTTTAGTATTTGAAGATTATATAATTAATGTTTGAAGGTTTACAGAACAGGGACATATATACTATTGTTTGTGACATAATATTTAATGTCTTGAGCACGGATTTCTTTACACAGCAAGAAATTGTTTCTCAAGGAACAACACCCTTCATCATCATTCTTCCTTTGGTGTAATGGAGCACTAGTTTTTGAGTCTGCCTTCTTAGATCCTTTTAGCTCTCTGATTTTAACCTTTGATGATGTGGAGTCAATGCCTCTTTACCAAATCTTAGAGGATTAGTCTGAAACCCCTTGAAGCCCCTTGCTTTTTGTACCAATACTCTTTATCCTTTCTACCTTTGATGATGTGGAGTCAATGCATCTTTACCAAATCTTAGAGGTCAGCTTGAAACCCTCTGAAACCCTATGATGTTATGAAGGAGGTTCTTTTATCATTATTTGACCAGTTTTGTCAACTTTCCCAAACTATTAGTTTTTAGGGATGCTTAGGAAAAAGTATATAGTGTTTTCTTCTAAGTTCTCTGAAACTTATCAAAACTCATTAATTATTCCTAAAGTCCTTCAATGTGCATCTGAAATATTTGAGGTGACCTTTGCCCTTGTAACCCTAGTACTGATTTACTGCTTGGTCAAAACAATCATAAAACCCTGACTTTCATCAAACATATGCTTGTTGCTTTCTTCTTTCTATGAATGGTCTTCTTATGATGATTTTTCTCTTTACCTTACCTATTTCTAGTCTGATGGTTATTTGATCCTCTTGCATAAATGTGAGCAAAGGGCAGTTGTCCCTTTACAAGATTCATTTTTTTACGCCAAAAGACTTCCTTGAATGACCTTTTTGATCAACTTGGACAAGATCACCTGTATTTTTATTCTTTGAATGTATTTTCTTCATACAGGAAAAACAGAGTTTGTAGGGCACTAAATCCACCCTATGACTTTGTGAAAACCCAAGGTGACCTAGTGGAGGCCCTCTTGGACTTGGCTTTTGAACTGAGACCTAGAATTTGGGATCATCAAGTGAAAGATAGAGTTTATGATAGACTGATGTATTGAAGATCCAAAATCAAACTTACTTGATTTATTTAAAGAGTCTACAGAGATAGTTTGATACTATCAGCATTTGAGAGTACTTTGCGAGACAGAACAAGGTTGTTTGATTGCTGGGTTTAAGTAGCAGTGGGGGATTTTTAAGCAAAACAAGACAGAGGATTTGGGTCAAAGGTGAAAGCATATAGACAGGAATAGTGACGTAAGCCACTAATGGGTTTTCTGCGACTGGTAGACAATGCTAGACATGATGGAAAGATGAAATACTGAAAATTTGTCTTTAAGGATGATGAAGGCAGTGAGATTTCTACAACTCACAATGTTCAAGAACTTTTTTTCTAGAAATCTAGGGAAAACATTTAGTCATATATGTAGGAAAAAATTACTGATGACTAACAGTGGCTCCACTTGGGGAGGGCAACTCCTTTTCAGGAGGTGTCCAGAACTTCAGATTTCTGGCTTTATGAAGACTAGTGCCTCATCCACTGAGCAGAGTTTTACCTCTTTCTCTTGTTGATGCTTTCTCAAAGCTTATGATTTCAATAATCTGAAAGACATGATTAGCTTAAATCCACCTCTACCTACCCAACCTAATTTCCTAACATTTTTTCTTCTTCAGGTGCATATGGACTAGCAACACATTGTTTGTTTTTTCAAAGAAAAATAAACTATCTAATTCTACCTTATGTCTTCTTGGAGCTCAGATTAGGCTAATGAACTCCTTTGATTCTCTACCTTTACTATTCAACTGTCAAGGTTAAACTGTCTGACAAGATTTATTCACTAGGCTAAATCGGGATTATACAATCTGATTTACCATGGGTTTGTGGCATAAAAACAAGCTACACAAAAATGTTGTTTCTGTACAAAATAAGACTTTAGAAAAATTAGGGCTAGGATACAATGTTTGCTATTCATCCCTATTTTTCTCTTTGGTTTTGTTTTAGGCATGTGGAACTAGTATCTTTCTACCTAATCTGTCTTTTTGACAAGTCAAGCTTGAATAATTTGACCCATTATCTTTCACTAACTTATCAACAATAAATTTAAAACATGCTTCAACCATGATTAGGCTAGATGACTGAAACAAGCCTCCTTTAAGCACTAGTAGTGGTATTTAGACTTACACACTTTCAGTAATTCTATTTTTTGGGTATGGGGCTCTACCTCTTTCCCAATCTGCCCTCTTTTCCATTTTTATTTTTTTTATTTTTTGTGACTTCTCTCAATATATTTTCATCAAACAATGATATGTACAATGAATGAGAAATTCTAACTAAGACTCTAAGACTCTTGGCAGAAATAGTGCTTGAGCATCCTGCTATTTACAGGACCTCCAAAAAGTTCTTCTCCATTAATTCCTTGTAAAAATAAAGAATTATGACCTCTAACTGATTGAATAAGGTAAGGGCCCTTCCACGAATTTTCAAATTTACCATGTTAACCTTTATCTTCCCTCCTAGAATCCCACTTTAGTACAATGTCTCCAATGTGGAAATTATTAGCTTTGATTTTTCTGTCAAATATTTTTTTTATGCTTTCCTGCATTGCCTGAGTTTTTTCATACACTTCTTCCCTTGTCTGTTGTAAATGAATGGTTTGGTTCAGCCTTCTTTGCATGTCATTTTCTTGTGATTGTACCTCTTGGAGAAGTCTTACCACCGGAACTCCCAAAGATGTTGGAAAAATGGAATCCATGCCATACACTAGTTGATAGGGAGACATACAGATTGATTTCTTGGTGGTTATTCTATCAGCCCATAGTGCATGTATAAGCTTGCCATGCCATGCCTTTTGGTTTTGTTCTAGGAGCTTCTTGATGATATTGACTAAGCTTTGGTTAGAAGATTTAGCTAGCCCATTACCCTGAGGGTAATAAGCTGTGGAATGTCCGAGTGTGATGTGGTATTTATGACAAAATTCAATCATATTTTTGGATGAAAAGGTAGCAGCATTATCTATGATGATCTTTCTGGGGCAACCAAATCTAGACAAGATGTTTGTTTCGAAAAATTTTATAATGACTGAATCAGTGGCATTTCTGGAGGGGATGGCTTCTATCCACTTTGTAAAGTAATTAGTGGCAGTAAGGATCCACTTATGTTCTGCAGATGAGGTGGGGTGAATTTCTCCAATGAAGTCTAAACCCCATTGTTGAAAAGGAGCTTCAACAGTAATGGGATGTAAAGGTAAAGGTAAGAGTTTTCTCTTGCCATCAAAGATTTGACATTTATGGCAAGTCATGAACATTTTGTGGGTATCGAGGAAAAGGGTGGGCCAATAGTAACCAGCTCTAAGGATTTTTTTGGTTGTGGTTTTCCAATAAAGATGGCCTCCACACTCTCCTTCATGCAGTCCATGCATGATCTTACCTGCATCATCCTCAAGTAAACATTTAAGTAGTATACCAACAAGATTTTTCCAATATAATACCCCATCTAAAATATAGAACTTCAAAGCTTTTTGTTTTAAGAATCTAGCTTTTGTCTTTGATAATGTAGGGGGAGAATTAAGATAAAAAAGCACATAGACGATATCAGCATACCAAGATGAATTCAGAAAGGCTTCTTCAACATGGGGAGCAGGGAATTCTTCTTGTTCTTCTAAAACATCAACCATGTTCATATATAAAACCTTGACATTTGACTCAGCCATAAGTTTTTCAAGTCCTTGTCCTTTAACCAGTCTTGTGGGCCTAATTTCTATGTCATACTCTAATATAATGGCAATCCACTTTCCTCTTTTACCATCAGGGTCCTGATTTAAAATGTCTTTGACAACCGAGTGTGGGAAAAAAGCAATGACATGAGAATGTAGGATATATACTCTAAAGTCTTTCAATTATTTAATCAAGGCAAAGGCTTGTTTCTCCATGATGTTATATTTTAAAGGAGCATCTCTAAGGGCCTTGCTGAAGAATGCTATGGGTTGTTCTTGTCCCATTGTGTTCTTTTGCAGTAATACTGCAGCAATGGTATGTTGAGAGGCAAGAGAAAATGTAGAAGTCTTTGGTAAAATTAGAACTGATCAGAACCGGTGTTTGAGTAAGGTCCAATTTGACCTGATCTAAGGATTGTTTGGCTTCTATTAGAGTCAGTATCTTCATCCCTCCGTCAGAGATCAAAATCTCTTGTTGCATTTCATTTTAGGTATCTCATTCAGTTCAGTCAGCTGCATTCCATTAGGAGCATGGATCATCTGACGGAAGGGTCTTTTCACTCACATCCCTCATGTCTTGTACCTGCTGGCTCAGGTTTGTTCATCAAAGTCCATCAAAATCATTTCCAGACAATGACAGTCAATGTTTAGTCTTTTGGTGGGAAAATAGTCTTTTTTAGGGTTTTTCAGTCTCATTAGGTTTAGGGTTTCGTTAATTTAATCTTCAAAGTGTCCAATAATGCCAGCATGCACATGAGGGAGGTTCAAAATAAGTTTTTTTTTCAAAAATTTCATCGTCATAATGTTAGATCACGATTCTTCTTCAAAACTCTGTTTTGAAGAAAAATCGTCAATTTTGTCTTTTGTAATAAATTCCATGTAATTTTCAAAAGTTTTCTCAGTTGTGAATATCTTCAGGTGTAGCCCTAGTCGCCTTTTTTGAATTCCATGCCAGCCATCCCTGCAAAAAATAGCCAAGAGTTTCGTCATTCAGCCAAAAAATCAAAGTGGAAGCAAAACAGAGTTTATATTAAAAAGTGAAAAGTGCCAAAGCCAAACATTAGAAAGTGGGTTTTATAAATTAAAAATCAAGGTCTAATGGCTATACAAGATATCTTCACCATTCAAACAGTTCATTTGCACCAAGAAACATCAGTGAAGCCAAGTCAAGTGTGGAAGAGCGAAAACCGTGTTTTGGAGGACCGACTGTGGGAGAAATTCAGGGTCGCAACGCACAGGAGGAAGGTTGTGGCACACATGGTTGTCGCGGTGCATAGAGCCGCCCATCACTATGTTATTTTGAACGGGCGCGGCGCACTGGGTTGTGCGCGTGGCCCACAGGGCCGACAAGCAAGATTTTTGCTACTGCTTCATGAAATTTCAAATCGACTCAACCTCTTATGATTCAAGTAAGTTTGTGAGCCCTTGAAATTGATTTTAAACAGTGTTTGGTGTGGTTCGAAGGGAAGAATATAAGATTTTGAAGGTTGAAAACATAAACCCTATCTTCTTGATAAAACTGCTCCTTAGGGTTTTGAATTGGAATTTTAAAATTTGATTTTGGTGCCAAAACACTCCAACTCCATTTCTCACTTGTGTTTCCCTTTCCCATCACTGTCATACCATCATTATAGCCCCTCTCCTATTCCCCTATATCCCAAATCATTTCCCATCATTTTCCCCTTCCCATTTCATTGGTAAAATTTCCCAAAATCCCAAATTCCCAAACAGTCAAGTGACTATCCTCATACTTCAAATTTCACTTGACTGAACCACATTTTTCCCACTTTACTATTTCCCACAGTCCCTTCCTATGTGGCACATATTTGGAAATCAAGACAAAGACATCAAATTCCTATTTTCACCTCATACAAATCAGCATATACTTGACATAGACTTTCAACACCATGGAGACAGACACTGAAACTTCATATGAACAAGACAGTGATTCTACCACTGAGCTACATGCACCGAGAAGGCCTCGTAAAGGTGGAAAACATGTGAGAGAAGAGCCCACCTCATTGACTCAGTTGCAGGCCTACCCACTTGCCATGGCATGTTTTCGAGAGCAGTCATGCTATCAGTACTGTGAGATGATTGCTCGGATTCAGCATCATCAGGAGTTGGCTCATTTGTTTGTTTTACATTTGCATGATGGTCAAGTAACTCTTGCTGGTGTAAATTTCACCTTGACACCAGAAACCATTTCTCATGCAACAGGAATACCGAATGTAGGTGAAGAGTGGAATAAGAGACATCAGGTGGATAGAGTTCATTATGAACCATACATCAAGCCTAGCTATGTGAGACAACTCAGCAGGGTATTCCCATGGTTTCTGAAGGAATCCTATGCGCCTTTGATGAGACTCATTATCAGATACTTCAGTTATGAGGGTTGGTTTTCACGCCTCTATGCCTACCACATCAGGTTATTGATGCATTTCACGAGAGTGAGGATGATGAACATTCCGTATTTCATGTGTCGAAACATCGAGAGAATGACCACTCTTGTGCAGAAGAAGACTCCCGAGCAGCAGTACAACAGTATCTATCACTATGCACTCATCAAGATCATTGTTGTACATCAGCTTGGATTGCAGGGAATTGCATGGAAGATTTCATTTCCCTTGACTTCTTCACAGCCCCTCAGCCTCCTCCAGAGATTTTTCATGAGCCAGGACGAGACAGAGCCTATCAGTGTGCCAGTGTATGTCACTTATCAGAGAGGCACGAGAGTATTATTTGCAACAGCCCGACGAGTACTATCTCCACCAGGGGTAGAAGGGGTCTCTTTGCTGTCATCAGCAGCACAGGTACAGGTAAAGGACAGAGGTAAGAGGCTCATGCAGGATGAGGGCCCTTCAGGAGGCTAGGATACTGATTTCATATTTATTGATGAGGATTTGAGCTCTGAAAGCTCGAAGTTGACAGAGATCATTCATGAGCAGAAGGCTGAGATCGACACATTGACCGACAAGTTGCAGAGAGCCCAATGGATCATAAACTATCTGGAGCAGCGCAAAAAATAGTTGGAGGATCATCAGACGATCATGGAGTTGCAAAACATCCGTGAGAACCGGCAAGCTGCCCGAAGAAGCCCATCCGAGATGACACCCATTGAGCGTGAGATTGAGGCTGATAGAGAGAATTGGCTTGAGAGGGTCAAAATTCATCTTGAGAAGCTGTTGGAGAAGGAAAAAAAGGAGAAGAACATACTCAGGCACATGAAGAACCACTATTGGGCACGCAATCATGTTTGCAAAGCGAAGATCAAGATCCTGAAGGCAAGGCTAAGGAGGGCACTAAAGCGTCGTAAAAGGCATGATAGGCTCCAAATTTTGGCTGAAGCTTCTTTGGCTGAGCATAGCACTTGATCAGAGACCTTCAGCCCAAATTTCAAGAAATTTGGGAAAAAATTTGTCAATTTTGAATTTTTTGGTCACAAAACAGGTTTTTCTGCCCGACGCGTAGCGCCACTTGGCGCGCGCTTATAATTGGCAGCTCTTCAGGGGGAAAACTTTGCATTTCTGGATTTTTTATCAAAATTTATGCATGCTCATGGATTACCTAAGGATTTCATCAAGTTCTGGGTTGACTAAAGGGTCAAAAACACCCTAAAAATGGCCTTTTTGCCACTTGTTGCACACACAGGAAGCAGTGTTGGGAGATTGAATTTTTGGAGGGGCAAATGGAAACAAAACACAAAAATTCCACTTGGGTTGGAAATTAGACAGGAAGGGCTTTCCAACAAGATATCCTGCACTCAATTTGGACTTTGGGAAGGGCCTCAAAATCAGCTCCAAACTTGTGCTACGCAAAGAGATTCCAAGCGCGGTGCATAGAGGAATTTGGCCTATTTTTCACTCAGCAGCTCAGAATTTCGCCTAGTTTTGGCCAGTTTCACTTTTTCATGTAAATCTTGATGTACCTTGATGTAATTTCATGACCGTGATTTAATTTTGGCACATTTTTACTCATTCCAGAAGATTCATTCACCAAAAGGTGAAATGTAAGTGAATGGATCAGTTTCCTAGCGTATAGAGGCAAGTTGTTTCATTGCCTATTTTCTAGTTCCTAGTTTAGATATGGTTGAAACAGCTCCTAGAATGATGAGCTAGACCCCTAGAGGCATTGGAATGGGTTGGGCTTGTCTATATGATGTATTTTCTCAGTCATTTTCAGGGTTGGACACTTGGGATTGCTTGGCACTTCATTGTACATTTCATCTCTACACTTTTGGCAAAGGAATAGACCAGGGTTTGCAGCACTCTTTGGGATCCATGTGGCTCTGTGTTTTGATGGTGTTTTTCTCTATGTAATTTTAAGTTCACTGATGTTTATGTGTATCATTTCCCCTTCTCTTTTCTTCTTAAATTAAACAAATCAGTGTTAAAGGTGGAATTCATTAGCTTGCTTTGCTCTGCCTTCAGTTTGTTTAATTTTCCATGTTTTCATCTGTTTGAGGAGGACTCTTGAGACCATCTTGCCCTCTTCAGCTCCTCACTGGTCTGATTCATCCATTCATTCAATCTAAATCATCAAAACAATTGCCTTCCTTGCCCCAATCAGAACTCTGCAAAAACTAGGCCTTATCCCCGCACCCAAAACTGCCTTTCCCTTTGATCCAACAAAAACCCCCAAAAACACAATCAAACTCATTTACTTATATACCTAGCCTAAAATTAGCTTTTATTTCAAGTCATCTCAAGCCCTATTGATTATTTTTGCTGAGATTGACCCGGAGAGAGCCCTCTCCTGTTCTGGTAGGGCTAGCTACCAGACTGAGCGTGGTTTGATGTTACCCTGAACTCTGCCTTCCTTTAGCCTAAGGTAGATTTAGGCAATAACACTGCTGTTGTTAAAATGCCATTCGGATTAATGAATGTGAGGGCCACTTTCCAAATGGCCATGGATATATATTTTTCTGAAGACATAGGTTACTTCATAGTCATTTACCTTGATGACATCACTGTTTACTCTAAGACTGATGAAGAACACCTAATCCACTTAAGGAAAGTTTTTGAAAAATGTAGAAAATATGGCCTTTCCTTGAATCCTAAGAAAACATTTTTCGTTCTCCAGGAAGGTAAACTTCTAGGTCACATCATCTCAAAAGAAGGTATGACCTGCTTCTAAGGTATGTTGAGAGGAAAATGAGAAAATGTAGAAGTCTTTGGTAAAATTAGAACTGATCAGAACCGGTGTTTGAGTAAGGTCCAATTTGACCTGATCTAAGGATTGTTTGGCTTCTAAGGTCTTGTGGGCCTAATTTCTATGTCATACTCTAATATAATGGCAATCCACTTTCCTCTTTTACCATCAGGGTCTTGATTTAAAATGTCTTTGACAACCGAGTGTGGGACAAAAGCAATGACATGAGAATGTAGGATATATACTCTAAAGTATTTCAATGCTTTAATCAAGGCAAAGGCTTTTTTCTCCATGATGCTATATTTTAAAGGAGCATCTCTAAGGGCCTTGCTGAATAATGCTATCGGTTGTTCTTGTCCCATTTTGTTCTTTTGCAGTAATACTGCAGCAATGGTATGTTGAGAGGAAAATGAGAAAATGTAGAAGTCTTTGGTAAAATTAGAACTGATCAGAACCGGTGTTTGAGTAAGGTCCAATTTGACCTGATCTAAGGATTGTTTGGCTTCTAAGGTAAATTTAACCCCTATCTCTTTTTTAAGCATGTTTGTAATATTCCTCAATATTTCGGCAACATTAGGGATGAATCTTCTTAGAAAGTTTATCTTCCCGATGAAATAATGTATCTCTTTAATGTTTCTAGGATGGTTGATTTGCAATATGCCCTCAATCCTTTTGGGGTCTATTTTTATTCCTTCTTCTGAGATGATGTGACCTATAAGTTTACCTTCCTTGAGAACGAAAAATGTTTTCTTAGGATTCAAGGAAAGGCCATATTTTCTACATTTTTCAAAAACTTTCCTTAAGTGGATTAGGTGTTCTTCATCAGTCTTAGAGTAAACAGTGATGTCATCAAGGTAAATGACTATGAAGTAAACTATGTCTTTAGAAAAATCTATATCCATGGCCATTTGGAAAGTGGCCCCCGCATTCATTAATCCGAATGGCATTTTAACGTACATGAATGTAACCCAAGGGGTAGTGAAAGCAGTTTTGTGCTGATCACTTGGGAACACTAATATTTGGTTGTAGCCAGAAAAACCATCAAGTAAGGAGATCCACTTAGAACCAACCACCCTTTGAAGAATGTTATCCATTTTAGGTAATGGGTAGTTATCCTTCAAGGAGGCTCTATTCAGATTTCTAAAGTCAATGCAAAGCCTAATCTCCCTGATCTTCTTCCTAACTGATACAAGGTTTGAAACCCACTCTAAGTATCTAAGGAAAACTATGATCCCAACATCATACGTCTTTCTGATTTCCTTCTCAACTAAAGGTAAAAGGACAGGGTTGATTCTTCTCAATTTTTGTTTGAAGGGTTTCTGATTTTCTTTAAGAGAAATTTTAATGTTGAATGATGCTCGTGTCATATGATTTTAAATCCTCATATCCCCATGAAAAAAAATCTCTAAATTCTTGGAAAAGCTCAACATATCTTTTTTTTATGTGAGGAGGAAGAGTTCTGGAGAGCTTGATCATTTTTTGTTCTTTTAGGCACTCAATGTTACATTCCTCTACATCAGTTTCTGTGGTTCCATTTTTGGTTTTTTAGCTACATCATTAAATTCAAAGATTTATTCTAATGGTGCCAGCCCTCTTGGGAAAGTATCATCATTGCACTCTAAAATCTCAAGGTCCCTTCGATCTGGATCTTCAAACGTTTATGCCTCGTTAGGATGTGTAAGCAGGTTTATATCAGCAAAAGGTAATAGCTCTGTTTCTAAGGTCTTTTCTTTTGTAGAAACGTCTTCCTTATGTCCTAAACTTGGTTTTGTCCATGTAAATTCATTCCTAGATTGCAAAAAATCATCAATTTTTTCATCACCCTCAAACACTTGCCAGTAGTTAATGTTATCGGGCATTATAGGCTGGTGTTTGACTTTGAAAATGTATTGTTCACTTGCAAGTGGTATTTGACAGTTGCTAGCAGCAAAGCAAGTTCATTTGCAAGACCATTTTGAGCTCTAGGAATGTGAACTAGTTCATATTTTTCAAAGGTTTTGAGGAGATCCAAAGCTGCATTTCTATACTCTCTTAATCTTGGATTCTTAGCTGAATACTCACCTCTGATTTTTTTAACGATCAGTTTGGAATCTCCTTGGGCAGATATTTTCTTAGCCCCTAAGTCTTTGAGCAGGTGTAGGCCAAGGAGGAGAGCCTCATACTCTGCAATGTTATTAGTGCACTGAAAGTCTAGTTTGTAAGAATGGCCCTCATTAGTGTTATGTATCTAGACAGCAGCCCCTGATCTAGCCTTGCCACAAGATCCATCAAAGGTCATGTTCTACATTTTTTCTATTTCACCACTTTGTTGTGGTTCGGGGCTGCTAGAGTTTGGGATGATATGTTCTTCAGTTGAGGGTATGCTTGGTTTTTCTGGTGGCACTATATCTTTTTTTTTTTCACTCACTTGTTCATTAATTTCATTTTCATTATATAAGATGAATGAATCCAAGTTTGAATGAATAGAATAGACGGGGGTGGTGTTTGGCCTATCCAAGTTACTCACTGTATACTTCATGTGTGACTCTCAGTAAATCTTTCTTGTCTGGATGAAAATAGGGATAGTAGCATAGGACATATATGGTTGAATGTTTCCCTGAAGTTTGGCTCCCCAAGATCTAGACAAAAGCATGCCATACTTAGGGGGAATGTCTGCCACTACTATGTCCATGACAAGACTTTCAGTGGGAATCTGTGCTAGATTAACACAAAGATCTTTGATTAGGCCCAAACACTTAAATCTACTTGAATCAAATGGGTACAAGTATTTGTGGGGTTTAGTTATTTCCAGGCCTAAACTCTGCATCACAAATTTAGGCATGAGGTTGTGTGAGGCTCCAGAGTCTAGCATAGTATTGTGTAATATTTTGTCGTGTATGTTTAAACTGATATAGAAAGGAGGAATATCTCCTTCTTGATAATTTCCTTCAACCTTTGGTTCAAACAACAACTCAAGACCATCATCAGTTAAATTTAGTGTGTCAGTATCATTTCCTAAGTTTAAGACCTTCAGCACTTGGGATTTATACACTCCTTAGGTTACTAGTTCAGTCAAAGGCATGGTTATCTTAATTTTAGCATTATCCCCTTCAAATCTGAAAGGGACTTGAGTCTTAGTCATATTTATATCAGTTTTGTCCGCTACAGCCTTCTCGATATGTTTTATTTTCTGATTTTGATCAAGGGTTTTATATAACAGGAATTTTTTAGTGCCACTAGTAGAGGTACTAGGACAACTTGTGTCACTACTCTGCTGGCTAATTTTTTCCTTATTTGGGTCATTTTTCTTAGTTATGTTATTTATATTGTCTGATGTTCCCTTAGGACTATTTTCTGGAGTTTTCTTAGCAGCAATATTAATTGGGTGTTTCTTAGAGGCTTCTTGGTTTCTTTTATTCCTAAGGTCATATTGCCTATGGACTTCCATAATGGCATTTTGCAGTCTTGATTGGTAATCTTCAGATTTTTCACCATCTGTTTGAGTTTGATCAAAAGAAAAAAGACCTTGTTCTTCTTCCATGAGATAATCTTCATTTTCATTATCAGAGCTTATTAGGTTTACATTGTTCTCTTCAGGTTCCATAATGTCTCCTTCTTCCTCATCTACACATTTTTGTTGAAAGGGAGGTCTGATTTGTTGGTCATTTTCTGTCTGTTTGATTTGAGGGGTATCTCTTCTAAAGTTTTGAGTTTTGTTTCAATTTTGGGAATTTTTTTGATTGTCTCTATGAGGTCCCCTCTCATTTAAGTTTATCTTTTCTATCATTCTCTCCACAGTCCTCATTAGATTGTCTATTTTGGTATCAGAAGAGGAGGTTGAGGGAATGATTTCATCTTTGTAGGTTACTCTCCTTTCTAATTTAAACCTAGCTCTTTTTTCAATTAAGTTTACCTCTGCACAAATTGTTGCTTTTTGCATTTCTTCTAAGGTTTCAAGGTCTCTTTCTCTTATTTGGAAAGTCATGTCTGGGTCAAAACCTTCAAGGAATTTTACTAGCACTAGGCCTTGTGGGGGTTTCATGTGAGGTGGGAGAGCGTTATACACACTGTTAAACTTGGTGCAATAGTCTTGCACACTTTATCCTAAATTCCTTTTAAGGTTGTTGTATTCAGACAGGATTTGGAGGGGGTTTTTCTTGATTTCCCATTTGTTTATAAAAGTTTGCTAAAGGGAAGGGAGGTCATGTATTGAATTAGGAGTTAATGCTTTGAACCATTTTTTGGCCTCTTCTCCTAGGCTTTGTGCAAAGATTCTCATCTTAATGGTTTCTTCCTCTATCTCCATGTAATCAAAAGCGTCATTGATTCTATCTACATGATGTTGGGTAGTGATGGATTCAGCCCCAGTGAAATGAGGGATCTTAGATTGATAGTCATTTGGTAAAGGTATTAGGGGTTGTGGTAAGACCAAAGGTGCATACCAAGCTGCCATGATGGGAGCTAATGGAGGATTTACAAGAGGTGGGTTTTTGATAGGGGGTGTAGGATGAAGTGGAGTGGTTTTCACAGTGTTGGTATGGATGGGTGTGGTGGAAGTACTTGGACCGAAAAATTGGTTTTGAGTAGATTTGGTATGGAAAGAGTTGAAGTGATGGAGAAGCTGAAAGTTAGGTGGTGTGGAAGGAGAGGCTTCTCTACTCAAATTCTGGTGCAAATCTAAGGGCTCAAGTTTAGTTTGGTCAATATTATTTTGAAACCTGTTTCTAAAGAGGTTCCTGGTATGGTGCAAGTCAAACTAGGGATCTTGCAAAGTTGTGAGATTTTTAGGTACAGAGCTTGTTCTATGGATGGTCCTAACAATGGTTAAGTTTCCAGATCTAGAATTTTGCCACAAAATCTTCTCTGGGTCATCAACTATGTTGGGAGGGTTTGGGTCCGGATGAGATCTGGTACTGATCCTATGTGAAGCCAGATTTCAAATTTCAAAATTCAGAGAGGATGAAAGTTTTAGTACTATTTCTTAAGGCTGGGCTCTCTTAATGCTTGGTACTTATTACAGTATATGAATGGGTTCATAAGCTTCTCAGGGTTGGTGTGAAACAAATATAGGAAGCCAAATGAGTGCTAATAAGGTAATAGGCCTACTGGAGGCTAGTGGAGTCACCAAGTGGATATTTTTGTTGTTTTAAGGATGTATATTTATGGTCCACCACAAATAACTGACAAAAAACAAATCTAAGGGATTTTTGGGGTTTTCTGAGTCTCCTAAAGTTTGTGAGAGTATCCTATAACTGAGTCATTATTTTGCTAGGATTATTAAACAAATAAAGTCTACTTTTTGGCTGATAGTGTGTGTTTCTTAATGATTTAATGAGGTTATCTGAAGTCCTAAGGGTAACTTAGTTTGTCACTAACTCAGAAGGTCCATCATGATCATCATTGTGTTAGTGTGGTGATGAGGTAGCATATGAGCCATAAAATACTATCAGTCAATCTTCTAAGCTCAATAGAAGGTTCAAATGAGTCTATAAGAGTTTTCTAAGCAGCTATATACTCATAAGGTCCCACCGTGATCGCCAGAATGTTAGTGTGGCGATGAGGTGGCAGATTCACTGGATTTTCTAAGTCAAATTGAGGGTCTAAAGAGTCTTAAGAGGTATTCAGGCAACTATATACTCAAAATGTCCCACTGTGATCACCAGAATGTTAGAGTGTCATGATTTTCTAGATTGGCATACCAAATGACAAGGTAACATGGAACCAAGCTTTGGAGTCCGAGGACCCAGCCTTCCTGGAATCAGAGAGGGATCTCTCTATGGGTGCAAAGGATGTGTTCTTTTTGCTATAGAGTTTTGATTTTAGGCTAGTTATTAGGTGTAGGGTTTCTTGATTGTTTTGGTTGGGAAATATTATCAAATGGAATAGGTGGAGTGAGAGTATGTCAAAGCCATTGGGCTATGGAGTCAAGTGAAAGTCAAGAGTGTCTAAATAATGAAACAGAGTGTGTTGCAGGGCCGATTTAGCAAGGTCAATGGATCCTTAAAGTGACGTATGATGTGTAATGAACATTAATTTTGGGAAATACTAAGAGGTCTTAAACATATACAGTTTAAAAATTACAATTCATGAGGTAGGGAAAACCATTAAGCTCAATAAACCATAATCTAAACTAATAAACATCCAAGAGAAACATTCCAATGATACATAGAAAGCATAAGAGCTTCTAACTTTAGAAAATCACCTTCAGATTTTGGGAAAACACATAAGACAATGCAAATAACTCAATTTATGGAGAGGGAAATCCTAAACAACATATATCAAGTTATTGGGAACTCTGAAACAATTTTGCAAGCATGGACAAAGGGCAAGATCGAACAAGACCTCTTTGACTTAACCTAACAATCAATATTTCACACAAAGGCTTCAAAATAGGGTTTTGAAAGCTTCAAATAAGCAGGGCATACCATGAATCTTACATGTAAGCTAGCATACTAACCATACATGAAACAAAAAACAATTTTTGGTGGACATAAGGAGCAATAAAGAATTCCTTAAGATGGCCAAAAGAGAAAACATAAAAGGCTATAACAAACAGGAGGACTGAGGTGCCTCGAAGAAAATGTCTCAACCTATACTTTTATGTTTAATAACAAAATTTAAAATAACCATAATGATAAAAACAACAACAGACAAACAGAGAATATCAATTATCTTCACCAAGTCAGGGAACCAAAAGAAACAAGTTTTCTCTCATCATCCAAGAAAATGAACTGACATTCATCCACTTCACAAAACCAATTTCTTCTCCAAGCTCAGAAACTG
This sequence comes from Pinus albicaulis, assembly GCA_034641835.2. NCBI lineage: Eukaryota > Viridiplantae > Streptophyta > Pinopsida > Pinales > Pinaceae > Pinus > Pinus albicaulis. The sequence goes on from CM076579.1 coordinate 1,291,869,327, forward strand.
GGGATATTGCTCTTCAAGCTCATCAAATGCCACCGTGTCACATAGGGGCCTCATGTCTCATCTATGAGCAAACAAAGACTGAAAACCCTAAATGTGTAGAAACCAGAAATATGAATGTTAAGACTACTATGTCAGAGACCATGCAAGGCCCAAGGCACATAATATCCCAAAAAATAAATGCTAAAATAACTATTTCACCTAATTCCAGCTTAATTTTCCTCAAAAATATCTATTTGAAATAAATGAGTGTGTTTTGTTGACTTTTGATCCAAAACACACTAGGCAACCTCTTGTTGAAGATGGCAACAAGAAACAATGAAGGAGGCATCCTGAAACATCTTTCCTGATCCTAGTTGGAAAGTGATCACCTAAACTAGGTGGGGACCACACATGTGATTTTTTTGGCCTGCAACTGTCATGACCAGTCTATTTTTAGACCATATAATATATCCAGATTAGCAAAAGATGAGATTCTTGGAATATGTGTCATGTTGGTAAAAATAGATGCGACTCTATTTTTAGACATACAGGTCGAAGTCTATTTTTAGACTACCTTCCTAAAAATAGGGAAGTCGAATATTATTAGCTCTTAATAATATTTGGACTATAAACATTATCTTATTCTCTTGAAGCACTTCAGTTTGATGCCTGGATGTGGCACATGTAGCTGACAGAAGGAAATACGCTTTTCCTAGGGTTTAAGTGAAGCTATTGCATGATGACTTTAGTTAGAACTCATGTGACAGAGTTTGGTGGAGTTGATTGAGGAAGCTAGTGGAGTTGTATTCAGTTTAACTAATCTAAACATAGTTGAGCTTTTTGTATCCAAGTTAACTAATAGATACAATTAGTGAGAGTGGTGTGAATTAATTATTAATTAATTCACTAATTATAAACTCATAAATCAACTAAAGAATACATCAGTTAAATTCAGTGCATGGATAGTTTCAGTGGAGACCAGTGCAGAAATAGGTGAAAGAGCAGGTTAACTATCGGTTGTGACTATACTATTGTTATTTGCAACACACAGATGGGTGGAGTAATCAATGAGGATTGTGCAGTTCAATCCACGTGGTTTATCTATATAAAGAGACCATCCCATAGCATTGAAACACGCAATTCAGGTTGGCTATCAAGTGGCTAAAGGTTGGAGCATGAGTTTTGCTAGATCTAGCTTGATAGTGTGTAGCAAGGGAAGTAGTGCATGAGAGCTTGCAAAGAGCTTTGTACTATAATTGTTACATGATCTCCATGACATGTATAATATACATATAGTTGGGGATTTTTAGCTTTAAGCTTTCCCATGAAATACCGTGTTCATATGTGTGAATTTTTATGGCTTTAATGTGTGCATGCAATTGATTTTATTTCCGCATGTGATGATCAATGGTAGAAGAGATTCTGTATTATGCATGAAGCTAAAATAGTGTGTGATCAGGAGAATCTCGGTGGATAACATATCAGTTATTCAAATTTCTACACCTCTGTGCATAGTGCCACTTCAGCAGAAAATAGGGTCTCTTGCAGCTGCATTTTAACCCCTTCCCAACACCATATTTCGCTCTGTGATGGCCCGTTGGAAAGCCTGATGAGTCTATTTTCCTGGAATGCTTGATTTGTGCTGAGTGGATGCCATTTTCCTATCCAAAAATCAAATCTCCCAACACTGCTCTGTGCGCAGTGCCTAGTCTGAAAATGAGGCAGAAAGGTCAAATGTTTGATGTTTTTTGACCTTTTGAGGGTGTAAAAAAGCTCCAAATAATTTGAAAATTGGTGAGAAGACTGTTGCTGATTTGAAAAATCCAAAAATGCAAACTTTGAAATATAGTCATAAATATCATTTATGGGAAAGAGACCATGCAAGGCCCAAGGCACATAATATCTGAGGAAATAAATGCTAAAATAACTATTTTCAAATAATTCTAACTTAATTTTCTTCACGAAACTCAAAAATATATATTTGCAATAAATGAGTGTTTTTTGTTGACTTTTGGTCCAAAACACACAAGGCAGCCTCCGTGCATAATGCCACTTCAGTAGAAAATAGGGTCTCTTGCAACTGAGTTTTGGACCACTTCCCGACACCGGATTTGGCTCCGTGAGGGCATGTTGGAAAGCCTGATGAGTCTAATATATAGATCTGCTCGAGTTTTGTTGATTGGATGCCATTTTCCTATCCAAAAATAAAATCGCCCAACACTGCTATGTGCGCAATGCCTGGTCTGAAAATGAGGCAGAAAGGTCAAATGATTGATTTTTTTTACCTTTTGAGGTGGTAAAAATACTCCAAATGATCTAAAAATTGGTGAGAAGACTGTTGGTGATGTGAGAAATCTAAAAATTCAAACTAAGAGAGCTGAGGATGCACCAATTTTGTGCGTATCACCTAGGGTGCTACACTCCGAGGAGTTAAAATTTGGAAAAAATAAAAAGTTGTCCAATTTGCCTCAAAATTTGTGGAGAGGTCCCTCAAGAGGTCTTGGACACCTGTTGAGAAGCCTTAGCCAAAATTCCAAGGTTGTCCTATACTTTGGCTCTTTTTAGGTCTTCAAGCTCCATGAGGGCCTTCCTCAGTTTGGCACATGCAAGCATGTTCTTCCTTCCATAATGCTTTGTTATCTTCTTTTGTAGGGAAAGGCCTCTCTTCACTTCTTTGAAATGCTTATGCTCCTCTTTTTAATAGTGGATGACACGTTGTGCCATATCAAAGTCTCTTTCCCACTCCTGAAGTTGAGCATCTTTCTCCAAGAGAAGCAACCTTGTCTTCATCTCCTTGACCTCAGTGTCACTGTCTAAATCAATGAAGTATTGAGAAGTCCTCTTGATCCTTTTGCTTCTCCTTACCTTGACCTGTTGCTCACCTTTATCCATCTTTTCCTTGCCTTTGTATTTTTTCTTGATAGCTAGAGGAGAGATGGCCCTTTTCCTTTTTGAGCCAGCAAACACATCTCTTTTTCCTATGTCACAGGTGCATGTGAGAGGAGTGATAAGGGTGCCTTGATCCTTGATGAAGTGACAAGCCTTTTCATCTTTGCCATGGCTTTCATGAGTGACTTTATGCTCCATTGGGTCACTGATTTCTTGACCTTCAACCTCATCAACATCCTTGCTTTCCACACTGTTTTCTTCACTGACATCTTGGCTCTCAAACTGACCACTATCCTCCTCACTTGCCTCAATTTTGCTTTGTCCTTCACTAAGGCTCTCTTCTTTGTCACCTTCAGCATTGTCACTTTGAGTTCCTTGGTCATTTGGAGGCTGATTAGTGTCATGACAGTCATGATAGCTGTCATGACTGTCATGACTATTTTCTTGCTCATCATTGACTGTCTCCTTTGTGCCACTGCTGTGGTCACTGCCTTCATTTTCAAATTCTGTTTTAGCCTCATCAGTTATCTACTCTTGGTATTCAGTTTCTTCATCCTCTCCCTCTATCTCTTCATTTTCATTTTCTTCATTCATTTCAGCACTTTTGTCACTGTGATTGGGCTCACTGTTATGTTCAAATTCATCACTGTCTTCATTGTCTTGTACACTCTCCTGTTGACTGTCATCTTCATGGTTCTTTTCATAATCCCCTTGGTTGTCACCTTGCTATTCATCAATACTCTTTGCTTCATTTGACATTGTTTTATGAGTGTCATCACTGTCACTGTTTTGCTCCTCTCCATCACTTTCTTTCTCTTTAGGGTTGCTATGTTCATCATCTTCCTCTATGTCATCATCAACCTCTTCTTCACTATTAAGCTCTGTTTCTGCCCCACTATCTTCTTCATTTCCAACACTTTCACCTTCTTGATTAAGCTATGCACTTGCATCACTTTTTTCTGCCCTTGCCTCATCTTCTTCACTCTTTTCCATATTGTCATCATCCTCTTGTTCTTCCTTAATGGATTTTGCCTCTTCCTCAGTGCTGTTTGTTTCTTTGGTACTGTTTTCCTCTTCCTTATTTTCTTCATCTACCTTAGTTTCAACCTCATCTTCTTCATTGCCATCTGCTTGATCCTCATTAGGGCTACTACCAGCTCCTTCATTCGATACATTAGGAGAAGGGATAGGAGGTGAATCTCTTTGTGGAGAAGGCATATGTGGAGATGAAGGAGGAGTGGAGGTAGGTGGATGTGAAGTGGAAGGAAAATTTCGCAGAATGAAGGCTTGGGGATTGGCAAATACATCGTGAGAGATAAAAACTTCCCAAGGGATCCCTTGGTGCTCCAGCTGGTGTAAGACAATCATTTTGATCAAGGAGTGGTGAAAAAGGCTCTGCATTTGGTGGGCATAACTCCTCTTATTGACTATTGAAGCCATTTTGTCAATGCTCCGATATAGGTAGTATGGTAGGTTCAGTAACTTAACCCTGGTGAAGTGCATCAGAAGCCTTATGTGATAAGAGTAAACCCTGGAGTACCTTCCCTCACAGGTGAAGTACTTGATATTTTCCTCATCAACAGGGCATACCTCTCTAGCAGGTGGTAGAAGGGGAAAACAACCTTACAACCTTGCTGACAACTAGGTTTGAGGTAGGGCTCATAATAACTCAAATCCAGTTTCTTTTGTTTAAACCATCTCTCACCAATCTGGAATTCCTGTGGCTTTAGAAATGGATTCCAATGAGAGTTAAAATTTCATTACTGCTAGGTTGACTTGGTGATTTTGTAAATTGAGGATGAACAACCTAGTCAAATCTGAATGGCTTTAGACTTGCTTAACCTTCTCACAAAATTGATAACACACAACATCTTGAAAACAGGTAAGTATCATTGGAGAGGAGGTGATTTGAATGGTGTCCAAGGGTTCAAACCTATTAACCCTTCCTCCCTTGCGCTTAGGCTTGCTAGGACTTTAACTTTCATCACTGCTGGTATGAATCTCTTCTTTAGACATGGTGATTGGTTTTAGCATAGAAGGCCCTTTTTAAACTTGTTTGAGAGCCTTTAGGTCAAGGGGTGGCAATGAGTGATGTAAGGGAAATGTTTTAAAATGAAGGCCAAATGAAGCATCCAAGGAGTGTTTTCAGTTCTTAGAGGTTGGTCTGCTGGTCACTAAGTGTTTTTACATATATAATAACCCTTCTTTTTGCAAACCCTAACCTAAGGGGCCAAAAAATTGATTTTATGGAGACTAGGGTTTGATCATATTAGGAAAAAAATGCCTTTCTTGATTATGAGAAAAACACTTGGAAAGTGAGGAGAAAGAGCCACAAACCTTGTTCCTTTGACTGTGGGAGATTTGGAGGCAAAAATATAAATTGAGCAAATCTGGATAAACTTTGTCTGTGTGCAGTGCCTGCCCAACTACACATTCAGGTCGGGTCAGCCTGTCGGAGTGCAGCACCGGGTCGGAGAAGGGCCAGTCGGGCCTGTTAGAGCGTAGCGCCGGGTCAAAGAAGGGCCAATCGGGCCTATCAGAGCACAACGTCGGGTTAATTTTGTGGGCAATCGAGCCGTTCTGGGCCTGTGCATAGCGCCCACCCAAGTGCGTAACTCCCGCCAAGGTGCGTAGCGCCCGCCCAAGTGCATAGCTCCAGGTTCCCGGTGCACAGCGCAATGTTAAATAACACTATGGCCACCTCGTCTGATTGCAGCGTTGAGGGCCAGGTCCATAGCGCCGGCCTCGATGCGCAGTGCCTGAGATTTTCTCCCAACTTTGCAGAAAAACCCTCCAAACTCGCTTTCAACAGCTTATTATCCTTTTTGATATGACAATGAGATGTAAAAGAGGCCAAAGAGACTTTATAGTATTTTTTTGAAACTGATTTGATGCCAAAACCCTCTTTATAAGGTTTATTTCTCTCACTTTACTTTTTTGGCTTTTTAGTCCTGTAGGTGTTAGTTTGATATGAAAATGGATTTTTCTTTGCAGGAAGCCTTTAAATGTTCTTTTCAGATTGATAAAATTTCTGAAGAGGCCGAAACTATGCCTCTCATCTATATTTGGAAAATGAACCCCTTTCATGATTTTTACCACTTATACACAGCAAATTTTATCATATTTTGCAATTTAAATCCTCTTATTTACATTCTGTCCTGTTTTTCTATGAAGTAGTGAGGAGAAACCCCTTGATGGGAGAAAAAACCTAGCAGTAAGCATCAATGACCTTTTTAATCTTTATGTGTTTCTATCACTACAAACATTCATTTGGCACTTATGCTCTTATCAACTCTTCCTGTAGGTAACCATCCTTGACAGTTTGTAGAAGTGTTATTTATGGCATGATCCATCTCTTGCAGAATATTCATTTGATAGGGTGACCCTTGTTGGAGGTTTTACTGCTCTGCTGTAAATCAGTGGCATATTTTTTCTTTAGACCACTTTGACAATGATGCAGTTCGAGTGTCAGGGGCAAGCTAGTTTAAAACCTTTCTTGTGTCTTTCATGGCCACTTCTTTGCTTGCAGGTGACTACATAATTTTTTCCTTTTGATCACTGTCTCTTTAGTTGGACAGTTCATTTTATCAACCATGAACCTATGTTTGCCATAGTTGCCTCTTTTGGCAATTTCTTCCCACATGCTTGCCTCCTTGACTCTTTGAAAATGTTTGTGTCCTTTCTTTGAGAAGATAAGCCTTGAACTGATATTTCTGTCTCTTTTTGTTGACACCCTTCATCATCATTCTTCCTTTGGTGTAATGGAGCACTAGTTTTTGAGTCTGCCTTCTTAGATCCTTTTAGCTCTCTGATTTTAACCTTTGATGAGGTGGAGTCCATGCCTCTTTACCAAATCTTAGAGGATTAGTCTGAAAGCCCTTGAAGCCCCTTGCTTTTTGTACCAATAGTATTTATCCTTTCTACCTCTGAGGATGTGGAGTCAATTCCTCTTTACCAAATCTTGGAGGTCAGCTTGAAACCCTCTGTTGTTATGAAGGATGTTCTTGTAATGTTCCCAAATTTTCACATAGCAATTTGGAACATTAGATTTTGCTACTTTCACCTAGGAGAGGAATAAATGGGTAAGGGAGCCCATGAAAAATAAAAATCTGAATAATTTCCATCTTAAGAAGGAAGGGGATCACTTTAGGAGCTGAACTTTACACTTACAAGTGTGAACATCGGCAAAATAGATAAGGACATAGTCAAGTTTGACTAAGTCAACATGCATTCTTGAGGAGGAAGAGATCACCTAAGAAAACCAGTTCAATGTGAAAAATGATCAGCCTAAGACACATATGTAAACTAGATTCAAGATCCATAGAGTGAAAAGAGGCATTGGAGGCGAATTAGTTGACCAAGTCAACAACGCAACCACAAAAGGAGGGAAGCAAGCTAGGGCAGCGTAGTTTTGAAAGAGGAAGCTTCATAAAGAAGTCACCTCAACATTGTGTGGGGTCCGGGGTGAGGAGGCTCACCAAAGATAAAAGGAAGGCATAGCATCAAAGGGACATCATTCATGTATTCAGATATTTTGTTCTAGAGACCAATTTCATACTTCATCTGTTTAGCTGGAGTTGCTGCACTGCTTAGTGCAAGGGATTCCTGTGCAGGAATTCCATCCTCTCTTTGGATCAGCTTGCTTAAGGGATCAAGAGAGAAGGATTTGAGCTTCATTTCAGTATTTTTATTGGGGCCATTCATCCACTTTCAGCCACAGTGCAGTCTCCTTCATAAAATTGCATCCTTTATGCAGTAGCAACAGCAACACAGCTGCACCCTTGTATTTGATGCAAATCTTTGAGGAGGAGGTGCTCATTTCCCTTCGAGTGTTATAATAAGAGGCCTAAGGCCATATATTTGTATTATTCTAATATCTCATGTCATGTACAACCATTTTTAATACATAGATGCAGTAATTGCATTATTTTCTGCAGTACTGTTTGTTATTCATGCATTTTGCTGGAAACCTTTGTCGTGTGTCTTTTTCTTTGTATAAATGATGTTAAACCTCCATTTCTCTTCCATTTTATTAATATAGACTTCATATGAGACATATTTTATCAATTTATGTAGAAAATCTCATGGGAATTACGCTCTTACTGTATTCATAAATTTCTGTTTAGTAAAGTCATGGGAAATCAGTGTTTTCTAGCCTATTCGGGAAAGGAGGAGTTGTTTAATATATATAGAAGCATTATTTTGAGCTGAAATTTAGAGAATAGGTCCCTCATGACCTAATATATCATATCTAGGTGTTTTCCCTGCTTATTTTGATGCTAATTTCTAAAAACAACCATTTAATGGCATAAAAACACCCTTTTTCCCCACTTTGCGGATCATGAAATGCAGTACCAATTGTTGTTGTAGCTAAAAATGATGTATATGTGTTTATTATGTATATTTTAAGCTTATTCATCATAATAGGACCGTTATATAGGTTATTCATTGCAGAGTTTCAGATTTGGAACATTATAGTGGTATCAGAGCTGCCATCTTGGCTCAGCCTGTGGATTTCAGATCCAATCAGAAAATAAGAAGAAGAGGAGAAAAAAATTATGGAGAGGAATAGCGTACTATCGTCCATTTTCATATCCAAGAAGAAATAATAAGAGAAATTCATTGAAACTCCAAGAGGGTTTCAAGGAGGAGAGATTTGCAGAGAAACCTCTAGAGGGTTTCAAAAAGCAAAAGAAGATGCATGCACTTCCTGTTCCTATAGAGGAAGTGGAGAGAAAAGAGACCATTTATAGCATGAAATCCTAAGTGGGTATTTGGCAGAATACAAGTGCCAACCTAGGGCTTTCAAAGAAACCCTATATTTCCCTCAGTTTATTCAACTGAGAGAAGAAAGAAGACCATGCAATAAAAGAATGATGAGAGGAAATAGGTTCCTATTGTCTACATTTGATGGGTCAATTACAGCTAGAGCTTGGGCAAGAAAGCTTGAAGCATTTTTCCTAGTTCACCCAATGGTAGAGAAGGAGGCAGTAGAAGTTGCAGCGCTGCACTTGGAGGGTGAAGCCAATGCGTGGTGGTTCAGTCACTCAAGCCATACAAGAGTGATTTATTTTCTTGATTTTACTCAAGGGCTGATTAGAACCTTTGATGGAGAAATATCAGAAGAGAGGAAGCCCACACCACCATGGGAAGATACAAGTACCAGCGCTATCGTAGCATTGAGAGAGAAGCCTTCTACACCAACAATTGGAGCAGCCATTACATTGGAGGGAGGAGCCTTTTCAGCTCTACAAGATGTTCCCACATCTCACCAAGGTATGGGAAGATTTCCATTTTTTCTTATTGCAGAAAATATTTCTAAGAATGGTGGAAATATGTCCTTATATGGCCCAGGATCAAATATAGTTTCCAAGGAAGAGCAGCAAGATTGCACTGCATTGTGCAAGCTTGAATGGTTCAAGGAGAAAATGAACCATCACTCTCACAGACCCCTGTTGAGTTTCACACAACCCTTGAGGTTGAGGTGTGATCTTTTGGAGAGAATCATGAACCTGGAGGATGGAGTGAACCTTGCTCCAAACAAATTCATGCAGAACCGGGAGTTGAGACATGTGATAGCCAAAACACCCTGGAGGAGGGTTACAGCGCTGTCAAGAGGTAGCAGCAAGGAGTCTTTTCTTTCATCCCCTTTGGATCCTTATGGGTTCAAAATGATCATCGGTGAGAGATATTCTCTAGGAGGTCTCCAAGGAGTTGCATTTCAGCATCCCATGGAATGCAAGGAGAAAAATATGATATGGGAGGATGGTAGTCTCTTTTGGAGGGATACCAAGATGGAGGAGGATAGAAGGCATTAATCGGTGAAAAAATGGATGTGGATAGAGAGAAATAAGCTGGAGAGTTACTTGCAACTCTATGATACTGGGCAGTAGGAGGAAAAACTGCGTTGGCTACTCTTGAGAGAGATTGGCCATCATGATACATATCCTTTTTCCAAGGGTATGTGGGAGGAGAGTACTTGGCAGGGTACTTGCATCATATGGCAAGGAGTGTGGAAGCATTATGATGAGGTGATATTTTCACCACATGGGTTATATGATGGAGGAATGTTAGGGCAGCAAAGACATTTGTTGCTTTGGAGGGTTGAGAGAGAGCAAGGACAAAGTTTCTCTCACATTTTGCATGATGTTGCAATGGGAGGGAATAACAACATTATGAGAGGAGTCTTTGACATTGAACATGTCAGAGATTGGATTTATGAGTTGGAAGGAGCCTATTTGCATAGGCCAGCAGCGCTGTCACTTTGGAGCATGAACTTGTTGATGGAGTGTTCCCAAGATCACTTCATATCTTATGCACTTGGTGGGCATAGTGGAGGTGAGATTGGTAGAGGGATGAATGGACTCATTGGTTATTATGGTATGTTCTCCTTGACTTGGATTTCCAAGCATGAGAAGGAGGATCCTTATGCAGCATGTGGTTCATTCCTCTTCGGATGGGTATGCCATACCACTATGGAGGATTCATTTATGGATCTTGTCACCATCTTGCTTCCATCACACGGTAAGAATTATGTTAATGCAATTGTTGATTGTTCAATACAATATTTTCATGCTCTTACCTTTTCATTGCAGTGCATTTATCTACAAAGGGGAAATTTTTTCTTTAGGCTCCATGGTCTATTTTTGGCCAGCTATCTTGATGGAGATAGTCATCTACTATATGATCGAGGGCAAGTATGTGGTTACTTCTTGTGTGCTCAATTGACATATTCATCCATCTACTATTTACTTGTGGGTGTGATGACTTATGCAGCAATCCATTTGTCAAGAGACAACTTGCCATACCATTGTCTGAAGCTGCAGTGGGGAAGACTGCGCTGTGACCAGTTGGGAGACTGTTGGTACTTTCCAGCACCACATAAAACCCTCAGTCTTTCTTTCATTATGATGCTGATCATGATCCTATTTTCTGATATCATTCTTGCCTATATGAGGAGCATGATTGGAGGAGGGACACATGGAGTGGATGTGTTCTATGGGGAGGAGGATTCTCTCACTTTCTGGATTACATGTTCTAATGGGAGCATGGGGAGAGACATGGCCTCTACATCCAAGTATTTGTTTATTAATGAGGAGGGCCATGAGATGGATGAGATGCTTTATGATAATGATTTCTTATCCATCATGTATGAGATGGTTTGGGCCAGCTTGATTCACAGCGCTGGGAGAGGGACCTTTGGAGGTATAGCTTCCTTCTTGCCATTGGAGGGCAACAGTATTGCAGCCCAAGATCAGAAAATTCTCTACACTTATCTTAAGTGGAGAGGAATATAGCATGGGGTACGCTCTCTTGTCTACCATATTTAGATTTTCAGCCCACCTATTCTAGATGAGCTCAAGGTGGAAGAGATCCTTCAAGAGTTTCCAATTTGGAGGGTGACTCATTTTGTTTGGTTGATAGCTTGGGGGGAAGAGATTCAAAGGGGGATGATGAATCCCAATTCATATCAGCCCTCATGTTTCAATAGAACCTTCAAACGGCCCATTTTTTCTTCCATAGATGTTTCATTGTCACATAATGTTAGCTATTTGGATAGCTTACATACTTGGGAGGAGCAACTTGGAGATATAATGATGATGCAACACCTTGATCCTTGGGAGACTTCATCTTATGAGGGTGCTACAGGGGAGAAGAGGATTCTCTTTAGTCCTATCCTTGCAGTTGCTTGAGGACAAGCAACATTTGGGAGGGGAGGACTGTAATGTTCCCAAATTTGCACATAGCAATTTGGAACATTAGATTTTGCTACTTTCACCTAGGAGAGGAATAAATGGGTAAGGAAGCCCATGAACAATAAAAATATGAATAATTTTCACCTTAAGAAGGAAGGGGATCACTTCAGGAGCTGAACTTTACACTTACAAGTGTGAACATGGGCAAAATAGATAAGGACATAGTCAAGTTTGACTAAGTCAACATGCATTCTTGAGGAGGAAGATATCACCTAAGAAAACCAGTTCAATGTGAACAAGGATCAGCCTAAGACACATATGTAAACTAGATTGAAGATCCATAGTGTGAAAAGAGGCATTAGAGGTGGATTAGTTGACCAAGTCAACAGCGCAGCCACAAAAGGAGGGAAGCAAGCTAGGGCAGCGTAGTTTTGAAAGAGGAAGCTTCATGAAGAAGTCACCTCAACATTGTCTGGAGTCTGGGGTGAGGAGGCTCACCGAAGATAAAAGGAAGGCATAGCATCAAAGAGAGATCATTCATGTATTCATATATTTTGGTCTAGAGACCAATTGCATACTTCAGTTGTTTAGCCAGAGTTGTTGCACTGCTTAGTGCAAGGGATTCCTGTGCAGGAATTCCATCCTCTCTTTGGATCAACTTGCTTAAGAGATCAAGAGAGAAGGATTTGAGCTTCATTTCAGTATTTGTCTTGGGGCCATTCATCCACTTTCAGCCACAGCTTAGTCTCCTTTATAAAACTGCGTCCTTTATGCAACAACGGCAGTAGCACAGCTGCACCCTTTGATTTGATGCAAATCTTTGAGGAGGAGGTGCTCATTTCCCTTCGAGAGTTATAATAAGAGGCCTAAGGCCATATATTTGTATTATTCTGACATCTCATGTCATGTATAGCAATTTTTAATACAGATATGTAGTAACTGCATTATTTTCTGCAGTACTGTTTGTTATTCATGCATTTTTCTGGAAACCTTTGTCGGGTGTCTTTTTTTTTTGTATAAATGATGTTAAACCTCCATTTCTCTGCCATTTGATTAATATATACTTCATATAAGACTTATTTTATAATTTTTTGTAGAAACCCTCATGGGAATTATTCTCTCACTGTATTCAGAAATTTCTGTTTATTAAAGTCATGGGAAATCAGTGTTTTCTAGCCTAGTCAGTAAAGGAGGAGTTGTTTAATATAGCTAGAAGCATTAGTTTGAGCTTAAATTAGGATAATAGGTCCCTCATGACCTAAGCTATCATATCCAACCATTTCCCCTGCTTATTTTTACGCTCATTTCTGAAAAAAAAAAAATAAATAAATAAATAAATAAATAAATAAATTAAAAAACCAAAACCTTTTTACGGCATAAAACACCCTTTTTCCCCACTTTCTGGATCATGAAACGCAGTATCAGTTGCTACTGTAGCTAGAAATTATTTCTATGTGTTTATTATGTATATTTTACATTGGTAATGGTAATAACTTTATCATTCCTAATAGTGTAGTTGTTCTATCTTTGGGACACATGCCAGAATGTGAGTTTATCTGTCAGCATGTGGATTTTAGATCCAATCAGAAGATAAGAAGAGGAGAACAAAATTATGGATAGGATAAGCTTACTCTCATCCATGTTCAGATATAAGAAGAAAGCAAAAGAGAAATACATTGAAACTCCAAAAGGGTTTCAAGGAGGAGAGAGTTACAGTGAGACCTCTAGAAGGTTTCAAGTATCAGAATAAGATGCATGCACTTCATGTTCTCGTAGAGGAAGTGAAGAGAAAGGATGCCACTTAGAGCATGAAATCCTGAGTGGGTATTTGGAAAAATACAAGTGCCAACTTAGGGTTTTCAAAGAGACCGTAGATTTCCCTCAGTTTATTCAATTGAGAGAAGAAAGAAGACCATGCAGTAAGAGAATGATGAGAGGAAATAGATTATTGTTGTCTAAATTTGATGGGAAACTCAAGTGTTCAACAGAGACTTGAGTGATGAAACTAGAGGCATTTTTTCTACTGCATCCGGTAGTGGAAAAAGATGCTATGGAAATCTCAGCACTGCACTTAGAGGGAAAGGCAAGCTCTTGGTGGTTCAGCCATGGAAGAGCCTTTTCTTTTGCTGATTTCACTCATCAGATAATCAGAATATTTGGCAGTGGAAGATCAGAGAAGGATGAGTTATCTTCTCCATTTGAGGAGACCTCTACCAGCACTGTCAAATTCATGAGGAGGCAGCCACCCACAACAATAGTTGGATCAGCCAACACATGGAAGAGAGGGAATCTTGTAGCCATACAAGATGTTCCAAAAGGTATGCATAAATTTCCATGTCCTAACATTTCAGAAAATTTTATGGAAGACTTTGGAGATTTGTTTTCAAATGGCCCAGGATCAAACATTGTTTCTGGTGTAGAATAGCAATATTGCACTGCGCTGTGCAAACTTGAGAGATTCAAGAAACAAATGAACCATTATTCTCTTGGATCCTTTTTTAGTTTCACTCAATCCCTGAGGAAGGAGTGTGAATTCTTGGAGGATGGAGTGAGCTTTGATCCAAAAAAATTCATGCAGAATCAAATGTCCATCAGGGAATTGATACCTGAAATAGCCAAAACACCCTAGAGGAGGGTTACAATGTTTTCAAGGAGCAGCAACAAGGAGGCCTTGCCCTCAGCCCACTTGGATTCTTATGGGTTCAAGATAATCATTGGTGAGGGATCTTCTCTAGGAGGTCTCCAAGGAGTTGCATTTCAGCATCACATGGAATGCAAGGAGGAAAATCTGATACCGGGAGATGGTAATTTTATTTGGAGGAGTACCAAGATGGAGAATGGTAGAAGGCATTCATCGGTGGACAAGTGTATGTGGATAGAGAGAAAGAAGCTAGATATTTACTTGCAACTTTAGATACAGGGCAACAAGAGGCCATACTACATTGGCTACTCTTGAGAGATTTTGGCCATCATGGGACATATCCTTTTTTCAAGGGTACGTGGGAGAAGAATACTTGGTAGGGTACTTGCATCATGAGGCAGCAAGGAGTGTGGATGCATTATGATGATATAATAATTATGTTTTCCCCACATGAGTTAGATGATGGAGGTATGCCGGGGCAGCAAATGCCTTTGTTTCTTTGGAGGATTGAGAGAGAGAAAGGGCATAGTTTCTCTCACATTTTGCATGATGTTGCAATGGAAGATGATGGCAACATTATGAGAGGAGTCTTTCACATTGAACATGTTAGAGGATGGATTTATGAGTTGGCAGGAGCCTATTTGCATAGGCCAACAACGTTGTCAATTTAGAGCATGAGCTTGTTGATGGAGTGTTCCGAGGATCACTTCATATTTGATGCACTTGGTAGGCATAAAGGAGGTGAGATTGGTAGAGTGGTAGAGGTTGAGGCTCTTTCATCTGCTGGTATGATGTTATTTGACATTTAATGAGCTGCTCTACATTTCCATGCTCATGGGTTGCTGAAGCTCCACATTTTTAATAACTCAGATTATTCCCAATAGTGTAGGTGTTCCCATTTTGGGATATTACACATCTATCATCATGGTAGGGTCTTCTTGTCTAGAGCTTCTAAGCTCAAGTAGAAGATACTACAAGGGGCACATAAAGAGTTTCTTTTTAGCCATCTGAAGTCAATGAAGATCTACACCCTAATCATGAGGAGCTTTTATTGGGCAGGCTTGAGAGGGGAACTACATCAGCACTTTCAAGAGTGAATGAGCTATGTGGAGTTGGGGCAACCAAGGGACTCTATGAAGGAATCACTTCATCCATCTCTTCCTTATTTTGGAAGTGAAGGAATGCCCATGCACAACTCCATGTGTATGAGGAGCTATGATGGTAAAGAATCTGATCATGTAAAGCAAGTTTCATTTTCTGATTTATCACATTCTTTTACCATGTTTTTGCAGGCCATGACTCCTAAAGGGAGTGATATATCATGTAGATCTCATGGCATTTGTTGGGCCAATAAAATTTCTGAACTTGGCCACTCCCTTGTTGTGCAAAGGGAGATTCCTTTTCATGATGGGTGCTTCCCAAAGGCACCAAACATATTTGACATCTTCAGCTATGTTAAGATGACCTATTCAGCAAATGTGTGGTGGGAAGGCCACTTACCACACCTTGATCTAATGTAGGTAGGAGATGCACTACGCTAACATCACATGTGGGATTTTGACCCACCTCCTCAAGTTAAAATTTATTTTTATATATATGTAATTTTGCTTCCATACTTGGATGACATAGTTGTGCTATTTATGGGACTATATGGAGGGAGGATGGGCAGTTTTTATGTACCACATGGAATGGAACTTCTCTATGTACCTCATGCTACATGTTTTAGAGAAAGAATTGCTCCAACCATGTTTAATTCTGTTGAATTTTTCACTCCTTGTGGGATGGACTATGTACATCTTATGATGACTTTGGAGGAACAATACATGATGGGTTGGCTTGGTGAACACTTGGCTTATGAGGAGGGCTTGATCCTTGATGGTGTCACCAATGGAGGAGGAGAAGTACTGCAGCACTCACCCTATCAGTTGCTTGAGGACAAGCAACATTTTGGAGGGGAGGACTGTAATATTCCTACTTAGCCTAAGCTAAGAGAACTATACATTTTTGTTTCATTTTTTGTTGCATGAATACATGAATAAAGGAGGACATGTAAAACTCCTGAAAATAAATGAATAAATCAATGCCCATATGAATAGGGATAAATCTAGGCCATGTAAACAAAACACTTGCAGGTGTGAATGGGTTTGAGCTATAAGACTGGGTCAACCTTGACCAAATCTACAGCGCAGTCTAGATTCAATGTACCTCATGGATGGACAACATAGTTTTAAATGGAGGCTCCTCATGTGAAAGGAGCTAATTCATTGAAGTGGTTTAGGGTTTGACAAGGCTTCCATCTTATAAAAGGAAGAGGAGAGCAGAAAGAGGGGGTTGTTGATTGTGCATATTTATGAGTATATTTTCTGTTTAGACACATACCATTCTCTGCTGTTTAGTTGGGAATAGTGCTACTTAGCACTTAGGTGTTCCTATGTAGGAATCCAACCTCTTCCATTGAGGATTTATTGGAGGAGTCTTGCTGATTTCATTCACTATCAAGCATTTGGCCAAGCTCATCTTCCAACTATAGCACTGATCCTGTTTAGGATTGGGTTGTCCTTGCAAGCTGCAGCAAGTGGAGGCTAGATCTGCTCAGATCTAGGCCATTTCAAGGCCTCCTTTCACTGGGAAAGTCTTCTATCCCATGGGAAAGAGAGTTATGAACCTTTGGAGATGATATTTCATACCTTGCAATCAGACCAACTCAGTGTTTCAAGCTACAACGCAGTTTCCATTCCAGGACTGCGTTATTTTCAAAGAGGAAATTGCAAGGTGTTTTGACCCAATTTTTTAGAAGAGATCTCTGGTGCTAGGCTTTGCCTTTCACTTTGGTGATCCATGGATTAGCTTGCTGATCCATGTTTTGCACAGATCTAATATGTTTCTAATGTAAAACATATTTAGAAATTTCTGAATAATATTGCAAATCTGCTACTTTAATCTCATATCTACTCTCTGTATTGCATGATTTGATCAAAACCCCAAGGGGATCTTGTAAAGGAGCCTTTCTAGTGTACAGATCTGAAATGGATCTGATATTTTGTACAAAAATATACTCTAGATCTGGAGTGTAACATACAATTTTTGCAGCTCTTATAAAAAACTATGTTAAGCTATTTTGTAGTCAATACATGTGTTGCAACCCTCTTTCTTGAGGTGTTTCTTCTATTTTGTCTTCTACATTCTGTTGTATACTGTAAGGGAATAATTATGGATCTAATTTGATATTTTTTATATAAAATTTGATCCTTATTATTTTTCTCCTGCTCATGCTCTCAAAACTGTGTTATTTCTGAAGCAGTTTGTTGCACATAGCTACAACCCCTCTCTTTGGGTGTTTTTCAGCTAGACTAGGTGGTGGGAGATCTATTTACCACACCTAGCTTGATTTGTTTTTGCTCTCATTTTGGATATAGACAGTATATCCACTGATATAAGGGATATAGGAGCTGAAAACTCATTTTAATGCACATATTTCCAAGAAGTGCGTTATTCCAATAGGCTTTGTTGAATATTCCCATTTGTGGATATTACAGAACACCACAGGTGGAAACTCATAATATGATTTCCCGTGTCTTATGCTTTTTTCCCTTAAAATTTTGGTATATCTGAAGGGAGATTCTTGGGCATGGGAGTTCAATTAAGGCTATACACAATGGGGCCATTGGTTAACTTTGATAGACCTAGAAGGTTTAGTGATGCTAAAAAGGGTAATTGAGTATTGACTTCCATTGTGTACTGTGGAAATACAAGTGTATGAGTGTAATGGTTTATGGAGGGTACCTAGGGAATATAACCCTATGGCGTACCCTCTTGAATGTTCTACTGACTCCCCGAAGGGGTAGCGCTCCTCTTCCCTCTGGGGTTGTGGGAGGAGTTGAGTGTGGTGACACTGCTGGGGTTTCCACCGGTGTGGTGTTCGGTGACCCTTGTGTGTTTCCAATCATAGATGCCCCGATAAAGGATGAATCGATAATGGTAGTGGTGTTTCATCTTTAATGCCTAAATGGTGAAATACCTAGCACTCCTCCCTCTAATGGGGGGAGGTCCAAAAAACACCTAGATCGACGAGGTCCCGTTGGGTCCGTTATTATGTAGACTAGGTTAATCTTGGAAATATTTCTGGTTTGCTAAGGGAAGGAAGTTTTTTATCAAAGAAAATATGATCACATGCATAAAAAAAAGTGAAAAAATAAGAGGTAAGTTTTCCTTTAAATTAATGCTATGTGATCAAGCAAGGAAAAAATATGGTTTGGTTCTTTTGCATATGATACTCAAAATCCTAAATAGACCTAATCATCCTTACACTCTCAAATTTAATTGGGCCTTTTGAAGATGAATTATGATGGGTATGGGGGCTAACATCCTGAAGGAACTGGCTACACCTTCCAGCAGTCTAAGAATCAACCAAGGTAATGGTAAGAGGATCTAGTACTGCCTGCACCATCACCTATAAGGAAGGATGCCATAGTTTTGGGCACTAAAGTACTATCATCCCACATGAGTGTTTGAGTCTTGAGCTTCTTGGTATTAAGCTACCAGTATCAAGCACTAGATGGATTAGGTAGCCCCAAAAAGTACTGCACGCACTGGGCCTAAGCTTAACCCCCTCTGTGATGGGTCTCTAGTAATGCTCAAGTATTTTTTTCATGGGTGGATATACGGATTTGAAGTTCCCTAAAAATTCAACATCTATGTTTCAAAATGTAGAATGACCATGATGATTTATTGGATGCCTACCCCCGATGTTCCTAACCTGAACTATAATTTCTTTTGTGGCCCTTGTGGGGAGAATTTAATGAGTTTGATTAGTGATTATTTATAGAGAGTCTCAATTTTCTTAGGGTGTGCCTTGGTGAAGTAACTGTAAGAAGAGGAAAAGGGTCCCAAAGCACTGGGTGCCTTTTGGTCCAATGCTTAATGATGATTTGTGTGTTCTTTGGAGTGTACAATCACAAGTTTTATGAGATGAAGATATGCGTTGATCCTTTATAATCCTTTTCTAATTATCCTATGTGCGATTGTTCCTTGCAAAAAAAATGATGTGCGGATTATGGGCCGCTTACACCTTGCCTAGTTAGACTAAGTTTGCACTATAGGGAGATGGAAAATTGTCTTAGGAGAGCATTCATATGCATACCCAGGCTCATCGTAAGGTGCAAGGGTGGAAAAGATTACTTGCTTTATTTTTGAGAGTTTGGTCTTGGTCCCAAATCCTAATGCAAAAAAAAAAAAAAAATGAACTAATCTAAATGCAAAAATTGAAAAAAAATCATTAGCTAAATATGTGTGGATGTATGTGCCACTTAATTTTCTGCTAATTACTCTATGTGTTCTATATATTTTACCAATAAATCTTTTTTTCACACAACGTATGTGGATTAAAGGCCACTTACTTTCCCCTACTTAAACTATGTGTGATTTGCAACAACAAAAAGCTAAACTAAAAATACTTAGTTGCTAGGCTAAATTCTAGAAAATAAGTGTCCTAACCAATATGATGGAAAAATTTTTATGGGTTTCCAACACCTTACAACTGCAAAAAAATAAGAAAAATCAGTGAAAAATGGGCTTACTTCCTACCGTGCAGCTTATTCTCCCACAGGTGCGAAGTACACGTTTTTCTCAACAGAATGCATGCGATCAGGTAGAATCAAGAAAAAATCCTCCTTCTCTGAGAAAAATTTCTTACTGAGGGTAACTAAAAGTGCTAACAAGATGCAGGAGTGATTTTGCAGCAATATGAGCAGGCAGAATGACCTGCATAAACAACCATTAACTCAAAATAAAGAATCTAGTGGAGTCACCATTTTTGTGGTAGTGCAGTTAGCACATGGGCAGACGAAATACACTATGCTTAGTAGGGAGGCTTATTTCCTACAAGCAAGTCATAGGTCAAAGTGGTTTTTCAAACGTTAGTGGAACAAGCCCAACATGTAATAAGCTAAGTTAAATGGAAACAAAGAATGCTACATAAAAAATGAAACAAAAACAAAACAACATGCACAAGAAACACACTCAATAGAGAAAACACGCTAATAACTCAACAATAGAGAGCTCTCTCCCTTTATTAGGTGTTGTTGGTAGTAGAAGATATAATGTTAAATCTCTTTTAGTGGATCCTTCAACATACGAAGCTCTAATATCGAAGCCAAGGGGATCTATTCCCCTTAAGTTTTCAGCAAGAATCTCTTCCCTATCAAAGGATCATAGATCAACGGACATGTGGTGAAATCTTATCTCTTGGATTGAGGTGTTGGATGGCCAAAAATGAAATCTTTCCAATCCTTTTGCTGCTAGACAACAAAATTTGGTTTTTTGATGAGAAATTTTTCCAGCATAAAAATGTGTCCCCCATTTCTCTTCCCATAGTTGGCTTTTACAGACAAATTTAAAATTTTCCCTCCTTCTCTTGGTACAAGATGGATGTTGACACAAGGGTGGGGGTATGATTCCTTTGTATGTTGCACTAAAGCATCAAGGTGGCTCAAAGGCTACTGTACTTAGTTATCTTGAATGAGAATATTTTTCTCCAAGTGTGCCAAGTGGTCCCTGATAGTGAAATTCCACATTATCCAATATTGCGTGGCTATTGGAGGGATAAGCACGCTCTTCACGACTATCAAAGGAAAAGCTACAATGCGCGCTCAGGGCTAGTTCTTCTTGCGTGCGGTCCAAAAAACATTCTGCTGACCTTAGGAAAATTTAAAACTTTAAGCTCCTGTAATGTATTTCTTCCATGTAAATATTTATTTGTACCCTCTGCTTGACATTTTCTAATGTGTTTTTCTTGTATGATTCTCCAGTGTTATTAGATGTGACCCTCCCAAGTAAGAGTTTTGGGTAATTGAGAATACTGAGCATATATTTTTTCCCTTGTTTATATTTATTATTTTTCAACAAATGGAGATAGGAATAAATGAGCCAAGACAAGATATGTGTTATGTAACTATATTACAAAATAGAAGAATGAATACATCAACAACTTCAAAATAAGCTTGTTCGAGGGGGAAACCTCCTTTTACATCACATAAATGAACAATTATTGGATAATACAAATGACAAGACCTCCTTGGTATATATGGGAGTCTAAGGGGTCATAATATAATTAGAGCCTACATATAAAAAATAATGTTAGGGAACAATAATAAAAATATTGGGCTTCTATGGGGCACAATGATAACATTATGGGGTCTACATGGGCACAAAAATAACAATAAGGGGGATACACTAACAATAAAAATAAGGGGCCTACACTAGTATTATAGGGACCTAACTTGCCCCTCTCCTTCAAAAAAAATGTTTTCCTCAACGTTGAGTACTTTTGGATGCTTCTGTATAAAATTATCATACTCCCATACGGAATATTTAGCGGGTAAGTTCTTCCACCTAACGAGATACTCCAAAATTGATTAATTTCGTAGCTATCAAGTTCTTGTTTTCGTAGGTGAATTCTGACTCCAATATGATTTTTCCTTGTCAAGTTTTTCCAATAATGTTTGAACATCTAGTGGGAATAATTGTGCAATTATGCCTCATTGTTCTTTCTTTAAGAGCTTTTTCATGCCATTAGAGTTGATTATCTTACCTTGTTTCCGTGCGATGCCCCTTAATTCACTTTTCCACATAGATATCATTGTTTGATTCCAAAATTTTGTTGGATATTGGGTTCAATGCTCCCCACATGTTTCACGACATGGAATAATCGCCTCTCGTGGATCCTAACTCTGGCAATTGTAGCAGAGACTATTGCCTACAGGTTTTGGTCTAATGGCAATCATGTCCAACAAGTGGTATCAGAGGGACAGGTCTCGAGTTTTAAATTCACCTGGCTCGCGTTGGGGGGGAGATTGTTGGATATCGGGTTCAACGCTCCCCATGTGTTTCACAACATGGACTAATCACCTCTCATGGATCCTAACTCTGGCGATTGTAGCGGAGACTAATGCCTGCAGGTTTTGGTCTAACGGAAATCGTGTCCAAAAAATTTCTCTTTGATACCAAATTTTATGTAACCAAATCACAAAATAGAAGAAGAAATAGATTAACAATACTTCAAAATAAGCCTCTTCGAGGGGGAAACCTCCTTTTACATCACATAAATGAACAATTCTTGGATGATACAAATGACAAGAACTCCTTGGTATATATATGATTCTAAGGTTTCAAAATATAATCAAAGCCTATATAAAAAAATAAAGAAAGGGCACAACAATAACAATAGTGGGCTTCTATGGGGCACAACAATAACAATATGGGGGCTACATGGGCACAAAAATAACAATAAGGGGCTACACTAACAATAACAATAAGGGGACTACACTAGTATTATAGGGACCTAATAATATGAATTGATGAATGTGATGATTCTTCTTTAGATGTCGAAACTAATTATTGGATACAGGGTGGAAGTAAAATGCCCCCCTATGAAGTTGACAGGGTCATATCCAAAGCTCTCCTATGACAATTATTATTCCTCTATTGGATCGAGATTATTAAATTGATGATAAAAGGAAATTGAGATGAGATGTGATGAAATATTACTGAGATAAAAGTCATGATACCTGAATGGTTTGAGTATTGATCTTCTCTACCATTGGTTATGGATTCCTCTTCTTTCATGAGACAATGCGTGATAGGTTTGATTGATAATACAAATTTCTATATTCCTTATGTTTCACATATGTACATTAGAGATACTTCATGATGTAGCTATGATGAGACATCCTAGATAATTCTTATAATGCTAATGGAAACTACTCCCTAATGAAGATAGAGTGTTAAAATATGAAGCAACATCACAAAGAATTTCCCTTGATAAATCTATTAGAACCCACAGGTGAAATTAAAATTGATAAAGAAAATTATTAGTATTTGGAACAAATTTTACTTTTAAAATAACTATGAAGGCACTTGTATTCAAGCAAATATTTGAATTTAAATTTTAAGTCTCCCACCAAAGTTCAAGGACGACTTCTAAAGGATTCATGTCAGCTTCCTCCAAGGGTCATGACCCTTCATGGAAACAACTATAAATTACCAATCATGATAATCACTTGGGCGTGAAAAAAACAAATCTCTCTACAACTTCACGGGTCTACAACTTTTTATGGCACAAATTTTTTTTGTGATCTTCGAATGGATTTCATCTCAATATTTCTCAAGTTTCAATGTTCATGACATTTTGCAATGGTTTTGATTTAAGGTTCGTCCAAATCACTATTACAATCAAGATAAATGATCACTCTTTCTCTATATGAATATATTCTCACATTTTTCTACAAAATTTCACCCTCAGATATGATACACATCTTAAAGATACATGAATACTCTCTCATATTATTGAAGACTTACGCTACAAGAATCACATTCTACTATAGGACTTTCGCATGAATACAAGACTCACATTTCTACTATACAACTCTCATTTTACTTAGGCATATAATATATATTATCTCTATTCTTGATATCATTTCAGTTGGTCTCGCATATCTGTAATGTTCATAATCTCACATTCTTGACATCAATACATATTATGTACATAATTATCCCTCTATGATATTTTTTGCATCATTATACAGTATTTATGGCATCGAAACCCTGTCTTATATATTTATGTGGCATCATTTCTCTATGGTCAGTCGAATAGCATTCATGACATCATATTATATGCCTCTTGCATAATATATGATCTTGCATGGTATCATCAGGATCATTTGGAATTTCATGCATCATTATTTGGGTCGCATCGAATATTAAATATGGTAACATAACATTGGATGGAACTATAGTGGCTCATTATTCTCGAATCTCCAGTATGGTAACACAAAATTGGTTGGATGTAACCGTACTCCTCCCACATTTACCCACTTTCACCGGATTACCAGAGGTAAGCATGAGTTGAGGGTCAATATGATAAGACTCAACCTCCTATATGACCTTAATGAAATGGAGTTGACAACTTAAGACCTTACTGACTTCCCTTCGGTGTTGCAGGACCTTTAAGAGAAGCCCAACCCGTCCAGGTGTCCAACCCCTGAGATAACTCTATTTATCACTGAAATAGAGCATTTTTCACTCCCTTTCCAAGGAATGAAAGTGAATATAGATCTCTTGTCGCTCGCATAGGCCTACCTGCTAGCGACTGTGAAATTTTCCAGTTAGTTATATGTCAAAGACCCCGACTTCTGAGCCACTTTTTCAGGGCTACGACTAAGGCATCTGCCCAGAACTCAGTGAAACTTCCAGAAAATATTAATGACATAGAAACAAATCTTATAAACCAAAACTTGAACCATGACTTGACCTGACCTCTCCCAACCGGGACTGAAAATCCGTCAAACACTTGGTAAACATGCAACCTACATGTCATGAATGCATATCCATACAAAAAGGATTTGAAAACTTATCTGAAGTTTAACAAGAAGGGCCAATGCCTTCTCACAATATTTTTCATAACAAAAATTATGTTTTTCATTCATTATTCATTTAGTTACAAGTAAAAACATGATGAGGGGCATGATTAAGATTTGTCATAAAATCATGCTTATAAGAAACATATAACCAAATAAATAAAAATGATAGAATAACCATTAAAACCACATAATAAGAAGTAAATTTACTCATAAAAATTAAGAGGAACTTAGGTCTTATTAAACATATGTAAAATCCAACCAAGTTTGGGACTTCCACATACCACTCGACCATAGATTTGGCTGAATAAAATCTCTCTTTCATCCTATCATCCTCGTGCCATATTCCAGGAATTAATGTGGCATCTCATGGGATAAAACAATCCAAAAAAAAACAAGGGAATCCATAGGTTAAACCACATCCACCCTCAACATATTGTGATCTCACCTAAACCACTGTTGATATCACAAAACTAAAATGAGCTTGGATGCCTAAGAATTCCTTCACCATCACTTGAGGAACTTTTCTGTCTCCACCCACATATTGAGGGCTTCCCAAAGAAAACCATCTCCACCCCCAACCCTTTGGATTTTCCTGAAACCACCTCATCCAGATCCAAAATATTCCAGCAATCCAAAGCTCAATCGAGAAAGAATCCCATGACACAATGGCTACCTAGAAATGGAAAGGAAAGGCTAAAACCATTTTCAAAACCCAACAAAACACATTCCACCAACAAAAACATAACCAAATACCAACATTCACATACCATTCATGTCAAAACAAGCTAGGAAATCATACATGAAACCTATTACCTTGATCAGGAGATCATGTGTTATACTCAAAATTGAAAGCGCTCAAAACAGGTCTGAACTTGAGCGACCAGAAAGGTCTCGTCATTGTGATTCTGGCACTGTGATCGGTTTGAAAAACCGATGTTGTATGAGGAAGATATCACATTATGTCTATTTTCCCAAACAAAAAAATCTTTGTGATTGGATGAACAATCAACATGCAGGTACAGTATGCATGCATATTACTAGACTATTCCATTTTTCTTCCATCCAACAGGATGACGACATGTGGCTCAATCTGGGTCATTTATTGTTTGTGATACGGAGTTGTTTATTGACCATTGGATGGTTTTTATTTGAACCATTGTATGAGAGACACGTGGCATGCCAGTAGGCCACCACATGTCCTCAGGAGTTCATTGTAAAAAATTATGGCGTCCGGGGGGGGTTGACCCCACGACCACAGGCCTGCACACCCACCATCTTAACCAGTATGCCTAACCATTCGTTCTTAACATGTATGGTTTCCACATTATAATATGGTGTTAAAGTTTTGCATTGGGGGAGGGGACCGCCAGCGGTCCGAACCTGCTGGTAGCCCCGTGGTTGCAGTCACATGACATAGCTCCAAACCGCAATAGAAAATAATTAATAAACCTCAACCATCGAAGACCACAACATTACTCTAGTCTTTTTCACATGTGTTTTAAACCATGGCAATCAACGTTTATACGGCGACAACTTAACATAAAATTCGACAGGTTTTACTGTGATCACATGGCGGGGGTTTTAAAAGTTTTAAATGTGACGGTTAACAGAACCTTACCACTCTGAGTTCCAAGCCTATTACACAGAGTTTTAAATGGTTATAACAGAGGTTACGGCGGGGTCGGTATGTGACCACCTCACCTCTAAACTATTAAATGTTATTGTTAACTGTCCGACCAATCTAGAGCGCTCCCCTGATTTTAGGGCTTTCCACTAAAACTAACTGCAGTTAAGTGCCTTTCTGCACATTTAGTGGAGCATTTCTAGCTGTCATTGGGAAAAATGCATTTGAAGGCCAATTTTCGACAAATTTTGGTGAAACAAGAGTCTACCTAGACTAATTTTAACATTCTCGAGCCATTGGTGCATAGAAAATAGCTATTAGAGGTCTGTAAACATATTTAATTTACAATTTTGAGCATAATGAAAAAGAGGGACATGCCATTGGGAGTTGGACCAGCAGATGTAGCCCAGGAGGGGTGAACTGCTTCATCATGCCTACTATGTAAAACTTATGTGTTAGTGTGAATTCTAATCGCAAGCGTAAGAAAAAATCTCACTTTAGTTGTGCATAAAAAACAACCCTAACATCAAAGATGGATACCAATTTCTTTATATCTATAGTTAGTTGACAAAGACAAATGCTACAAAAACCAGATCTATGCAATTAAAGACATTCAGCAGTAAATAAAAGCAAGAGTTTCTCCATGCATCCAATAGAAAAGACAAGAATATTTTTATAGAATTTTTGTATTTATGACACCTGGGAAGGGAACATAGAAAAATGTTACCAGTCCCCCTCAATGGGATGGGTTCTTGTATGTCCTCAATGCTTCAGATCTAATATTTCTCTCTCTTGATCCTCAGTGCTTCAGATCTAAGATCTCTCTCTCTTGATGGTGTAGAATACCAAGACAAAAATGGAACTCAAAGGGAGCTCACAAGAAAAAAAGATAGAAAATATGACAATGATGGAGGATCAAAGTCAGACCAAAAGTATAGATCTAGAGTGATCTTTAAGCAACAAAAGGTAGTGAGTGAATGGAAAAACCCTTTCATTTATAACAAAATATTGAGTTAGTCTAGATATTGGTGCATAATTAAAATATTATTAACCAATTCTAGAACCAACTTTTATGGAATATTTTATTATATTTGTTGGAGGGAAAAAGAATTTGAATTTGGTCAAATCCATTTACTTATAAATAATAAATAAATAAATGATTTATTTATTATTGTAAGGATGTGGTTGATTAATAATTAAATAAATAGTGATTTATTCAATTATTTATAAATGATTTAGTCACATATAACAAGGAATATTATTTAAATAATGTTTAAATAATTATTCCTAGAAAATAATAAGATAAATAATGATTTATCTAATTAATTTTCCTGTTTTGGGTTAAATAAGACCATGAATATTAATTAAATTGTTTTTTAAATAATTATTCCTTGAGGAAAATAAAAAAAATATGGATATATTCAATATTTTCTCATGGGGTTTCCTGTTTAGACCATAAACAACTTAATAAATTAAGGATTACTAAGTTATTTTTCATAATGAAAGAAATTTTAGTTAGGGTAAAATTGGTCTTACATGGTGTACTTTGGTCCATCTAATAGTAACAGGTTAGATGACCAAAGATTTGTGTAACAGATTTCCCCCCAACGTGCGAGCGTTAGGAGCTAATCATATGAACAAAGTATGTTGTAAGAACTCAATCACTAGACACCGAAGGGGAGGTCAGAGAGAGAGAAATATAAGGTAGACCAAAGCGATATAGGACAAGAACCTGAGGAGGTGAGACTCAGGTGTGACAAGTCTCTTTTATGAGTGAGTACATTGTGTAACCAGCTCCAAAAATAGAAGAAAAGATATATAAACGCCTTAGAAATGAGCCACTTCGAGGGGGCAACCTCCAATACATTACATAAATGAACAATTCTTGGATGATACAATTTACAAAACCTCCTTTCTATATATAGGAGTCCATGGGGCCATAATGCAATCCTAGTGGGGCCACAATGTAATCCTAGCCGACCTAACAATAATAATTTAAGGGCACAATAATAACAATATGGGGGTTACAAGGGTACAATAATA
Source organism: Pinus albicaulis (assembly GCA_034641835.2). Lineage (NCBI taxonomy): Eukaryota > Viridiplantae > Streptophyta > Pinopsida > Pinales > Pinaceae > Pinus > Pinus albicaulis. The sequence goes on from CM076579.1 coordinate 1,291,897,614, forward strand.
ACAATAAGTGGGGCTACACTAACATAATGAGGTACTACACTATTAATATAGGGACTTAACATGCCCCTCTCCTTCAAACAAGTGTTGTCCTCAACGCTTGATTATTTCTTGATGCTTCTGTATAAAATTATCATCCTCCCATGTGAAATCTTCTATAGGAAAGTTCTTCCACTTGCTGAGATACTCTAAAATTGATCGTACTTGTCGAGTTCTTGTTTCTATGACTGCTTCATAACTTCTTTCGATATGATGTTGATCTTCCTGTTGTTTCATTAGATTCTGCACCAAAGTTGGGTTATCCTTTGAGAGTTCGAGAACTTGTTGTTGATGCTCGTTGTGATCTTCCACTAATTTATCATCCATATTAGCTATTATTTTATCCTTCAAACCATCCAACTTAGCCTCCATTTCTGCTTTTAAACCATCTATTTCATCTTCGGTTGCTCTTCGTAAGATCGAAATTTGTTGCACTTGGTACCGTAATCTTGATATCTCATATTGCAATTCTTCCTCCTCATGCGTCATAGTATAGCTTTCTGAGGGCTTAATGGGTATGGAATTATTTTTTGGAGGCATAATAGAACCCATTACTGACAAAAATTCTCCAATATTCCCTTGGAATCAATTCAACTTGATTCTTCAAACAAGACTTATGCAATTCGGAAAAAAATACACACCTTTTACTTGCTTTGAGGAGCTCGATATTGAAATTGAATTATCTCTGTAATTGAAAATCTTTGATATCTGAAATTCAGCCCTGTAGTAGCCCTCTGAAGCTTCTTTCAAATGCCATAGGTCTGACCTGATTTTGATTCTCCAAGACAAAGTTGTGTCCAATCTCCCACAATGACCTAATTCTGGACTGGTTCAGTAGAGCGAACTTGTACGACTTGCCACGTGTCACTGTTTTGTCCTTTGTCTCTGAAATTGATAGCCAAGAAACTACAGGCTGTGTAATTGTGACCACTTTTGACGGCACTCCAATCCAATCTTCAGAGAGAGAGTTATTGAACTTTTCCCACGATCACCTCTTTGAGATGAAATTCAGGAGCCTGAAAAAGCACTACCTTCCACAAATCATATCTCCAAAAATATTGCGAACCAAGCTCTGAAATTTTTTGATGAATTTCCTCAGGATTTCAGCTTCGCACCATATGAATTTCAGATTCTGAACCTTCGTAGAAAAATATTTATAGCGCAAATGCCACGATGACCTGTTTAGGAGCCTGAAAAAATACCTGACTTCCACAGATCATATCTCCGAAATTATTGCGAACCAAACTCTGAAATTTTTATACAAGCTTCCTCAAGATTTTTTCTTCGCACCCTAAAAATTTCAGCTTCTGAAACTTCGTAGAAAAACAGTTATAGCGAAAATGCCACGATGACCTGTTTGGAGCAGCGAAACCCTAGAATCCAAAGCTCCGATACCAAATGTTGTGTAACCAGCTCCAAAAATAGAAGAAAAGAGATATGAACACCTTAGAAATAAGCCACTTCGAGGGGGAAACCTCCAATACATTACATAAATGAACAATTCTTGGATGATACAATTTACAAAACCTCCTTTCTATATATAGGAGTCCATGGGGCCATAATGTAATCCTAGTGGGCCACGATGTAATCTAGCCGACCTAACAATAATATTTAAGGGCACAATAATAACAATATGGGGTTACGGGGTACAATAATAAAAATAAGGGGGCTACACTAACATAATAAGGGGCTATACTATTAATATAGGGACTTAGTCCTGTGCTACAAGAAGTGGGGGAGGCATACCTATGCCCGACGAGACAAAGTGCAAAGAATAATGTGTCCAGTAAACAAGGGACTGAATTATATAGTACATGCTGGCATAAACATGAGCCAAATAAAAACATGATAATGGATATCACATACATATTGTGCCTAGGATAACAGCCAGGACTTATACAATAATATCTGAGTACATGAGATATAAGTACAACCAAAGAGGCCCTGTAAGCAAAGGGGGCTACGAAAATCTGAATGATACATGCAAACGAAAAGGTGTTGCATGTGGAGGTGCATCGAAGAGTTGTAATAAAGGGTCATCCAGGCATGTGAGGGGCTACCTAAAGAGGCACCCTCTCATGACATCTAAAATGTCTCAAACACTGAGGATCGAGTACAATTTTCCCATCACTAAACCATCAGTATATGCATCTTGATCATGTCGCCTGGAGTTGGAGTTTGAGAAAAAATCAAGTCAAAGGGTAATAAGGGTCCCTTTTCTTGATACCGAGACTAACATAAGTGGAAGATGGAACCAAGGTACACCAAGATGATGTCGGCAGAAGGAGGTCCACCATAGGTGAGGCAATAAGGGATCCTCAACTAAGGCACGAGAGAAAATAGTAGAGTGACTAATGGTGACACGAGGGGATGATGATGGTGTAGAAATTATATAACTAATGTGTTATACATCCGAGATTATCCTGATCACACACTATTTGACTTCATGCACAATACAAAATCTCTTCTACTATTGATCATTACTTGCGGAAATAAAATCAATTGCATGCACACATTAAAACCATAAAAATTCACACATATGAACACAATAATTTATGGGAAAGCTTAAAGCTAAAAAACCCCAACTATCTGTATATTATATGTCATAGAGATCATGTAACAATCATCATACAAAGCTCCTCACAAGCTCTCAGTACAATCTCCAATTGCTACACACTAATCAGGTCCGATCTAGCAAATCCCATGCACCGATCTCTGCCACCTGCTACCCTACCTGTACTGCACAATCACTGCTGAAGAATGGCTCTGAATGAACTTGAATTGGTCCAGCCTTGCTCACGCAATCCTCATTGGCATCTCCAACCACTGTGTGTTGAAAATCATGCAACACTATAGTCACAACTGATAGTCACACTGCTCTTTCACCTACCTCTTCACTGGTCTCCACTGAAACTGTCCATGCACTGTAGTTAACTGATGTATTCTTTAGTTGATTAATGAGTTAATAATTATTGAATTAATTAATAATTAATTCACACCACTCTCCCTAGTGTATCAATCAGTTAGACTAGATACAACTAGCTCAACTATGTTTAACTCAGTTAAACTGAACACAACTCCATCAACTAGCTCAATAACTCCACCAAACTATGTCACATGAGTTCTAACTGAAGTATCCATGCAATAGCTCCACTTAACCCTCAGGAATAGTGTAATTCCTTCTGTCAGCTCCTGTGCCACATCTGTGCACTTAACTGAAGTGCTCCAAGAGAATAAGATAATGTTTATAGTCAAAATATTATTAAGAGCTAATAATATTCGACATATCTATTTTTAGACTGGCAATCTAAAAATAGATTCCGCCCAATATGTCTAAAAATAGAAGTCCATCTATTTTTTCCAACTTGACCAACCATCCACAAATAGCATCCTGCAACTCATAGAACATGATCCATATGTTTAAAAATAGACATAGTCTAAAAATAGACTTTGCGCCAAAAATAGCCTGCGGGCCCACTTAGTGAAGGCGACTCCTTTCCACTAAGCTCATCATCTTGTTGCAATCTCAACACTCCCTCTCAACAAGATATGGATTATCTGCAACCCCTATCCTGCCCCTGTGGTATTCGAATTTTTTCCTGGTGAGCGCCTTCGTCAAGATATCAGCATCCTGATCCTCCGTGGGAATGTATGAAAGTAACATGATCTTCCGCTGCACACAATCTCTGATATGATGATATTGTATGTCAATTTGTTTAGATCTATCATGAAATACTGGATTAATCGAGAGTTTGATGCAACTCTAATTATCACAATAAATCACAGTAGGCTCTAAGTGTGAGGCAATTCTTTCCGGCCAGGATCTTCCTCATCCATATCCTGCATACGACCAAACTCTTTGCCATGTGCCTCGGTCTCTGTTGAACTAAGTGCGGGATCTTTGCTTCTGTTTGTACCAAGAGAATTGTTGTCAACACAGTCTTTGAAAATCCCCTCCAGAGGATCATGCTCTTTCTGTCCATTGGGCTCCTGCCCAATGCATTCGTGAAGCCACACGGCTTCCACCTCATCCTTCTCTATACCATAATCCATATCCCGATGTACCTCACGAGATATCTCAATACATGCTTTCTGCCCCTTCCAAAAAGAGCTTGTTAGGCTTAACCATGGCTTGTGGGGCAGTTATGATGTAGCATATGTCAGGTCGTGTATTGACTAGATACATAAGCGACCCCACCAACTGTCGGTAAACAGTGGCATCCACTACCTCTGCGGATGTAGCATCCTCTTTCCTCCAACCACCAGGAAGAGGAGTGTCGATAGGCTTGCAGCCTTGCATGTTGAACTTCTCCAGTATCTCCCGGGCATACTTGCCTTGAGACACAAACAATCCATCACTGCGCTGCCAAATTTCCAATCCCAGGAAATAATGAAGGAGGCCCAAGTCCTTCATCTCAAACTCTTTTGCAAGATCAACCTTGCATGAGAGTATCAACAGTTCATCACCCGTCAAAATAAAATCATCTACATAAAGTACAATGATCAGCAACTTACCCTCCACCACTATCTGGTATAGGTTCGGATCCGCCTCACTCTTGGAGAATCCAAGTCCGGTGAAATAACTGTCTATCCATGTGTACCAAGCATGAGGTGCTTGTTTCAACCCATACAACGCTCTCTTGAGCCTGCACACATGTGACTCGCTGCTGAAGATCTCGAAACCTTCGGGCTGCTCTATGTACACCTCCTCCTCAATGACTCCGTTGAGGAACACAGTCTTCACATCCATCTGATGAATGTGCCACCCCATCTGCGCTGAGAGAGCAAGAATTGTCCGTATGGAAGAATACCTTGCGACAGGTGCAAAGGTTTCCTCATAATCGATCCCCTCAATCTGTGAGAAGCCTCGGGCAAAAAATCTTGCCTTGTACTTCTCCACACTCTCGTCAGCTGCTTGCTTCACTTTGTAGATCCATCTCAAACCTACCACTGATTTCCCTTTCGGCCTTGGGACAATCTCCCATGCACTGTTTCTGACAATCGAATCATACTCTTCCACCATGGCATCTACCCATGCAGGGTCCTCCACAGCTTCCTAGAAAGAGGATGGTTCTGTCACGATACACTTGCTCATCAGAGCCATGTATCCAGTATATCAGTCAGGTGGCTGTCTCTGTTTGTGCTGTGATGTAGGTGCTCCTACAATCTTCTCTGCATCAAGATTCAGTCGCTCAGCTTCTATAGTGCGCTTCCGCCCTCTGATGGTTGGCGCTGCATGAGTGGTTTCTTCCACTCCATGAACCTCCTCTTGTGGCTGATCCACATCCTGAGGCTCATCCTTAGGAACTAATAGCTCCTCATCTGCATGCAAGTGTGGCTCCCTCTCAAGCGAACACTTCATGGCTTTCTCCTCATGAAATTTGATATCTCATCGCACAACAGTCTTGCGACTGTCTGGAAAATACACACGATAGTTGTGGGGTGTATCAGTGTACCCCACAAATATCCCAACCTTTGCGGTCGGCTCCAGCTTCTTCCTGGCATCCTTCGTCACATGCATGTAGACAGGTGAACCAAAAATCCTCAAATGGGAAATATCAGGCCTCTTACCAGAAAACGCCTCCTTGGGTGTACTCATGCCAAGTATCTTGTGAGGACAACGGTTCTGCACATATACTGCAGTATTGCATGCCTCCGCCCACAAGTGAATGGGTAGGCCCTGATCATGCAACATCGCCCATGCAACACCCACGATCGTTCTGTTCTTCCGCTCAGCAACCCCATTCTGCTGTGGGTTATGAGGTGCTATGAGCTCTCTTCAAATTCCTTCTGTGCTGCAAAAGTCCTTGAATTTTCCAGAGATGAATTCACCACCATTGTCGCTCCTAAGAGCCTTCACCTGCTTCCCCGATTCTTTCTCAACCAGTGCCTTGAACTCACAGAACTTTGAGTATGTCTCGCTCTTCTTCTGCATGAAGAAGATCCAACACTTCTGAGAAAAATCATCAACAAAGATCACATAGTACCTGTGCTTTGCTGTCGAAGCTACTGAGAAAGGTCCACACACGTCTGTGTGAATTCTCTCAAGGATCGTCGTGGCGTGACTATCCTTCTCATGAAAGGTGGCTTTCACAAATTTTCCCAAAGTACATCCCTTGCACTGATCTGACTGTGCAAGTGTACCTTTGGGAAGCCCGGTAGAAATCTGCTGCAAAATTTTCAAAGCACCATGGTGAAGATGGCCCAATCTCCTATGCCATAGCTCGCCCTCATCCCAGCTCACCACTCCTTCTGCCTTGCCCGACATTGCTGTGTAGCCATCTACCTGCAACTAATAAAGGTTCTTAACTCGAACCCCTATCCTCTGGGTTTCACCAGTTGCCTTACTGCGCAAGAAAGCCTTTCCCTCGCTAAAGACAAAATCATATCCCTTGTCTTCCAACATGGCCACCGAGATCAGATTCTTCTTCAATCCTGGAACATGCATGACATCCTTCAATATGAAAGGTTTACCAGACTCCCTCTCAAATCAAATGGTCCCAATACTAGTCGCATTGTATCTACCATCATCGCCCATCTCGATGTGCACTCCAAGATCCTTCTCATCCAGATCACTGAAATTTTTTTTGTCTCCGGTCATATGAAAAGATGCACCTCACCAAGCCAAGAAACCACACTCAACCCATCGAGACCGAAACCAATCATGCGATCGGTGAAAAAATAGTCTCAAAACCGCGAGGCTAAGGCCTCTCCGCTGCATCCAAAGCACCGCTTTATTTTTTCTTCTTCTGTGGACAATTAGTGGCGTAATGTCCGTGTTGGTGACAGTGAAAGCACTTCACCTTGGACATGTCCTGCTTCTTGCCTTTCACACCGGATTGAGAAGCATTATTCTTGCTCTTCCCCTTCCTTGATTTGGCAGCCAAAGCGCAATTTTCTTCATCTACATTCTTTGATGAAGATCCATCCCTGGTACTCCGCCTTATCTCCTCCTGCACAAGATACGACCAAATTTGCTCCCATCCTGACAGTTTCTCCCGACCATTGACAGAGTCCTGATAGGAATGCCAACTCTTTAGAAGCCCAAGGAGAGCCAAGCTCACTAAGTCCTCGTCATATATAGTAACCCCCACACTTCCCATCTCATACTTGCATTGGACAAACTTTGTGAGGTACTTGGGTATACTGTCACCTTTCTCCATTTTTATATTCCTGAGTTTATCCTTGAGCGCCAACTTCCTCTAGTCGCTCTTGCTTTGGAAAAAATCTGTCAAAGCTTTCCACATCAAGAATGGAAAAGCTTTACCATGAAGGCTGGACACTATGTGATCCTTCACACCTTCCAATAGAATCCTTCAACATTTTGCTGTCTTCTTTTGCCATGCGTCAAGTGCGGCAGCATCGCTAGAAGTAGGTTTCGAAATTCCTGCATCTATGAACACCTTAAACCCATTATCTCCGAGGACTCACTCCATCCTATCCTTCCATGCAATATAACTTTAGCCGCCCTCAAGGGCATACTCCAATCACAATCCATCAAAGACATCTCAACTTACACCAAGAAAACACTACCGCAAATTCAAATTCCACCAACACAAAACCCAAATTTTACTTCAATGCTTGCAATTGCTCCAATCAATAATATATTGCTCCATACCATAGAAATTATATAACTAATGTTATACATCTAATATTCTCCTGATCACACACTATTTTAACTTCATGCACAATACAAAATCTCTTCCACAATTGATCATTAATTGCGGAAATAAAAACAATCGCATGCGCACATTAAAACCATAAACAATCACACATATGAACACAGTATTTTATGGGAAAGCTTAAAGCTGAAAACCCCCAACTATATGTATATTATATTTCATAGAGATCATGTAATAATCATCATACAAAGCTCCTCACAAGCTCTCAGTACAATCTCCAATTGCTACACACTAATCAAGTCTGATCTAGCAAATCCCATGCACCGATCTCTGCCACCTGCTAGCCTGCCTCTACTGCACAATCACTGCTGAATAATGGCTCTGAATGAAATTGAATTGGTCCAGCCTTGCTCACGCAATCCTCATTGGCATCTCCAACCACTGTTTGTTTCAAATCATGCAACACTATAGTCACAATTGATAGTCACATTGCTCTTTCACCTACCTCTTCACTAGTCTCCACTGAAAATGTCCATGCACTGTATTTAACTGATGTATTCTTTATTTTATTAATGAGTTAATAATTATTGAATTAATTAATAATTAATTCACACCACTCTCACTAGTGTATCAATCAGTTAGACTAGATACAACTAGCTTAACTATGTTTAACTAAGTTAAACTGAACACAACTCCACCAACTACCTCAATAACTCCACCAAACTTTGTCACATGAGTTCTAACTAAAGTCTCCATGCAATAGCTCCACTTAACCCTTAGGAATAGCTTAATTCCTTCCATCAGCTCCTGTGCCACATCTGTGCACTTAACTTAAGTGCTTCAAGAGAATAAGATAATGTTTATAGTCCAAATATTATTAAGAGCTAATAATATTTGACATATCTATTTTTAGACTGGCAATCTAAAAATAGATTCCACCCAATATGTCTAAAAATAGAATTCCATATTTTTTTCCAACTTGACCAACCATCCACAAATAGCATCCTACAACTCATCGAATATGATCAATATGTCTAAAAATAGACATAGTCTAAAAATAGACTGTGTGCCAAGAATAGTCCGCGGGCCCACTTAGTGAAGGCGACTTCTTTCCACTAAGCTCATAATCTTGTTGCAATCTCAACAGATGGAATGGGGGGTACTAAGTAGTGGGCTGATGACTTCCCTTGTTAGAGCATGAAGGGCATGGATGAACTAGAAGAAACTGACAAAATATCAAAGGGGACAGGGGACAGTAGGACTGAAGGCCATAGTGTACGACACGAGAGAGGGTAAAAGCCATGAAGGATGGATGAATATGACGGGATACGAAGGGAATTGGGATCTGCTCCATGGATGCGATGATGACTCAACTCAGATGTTGTAAACAAGGGCAACACGATGATGCTGCCACACAGAAAAGGTCTATTGGGGACCATAAAAACATGAGTACAAGATGGTTACTCATGACAAAAATCGACACAAGCATGGACAAGTATGAAGGCAAAGTGGTGCCCCTAGTACAAGTGTCGAAAGTGAAGAATTTTGATTTTGAGGAGTGGTGAAGTGACCCTACTTGGACAAAATGTGTCTGGGTGAAGTACCAAATCACAAAAAACTAATAGATACCCATTTTAGAGCTCAGTGAGATATTTCCAATGGTATCGATTGTTTTTCAAACTAAGCTATGGTTTGGCCATAGCGGGCGAAAGAAAAATCTGGGTTTCTCTTTTAAAAAGGCATTTTCCCTCCAAATTCACTCATTTGCAAGTGTAGCAGTGGTGAATGTATAGAGGAGAAAAGGCCCTAAATCTTGCGGCAAGCATAGCAGAAAAATCGAACGTTGGAATCGAGATCTGTCAGTTGCAGGTAAGAGGCCTAACCATACTTTTTCAATTAAGGGGATCAAAATTTTAGTTTAGATTCCCAGAGCTCATGAACAGGCTAGGTTTCACTTTCTGGGGTCTGTTCTGCGACCTGGGTAGAAGGTACTAGGCAGAAAACTGCGACTTGTCCCAGGAAATGACCTGAAAAGTGCGACCTGTCAGAGCAAGGGGGTTTTAGTGCTGTTTTTGGCTAAGATCTAGGATTTTTATGGTTGAGGGGAATAAGTGCCCCCAATCATGTTGTGTTCATGCCAAAATGTATTTAGAAAAAGGGGAATCTAAACACATTTTTAAGATGTGGTGCGCCATTTGTTTTTGTTGGAATCACGATTGCCATTAGACAAAAGCACGCAAGTGTTAGTCTCTGCTACAATCTCCAGAGTTAGGATCCACGAGAGGTAATTATTCCATGTCATGAAAGACACGGGGAGAGTTGAACCCAATGTCTAACAATCTCCCCCCCCCCTCAACGCCAGCCAAGTGAGTTTCAAACTCGAGACCTGTCGCTCTGATACCACTTGTTGGAATCACGATTTCCATTAGACCAAAACCTGCAGGTGTTGGTCTCTGCTACAATCGCTAGATCCATGAGAGGTAGTTAGTCCATGTCGCGAAACACACGAGGAGCGTTGAACCCAATGTCCAAAAATTTTCTTTATGGTTATGTAGTTCGAGAAAGAGAATGGAGGATTACCAATATCTTTGGGTACTACATATATGAAGCAAATGGAATAATTTTCTGGGTTGGCATACATGGTGTCACTATCCCAAAGAGTCGATTTGGAGACAATGTACTAGTTCTTTCCAAGAAAACCCACATGTTGGTCAACAAAAATGTCTAAGGGACTGGGTTGTTGATGTAAGATGAAGGAATGATGAGGGGTATCATCCCTATAGTGATATGAAGTGATATGGGACTCTAGAGGTTCTTCTAAATGGGGAAGAATAAGGGTACTAGAGTCGACACGGCCAGATACACTAGGAGATTTGTGGAGAATTGCTTCTCCTGGTCTCTCAAATATGGGTGCCCCATTACCCAAACATTGGGTGTCAATTTAATGGCCACAAGGTGTATGTGGTTTGAATGCATGGGTTCAATGTAAGGGGGGATAAATAAAGTCAGGGGTGGTGACTACTTCCATAATGTCATCATTGTAATAGAAGATGAGGTGACTGGTGGAAGAAATACCACTTGACGCGGTGAAGCTACCTGAATCATCATCATGAGAAGAAAGGTTCACATGCACATCATCACAAGGGGTGACATAAAAACAAGTAGATGAAGGATCCACCAATATTGAGACTAAGGTGATCGCTGAAGGGAGGTCAGGAAAAATAGAAGGGGAAGTCCCTGGGGGGTCTTCCACCATGGATCTCATAGATGATGACAGGTAGTGGAGAGTGGCCGAAGACTCTGTCATTTCAACATCTGGAGGGGGAATGTATGTGGGAGTGGATGTGTCCTCTAGTTTTGCTGAAGCAAAACACACAAATAAGGGAGAGGTGGACATGTTGCGCTTCACCTCGAATTGGTGAATCACTTCCCAAGAGGAGCGATACTCTTTAAGGCAGGTACAAAGGTAAGTATAGTGGCCATGGAAATCACACAAAGCACAAAGGCGATTTGTGCATAAATTCTTGAGTTTCGTTAGGTCCCTATGTTACTAGTATAGTCCCTTATTTTTGTTAGTGTAACCCCCTTATTGTTATTATTGTACCCTTGTAACCCCATTTTTTTATTATTGTGCCCTTAAATTATTATTGTTAGGTCGGCTAGGATTACATTGTGGCCCACTAGGATTACATTATGGCCCCATGGACTCCTATATATAGAAAGGAGGTTTTGTGAATTGTAGCATCGAAGAATTGTTCATTTATGTAATGTATTGGAGGTTGCCCCCTCGAAGTGGCTCATTTCTAAGGCGTTGATATCTCTTTTCTTCTCTTTTTGGAGCTGGTTACACAACATTTGGTATCGGAGCTTTGGGATTCTAGGGTTTCGCTGCTCCAAACAGGTCATCGTGGCATTTTCGCTATAACTTTTTTTCTACGAAGCTTCAGAAGCTGAAATTTTTAGGGTGCGAAGCTGAAATCTTGAGGAAGGTTGTCTAAAAATTTCAGATCTTGGTTCGCAATATTTGAGGAGATATCATCTATGGAAGTTAGGTATTTTTTCAGGCTCATAAACAGGTCATCGTGGAATTTGCGCTATAAATTTTTTTGTACAAAGGTTCAGAGTCTGAAATTCATATGGTGCGAAGCTGAAATCCTGAGGAAATTCGTCAAAAAATTTCAGAACTTGGTTCGCAATATTTTTGGAGATATGATCTGTGGAAGGTAGTGCTTTTTCAGGCTCCTGAATTTCATCGCAAAGAGGTGATCGTGGGAAAAGTTCAATAACTCTCTCTCTGAAGATTGGATTGGAGTGCCGTCAAAAGTGGTCGCAAGTACATGGCCTGTAGTTTCTTGGCTATCAATTTCAGAGACAAAGGACAAAAAAGTGACACGTGGCAAGTCGTACAAGTTCGCTCTACTGAACCAGTCCAGAATTAGGTCATTGTGGGAGATTGGACACAACTTTGTCTTGGAGAATCAAAATCAGGTCATACCTGTGGCATTTGAAAGAAGCTTCAGAGGGCTACTACAGGGCTGAATTTCAGATATCGAATATTTTCAATTACAGAGATAATTCAATTTCAATATCGATCTCCTAAAAGCTAGTAAAAGGTGTGTATTTTTTTTTCCGAATTGCATAAGCCTTGTTTGAAGAATCAAGTTGAATTGATTCCAAGGGCATAGTGTAGAATATATATCAGTATTGTATTCTAAAATGGCCCCTAAAAAGAATTCAACACCCATTAAGCCTTCAGAAGGCTCTACTATGACTCATGAAGATGAAGAATGGCAACATGACATATCAAAATTACAAGAGCAAATTTCGCTCTCACAAAGAACAACAAAAAATGAAATGGAAGTTTTGAAGAAAGGCATGGAAACTAAGATGGATGGTTTGAAGAAAGGCGTGGAAGCTAAGATGGATGGTTTGGAAGCTAAGATGGATGGCATGGAAGTGGGCATGGAAGCTAAGATTGATGACATGGAAGCTAAGATCGATGAAAACATGAAAGACAACATGGAAAACATGAAGAATGATCTAAAAGCATACATGGAAGGCTTGACAAAGTTGATACAAGAAAGGTTTCCTAATGGTGAAAAGATAGTAGAAGAACCTCATGATGAGAACAAAATAAATGTTAGTTGTGATTTCATAAACTCTAATGTTGGCGGGAAGAACCACCATATTCCAAAGATGGATATGAGGAAGTTTGATGGAAAGGATCCTGTAACATGGATACTACAGATGGAGCAATATTTTGATTTCCATAACGTGCAAAACACACAAAAGGTACGCATTGCAACTTTACATTTAGAACAAAATACATTTGTATGGTATCGATGGCTTTGCTCCCGTAAAAAATTGTCACTTGGTCAATTTTTACGGAGGAAATGATAGCACATTATGAGGATACAAAGAGCAACACCTTCTTTACCCAATTGATAAATCTCAAACAAAAGGGTTTAGTGGGGCAACACATTGAGGACTTCCAAAAATTGAATATAAGGGTAACTGATATTCCAGAGGGACACAAGATTGATCTCTTCCTAGGCACTTTAAAGGATAACATCCAACATGAAGTTCGTGTTTTGGAACCTGATTCATTGGAGAAGGCATTCAGGTTGGCAAGAAAAGTTGAATGTAAAATTATGGCGACAAGGAAGCCTACCACTCAATTCTATAAAGAAGGAAGTGTTGCTACGCCTCGATTTCCACAACCTACAAGGTTGACACCACAACAATTGGAAGAAAAAAGAGCAAAAGGGCTTTGCTACAGTTGTGATAGCAAATACACTAAAGGTCATAAGTGTACTGAGAAGAAATTATTTTACATAGATTGTGAAGAGGAAGAAGAAAATGAACAAGAAGAGGATATACACCAGGAACCAGCCCTAGAAGAGGAAGAAATGAATCCGACCATATCGTATAATGCACTGGCAGGAATTACCACTCCTCAAACTCTCAAGATAGAAGGACATATCAAGAAGAAAAGGGTAATAGTGTTGATTGATTCAGGTAGCACCCATAATTTTATTCATTATAAGGCAGCCAAGGAATTAAATTGTTTCCTATACCCAGCACCAGAATGTCAAGTGATGGTTGCAAATGGAGGAACTATAAATTGCTCTAGAAAATGCCATAATATCAAGCTAACCATGGGGGAATATGTATTGACTAGTCCAATGCTTTCCATTCCTATGGGAGGTGCCGATGTTGTACTAGGAGTACAATGGTTACAATCTTTGGGGACGGTAGCTTTTAATTTTCAAGAACTTTTCTTGAATTTTTTTTTAGAAGGAAAGGAAGTCGAATTACGGGGTATTGAAGGGAAGCCGGGAAGGATAATAAGCTCTAATGTCATGACAAAGCTTCTAAAGAAAGAACAAAGAGGTGTAATTGCACAATTATGCTCACTAGAAGTTCCGACATCAAAATCATCTATTTCTGCAGATCTCCAACAAGTCTTGGACAATCATTCCAAGGTGTTTGAAACTCCCAAAGGACTCCCACCTATTCGTGATCATGATCACGCTATTCATTTGATTCCAGGAAGTGTTCCTCCAAACATTAGGCTTTATATATATCCTTACTTCCAAAAGAGCGAAATTGAACGTATGATTGCAGAAATGTTAGAGGCGGGTATAATTCAACCTAGTCAAAGTTCTTTCTTTGCTCTCGTAGTATTGGTACACAAGAAGGATGGATCATGGCGAATGTGTCCAGATTATAGGGAGCTCAATAAGCTCACCGTTAAAGATAAATTTCCCATTCCTATGATTGATGAATTATTGGATGAATTACATGGAGCAATTTATTTTACCAAGTTGGATCTTCGTTCAGGATATCATCAAATTAGAATGAAGACCGAAGATATTCCAAAAACAGCATTTCAAACTCATGAAGGTCATTATGAATTTTTGGTCATGCCTTTGGCCTTACCAATGCACCTTCTACATTTCAAGGGTTGATGAATTCCATTTTCAAACCCTTCCTTAGAAAATTTGTGCTAGTATTTTTTGATGATATACTAATCTACAGAAAGTCTTGGAAGGATCATGTTGAACATGTTGACAGGGTGCTCAAACTATTGCAGGAGAAACAATTATATGCAAAAAAATCCAAATGTTTCTTTGGAGTACAAGAGGTGGAATATCCGGGTCATATTGTATCTCACGAGGGTGTTAAAGTAGACCCTAACAAAATTAAAGCCATTAAGGAATGGAAAGTTCCCACAACCATAAAGCAGTTGCGAGGATTTCTCGGGTTAACAGGGTATTATCGCAAGTTTGTTAAGAATTATGGGAGAATAGCAGCAACTCTAACAACATTATTGAAGAAAGATGCATTTTCATGGACTCCTGAAGCAACTAAGGCCTTTGAACGTCTTAAAGAGGCAATGTGCCTAGCACCGGTCTTAGCTACACCCGACTTCACAAAAACCTTTATTGTGGAATGTGATGCCTCAGGAAATGGAATTGGTGCAGTTTTAATGCAGGAAGGAAGACCCATTGCTTTTGAAAGTCGTCCAATCAAAGGAAAGTATTTACAGAAACCTATTTATGAGAAGAAAATGTTAGCAATACTACATGCACTAAAGAAATGGCGAATTTACCTAATGGGAAGACACTTCAAGGTGAAAACTGATCATGATAGTCTTAAACACTTTTTGGAACAAAGACTATCGTCAGAAGAACAGCAAAAATGGGTCACAAAGATGTTGGTTTATGACTTTGAAATAATCTACAAAAAAGGAAAGCTGAATGTTGTTGCAGATGCACTCTCAAGAAAGAATGAAGAGGTGGAAGCATTGCTTTGTGCCATTTCTATTATCCAACCAGATTGGATAACTGAAGCAAGAGATGAATGGAAGAAGGACAAAGATGTATGGACACTCATTCAAAAGTTGCAGCAAGATCCTAGTACATCCGATACATTTAGTTGGAAAAATGATTCCTTATGGTACAAAGATCGCTTATATCTTTGTAATAATTCCCAACTAAAACAAAAGATTCTTCTGGAATTGCACACTTCTCCTTTAGGAGGACACTCAGGATTTTTAAAAACTTACCACAGGGTGAAGAAAGAATTTTTTTGGGATGGCCTTAAATCTGATATTCTAAAGTTTGTGGCGGAATGTTTGGTTTGCCAACAGAATAAAGTGGAAACAATTAAGACCCCAGGACTTCTACAACCTTTATCCATTCCAGGTCAACGTTGGGAGGAGATTTCAATGGATTTTATCACAGGTTTATCTAAGTCCGAAGGAAAGAGTGTCATCATGGTGGTAGTTGATAGACTTACCAAGTATGCACACTTTTGTGCATTATCTCATCCATTTAAAGCAAGTACAGTTGCTACTACATTTATGGATAGAATTCAAAAGCTACATGGAAGCTCAAGGGTTATTGTGAGCGACAGAGATCCCATTTTTACTGGAAATTTTTGGACGGAGTTATTTTCTTGTTTGGGTACTCAATTAGCTCATAGCTCATCTTATCATCCTCAATCCGATGGTCAAACCGAGATAGTAAATAAATGTTTGGAAGGATATCTTCGTTGTTTTGTATCTGATAAACAAACACAATGGGTCAAGTGGTTACCTCTCGCCGAATGGTGGTATAACACTTCCTTCCATACTGCAGCAAAAATGACCCCATTTATGGCACTTTATGGATATCATCCACCATCCATCACATCATCTTTAAGGGAAAATTCGAAGGTTCAAGCAGTGGAAGATCACATCGAGCATCAGCAAGAAGTTCTCCAACTCTTAAAGGATAACCCGAATTTGGCACAAAATCGAATGAAACAACAGGCAGATCAACATCGTAGCGAGAGAAGTTTTGATGTAGGAGATTGGGTATTTTTACGGCTACAACCATACAAACAAATGTCCCTCAAGCAAGCAAAGAAGGATACTAAATTATCGCCAAAGTATTATGGTCCTTACAAGGTGTTGCAAAAGATTGGTACTATGGCATACAAATTGGAGCTTCCTGCTTCTTCGCGAGTACATCCAGTTTTCCATGTTTCATGCTTAAAGAAGGTTATAGGTAAAAATCTTCCAGTTCAAACAGTATTGCCAGAACTTGATGGGGAAGGAAAAATCATATTGGAACCTGAAGCAGTCATGGAAAAAAGAACTCGACAACTACGGAATCGATCAATTTCAGAGTATCTCATCAAGTGGAAGAACTTACCTACTCAAGATTCTACATGGGAGGATGAGAATTTTATACAGAAGCACCCAGAGCTACTCAAGCATTGAGGACAACACTTTTTTGAAGGAGAGGGGCATGTTAGGTCCCTATATTACTAGTATAGTCCCTTATTGTTGTTAGTGTAACCCCCTTATTGTTATTATTGTACCCTTGTAACTCCCATTTTGTTATTATTGTGCCCTTAAATTATTATTGTTAGGTCGGCTAGGATTACATTGTGGCCCACTAGGATTACATTATGGCCCCATGGACTCCTATATATAGAAAGGAGGTTTTGTAAATTGTATCATCCAAGAATTTTTCATTCATGTAATGTATTGGATGTTTCCCCCTCGAAGTGGCTTATTTCTAAGGCGTGATATCTCTTTTCTTCTCTTTTTGGAGTCGAAGTTACACAACGCTTTACCGAATCAGGTAAAGTAACATGGAATTTTTGGATATCAGACTCAAGTATTGCTTCGTTGACCATGGGCTTGAGACGAGGAAATTTAGGACAATTATGGGTGGCATGACTAAAAAAATAACACAAAGCACATGAAGGTGTATGCTTTGGAGGCTGAGGAGGAGCATGGTTTGTCGGGTTGGCCTTGTCTTTAGGTGCCTTCTTGTGACCTTTGTCCCCTTCACCTGAAGCTATCACAATAGGAGTATGTTCCTGTTGAGGTGGCTGAGACATGATAACAAAGGGAGGGGTCATGGGGATCAGTTGAACTGGGGTCAAAGCAATATAAGGTTTGGGCTGACCAGGTGGGATAGTAGCTGGGGGATCAATGTACAAGACTAGGATCCCTAGGGTCAGGCTAGGAAGGGATAAAGTAGCCATAACAGGTACCGAAAATACTCTAGGAGGGGGAGATAGGAATGGTATCTGACCATAGGGGTAATGGCCAAGCGGGACAGCTCTGAGATGGTTAAGGCCAGGAGGAACTGTACCATTAGGGTAAAGAGGCCCATGGGTACCAGTTGTAGATGAAGTTCCTAGAGGAGGGGGTCCTAAAGGCTGAGTCGAGGTGCTAGGATTAGTTTGTGGAGGGCAGGGCTGCTGACTTAGTTGAAGCGGGTCGCTTGAGGGAAGCTTGAGACGATTGCATCATGAAAACATTCGACGAGATGGGATTAGAGCCAAGAGGAGGAAGACCAGGGAATGAACCAAGCAAGGAGGAGTCTTTGTAGACCCCGGGTGAGACACTAGTCAAAGGTTATACTATTTATTTGTTGGCCACCAAAGAGATGATGGACTCAGGGGAGGTCTGAGACTTCGGTTCATAATATGTCAACTGGTCAATGGTGAAAATATTTCTATGATGAGGAAAGCACATCTCATGGTGAACTGTATGTGGGACAATTGACATCATATAATTGTAGCTACAAACAAACAGAATGTTGTAATCTAAGGGGGCATCAATGAATTCTACGTCAACACAAACAGTCTTGCCCGTAAGAATAATAGGAAAATTGTGGAACATGCCAATGTGCTGGGAAGAGTGGCCATCCCACACTTAAAGGGTGATAGTGGAAGGGTCCAACTCAGGAGATTTAATTTGCTTCCAAATCGAATCATACATCACATAGGTGGATGTCCCCTCATCAATGATACAACAGCAGACGTTGGAATTCCGGATCTTAACGGGGATTTGGAAGGCGACGGAAGCAGGAAGGGGAGGATGTTCTGATCGGTCAACATCGAAGACGATCAAATGATCATCTGAAAGATCCATGATGCCCATGGCAGTTAGTAGAGATTTTTTTTTTGAAGGGAAAGAATGGAGGAGTTCCATTGTTGAGATGGCAGCAGGAGATTGTGCCAAATAATCTACTATACTATATGAATGGGTAGCTTTTCCAAAAGCAGTGTTTCAGCGTAATGGTCCCTTGGGGATCTTTTTATGAACCTTTTCCTTTGGCTGAGGGATCTTTAAAGGACCATTGTTTTTTGAAAGAGGCTCTATGGAACCTGAAGAAGGGGGCTCAAGGGCAGACGTAGCGAGAGGCTTGTTGTACTGACGGGACTAAGTCTAAAGGTTGAGGTCAATGGTAATGGGTTGGTCAGAGTTCATCATGAGAATTTTGTATTCAAAGGTACTAGATGGAGGAGTTTTAGTGGCTGCCTGGACTTTAAGTGTTTGGGTAGCCACGAATCCTTACTGAGGGAAAGGATTGGTAAACACAACCAAATGGATAGGTGCAACATTGGGAGGAACAGAAGGGAAGACTTATTGTCCTCACAATTATGCTTGATTCTCACACATCTGACACATTTGAGGTAAAATAGGATAATCGTGGGTGTAATGACCACAGACACCGCAACAATAACAAGGCCTATTCGTGTGAACATGCATGTATTACTTGGGCTGAGTTCCCTATTGCTGGTTAGGAGTGTTAGGTGCATCCCCTTGGGGATTAGGTCTTAGATTACCTGGGGCAGATTGATTTTGGGTGCCTTTCCTCTTATTTTTGGAATTAGGAGGATTATTCATGGCCTGTTGTGCATACACATACCCCTAGGGGGGGTGGTTGTTGTTGTGGGGGTTGAGAAGGAAAGGGAGGCACAGGTGCTAATGTTGGAGGAGTTGTAGCACCAGGCTGTGGATACAGATAATAAGGAGGTTGGGCAACATTGTGGTAAAAAAGTTGGGAAAAAGGAGGAGGCATGATATATCATCGATACATGCTACCAAGAGGGAGGAAAGTGATGGAGGAGTTGACCCCTCCCTGAGGGAAACCATAACCCATGGGAGGATGAGCATATGGATGAGAAAGGGCTCCAATGATACCATCGATGACATGGGATGCCCCTGGTGCGTTGGCACCACCAGGTCTAGGGAGATCAGGTAATATGGTAGAAACATAACTAGACTATGCGTAGATCAGGTCATATTTTAACGCAATATGGAGAGCAGCTTCTTCAATATGAGGGAAATGAGATGCAACATCTTTGCTGATAGCAGGAAAAAGGGATCTGAGAAACCATTCCATGTAGACACGGTCTTCGAAGGTAGGGCCTCAACATAGGCTCTTTCTTTTCTGCCATTCCTAGACATGATTGGATAGGCGAGTCATAGAATATTGATGGAAAGAGGTCAAAATTTTGGTACTAGTTTCATAACGAAGGGGAAGCTTGAAGTAAGACAAAAAATCCTAGGAAAGAGTCGCAAAAGTAGTATGAGAGGAGGAGGCCTGGTCAACATAGCACTTAAAATCTTCTCCAGTGAGTGTACGTTGGAACAACCAAAGACATACAGAGTCATCAGTGATGTAGTTAGATGAAAACCACATGTGGAAAGACTGAACATGGTTTGTAGGATCTTCTCCAGCAAGACCTTCAAACTTGGGGATGTCAGAAGGGAGCTTGGTTGGCATAGCAGGCCATCCAGGGTCATGGTGTAATATCCCAAATGGGGAATGTAGCAATACATGAACATAAAATTGTAAAACTCTGCAAATCTAAACATGAAATAAGAGGGATAAATGTACAACCATCATTTTATTAAGATATCAGCAGAAATATACAACAAGATCATGAGGGAAAAGCCACTCAAGCAATGGGAAGAAGTCTCCAATTAACAACAAAAAACAGCACATGAGCTCCTTAAACTGTATAGAATGCTGGAGAGCAGTGACAACGCTGTCTATAAAAATGTAGCTACTACTGAATACATATATAAATTGGATGTGGCTGATAGAAACAAAAGAAATTCCCAGCAATGAAGATGTGGGCTCTAATACAAGATTTCTAGCCAACCCAGAAAGGATTGCTAGAAATATCAAGAAATATACAATGTGACAAATAACCCTGGGGTTAATGTGCCACTAAAACTAGATCTAATATGAAATGAGACTATGATAGATCTTAAATCATTATTTCCTCCTCCAATGGTATTTCTAATTAGAAGGCTGATCCCTCTACTCAGAAATAGACCCTCCTGATGAGCTCAATGAACCCTCCCAGCAAATGCCTCCAAAAAAAACGTAGTTTAGGATGGTGACTGCACTTTGAGGGATATCAAATGGTTGGAATGATGCCAAATATGTCAAAATATTCTCATGAGTCCTCATTTCTGATCCTCCAATGAATATACAACCTCTCCACTGAAAAACAAGCCCACAAATGAATCTAAGAGATCCTCCTTTGTTGCGCCCTACAACACAACCCAGATCTAAACAGAAATTGCATTGTAGCTGAAGGAGGTAGCTTGGCCAAATTTATGGAATGAGGAAATTTATCCCAAATAACCTCTCCTTCACTGAGGATGAGGTAGGGATTCTCGACCAGGAACACCCTTGTGCTAAATAGCACTACAACCTTGCTAAACAGTAAGAGGAAGCAAAGTATAAAAATACCAATAGAAAATGATAATAAAAACATGAATAACAAAGGTTCCCATCCTCTCCATATATATCAAGTTAATCTCTTCACATTGGGTCCCATCCATATTTGCCACCAAGCTCATGCAAGTGGTCCTCCACTAAAACTGCACTATACATCAAGGAGATTCAATGTATCTAGACAGTGTTGTTGACTTGGTCAAAGTTGACTGAATCAACATGATCCAATCCCTGTTGACACGCAAAGGTACTTAATCTAGTTGCTTATTCTTCCTCCTTTCACATTAGGAGTGTTATTATTCCTTCTAAAGGGGTTTTATGAGTCTCCCCACCCTTTTATTCATCTACCTAGTGATAAAACAACTATAATATTCCATTTAGATGAAGTCTAAATTTTGGAATATTACAGTCCTCCCCTCCAAAATTTTGCTTGTCCTCAAGCAACTGTAAAGGTGGAGCAAAATTCCTCCCTTCCTCTTCTTGTGGCCTCCTCATCAATAGTTCCCACCATAGCTCAACATAATCTGTAATAAATCTGTCCTCCAATGGTTTCTCAAAAGTATGTAGAACCAAATGGTGTACATCATGAGAAGGTGGAAGGTGTGAGTGGAAACCTTCTTGTTGTCCCACGAACTCTTCAAGGTAGGAGTGATGATAAACATAGGGAATCTCATCCCTAATGAGATTCTCCCATACCCATGCTATCATCCAAATGAAATGAGCCATTCTAGGTAGCTGATCAAAGAAATCATTAACCCTCGGTTTATGCAATATGTTGGGGTTGCATGGAGAGTTTAGATTTTCCCATCCCAGTTGTTTTTCTCTCCATTTATGGTAAGTATGGGGTTTTTTCTAATCTTGGGATGAAATGACATGGCCTCCAATAATGGCCCAAGTTACCCCACCAAAAAATTCAGCCATGAAGTGCCTCCTCCAAGAACTCAAGTTCTCCAAATGGCTCCTCCCACATGAAGAAAAGAGATGTAGTATGGAAATCATGGTTTGCCCATTGTTTCTCCTAAAACATACAACATGAAAAGTATGGAGAATCATACTCCCAATGGGAACTTCCAACCTTTGTCCCACTCTCCAAGCAAAGCTCCCCATGAATGTAAAAATATCATCAATATATGGAAGCAAAAACCAATGAAAACAAGCTACCATATGACAACTGGAGAGTGGATCATAGTTACACACATGGAACCAGCACAGTGCATCCATTCCCTACCTCAAATCAAATAACAACAAGTGCTTTTCTAGCCACTTTTTTGCTACCACAGTCATCCTATAGGATAGGATCATGAAAGTAAGATGTGGTTCCAATGGTGCACACCAAGAATCATGTGGCTTCCCCCACAAACCATCAAAAGGATAGCCAATCTCAATGCTAAATTTGGCCTCAAGTACATCATAATATAATGTATAATAAGGAAAGACCCTCCTTGATACAACATGCTGCTCATAAAAAGTAAAGAAGTACAAATAATAATGCAAAATTGTACCTTCTCCACCATGTACTTTGGTCCTTGAGCTAAAATGGTTCAACTGGAAATTCTCCCTCACTCTCAATGAGTAGGGAAGTGGCTATGCCAACCTATCCATCAGCATCTGGGCTATGAATCTCTCCATATTCTGAAATATATCATGCTGGATGCCCTCCCAAGTGAACTTCTCCATCAAATAATGATATGCATCAAAGTGCATAGAAAGGAAGTCATCATGTGCTGCATGTAACAGCTTCTCCTTGAGCTCAGAAGCTCTAGTCATGAAGACTCTGCCATAAGAATAGATGACCACATCATCCACCATATATCTATCATCTCCCTCCGGGTCATCAAGAATCATGTAGGCACCAAGATCCTTGGAGTACTCTACCAAAAGTTGAGATCTCCAGTATGGATCAATCCTCCCAAGAGACAACGCTAAATATTTGAAATGTGAAGCACTCCACATGTTTTTGTCTTCTCCTTTGACATAATTCATGCCAAATTCATCCTCCAAATCACTTCCATGCTCATCATGCAGCTGCTCATGCTCAAATAGAAGTGGTGACCTTTGGGGGTTGGCCTCCCATGAGAAGCTACCATCGAAAAAGAACCTCCTGATCTTGGCCAATGTAAGCATGAGTGGCCTCCCTCTACCCCAATGTATGGAGGATTCCCTCCTCAAAGGAATTACCCTATGTTTCTCCAAATCCATGGAGCAGCTTTCTTGCACCATGAAGGTGCCATCCTCCATCATTGCAGCAACTTCTGTCAGCGCAGTATTTGTAGTGAGAGTGGGTGATGCTGAAAATGGGAGAATATCTCTCTCCTCCTTGAGTCTATCCCAAACTCTCTGTGTTGTACTGGACTCCTCTAAGATATTCACCCCTCTAGAATCTAAGAGTGGTGAACCAAATGGAAATATGTCTCTCACCAACTCTAGATCTGGTGGCCTCCCAGGTGGAATGCCCCCATGTAGTGAGACATCAAGATGTAAAGCAGACTGTATATATGAGTGGACAAATTTTTCCCTCTCTTCACTGTGCAATACAGTCTCCTTATTTTGTGTAGAGACCTCCTGAAATAAATAAGGGTGAATTCTCATCATCCCTTGATGCTGGTCCTTCTCTTCTTCCATCTCACAAGATTCACAACCCATAATAACTGATGCATGCTACTCCGGAATTCTGTTTTGGTTCCCACATCTTGGATCATTTGGAAATCCTTGCAAAGGCACAAGGGCTCCTCTAATGGAAGAAATTGCTTCCTTCCCATCTCCATGTGGTGATGGATCTCCTCCTGATGGTACAACGTTGTTAGCTCTTCTTTTCTCATCCTCTTCATCAATATGTGAGAATGCCTCATCATCAATGAGAGACCCTTGATCTTGGTCTTCCCTTCAAGGAGGAACCTCCATGTCTTCATTTATAGAAGAGGACTCTTCAAGAAGTGGGGATCTTTCCCTTGGCAAGGTATCATGCATGTTTCTATCTCCTTCAACAAAATTATGGAGTGGAGTTTACAAAATAAATCTCTCCAACTCATGCAAAGGTTTTGAGTTTTTGGGTTCAGCAAGATATGTTTTACAATGTATAAGATCAAATTTTCTCACTAATTTCTTAGTGGACCCTGCATAAGTGTTTACATTTGCATGATAAAATGAAGTAGAACTATAAAACCACCAATCATGGGCCATACCTTTGAGGTGCAGCACTACTACTCTAATGGCCTCCTCTTCTGAAACTTGGTGTAGCTGGAAATATGAATCTAGCTCCTCCACCCAAGATTTGGTTGTGCACTCCGTTGATACATAAAAGTTACATAGAAAGATTCTACCTCTCTTGCTTATATCATGGTTTTTGGATCTTCTAGCTTCCTTTAGTTTTCAAAACCCTTGGAAGTACAAGTGCTCTTTGAATCTCCATGATTGAGACTCATACTGCAGAAGATAGACACTCAAGGTCTCCTCCCTTGGTGCATCTCCTTCCTCCATCCTTCTTGCAGTGAATGTGGGAAATAGACTGCGCTGTGGATCTGCATGTGTGGCTAAATGCTCACACCCATCATGTGAATAGCTAGGGCTTGCTTCCCTTTCAAACCCTCTCAGGAATTTCCTACACTTCTCCCCTTTCATCTCCTTGATATATTCTTTGATATTTTTCATACCTTGGAAAAGAAGTAGGGAGACCCTCTCTTCCTTAATTTCTCCAAATGATGGAGTCATGCCTTTTTTTCTTCTATGAATCTTCTCTTTTATGTGAGAAGCTTCTCCTCCTAATGGAATAATGTCTTGGATGCACAGGTTGAGCCAAGATTATGCTCTGATACCACTGTAATAGCCCAAATGGGGAATGCAGCAATACATGAACATAAAAATGTAAAAATCTGCAAATCTAAACATGACATAAGAGGGATCAATGTACAGCCATAATTTTATTAAGATATTAGTAGAAATATACAACAATATCAGGAGGGACAAGCCACTCAAGCAATGGGAACAAGTCTCCAATGAACAAAACAATCAACACATGAGCTGCTGCAACTATATAGAATGTCGGGGAGCAGTGAAAGTGTTGTCTATAACAGTGTAGCTACTACTGAATACATATATAAATGGGATGTGGTTTATAGAAAAAAAAGAAATTCCCAAAAATGAAGATGTGGGCTCTAATACAAGATTTCTAGCCAACCTGGAAAGGATTGCTAGAAATATCAATAAATATACAATGTGATAAATAACCCTGGGGTTAATGTGCCACTACAACTGGGTCTGATATGAAATGAGGCTATGACATATCTGAAATAATGATTTCCTCCTCCAATGGTATTTATAATTAGAAGGCTGATCCCTCTACTCAGAAATAAACCCTCCTGATGAGCTTAATGAACCCTCCCAACAAATGCCTCCAAAAATAAAGCAGTTCAAGATGGTGAATACGCTGTGAGGGATAGAAGATGGTTGGCCTAATGCCAAAGATGTCAAAATATGCTCGAGATTCTTCCTTTCTGATCCTCCAATGAATAGAAAACCTCTTTTTTGTGATGGATTCGACACACGGGTGTACGAAATCACACAAGTCTAGAGAGTGTGGTCTACCCTCTAAACTATAGGTAACAGGCAGTATCTGGGGGGAGCTCAAACGTATAGGACTTAAATGAAGTAATATACTAAAGTATGCTCTGTTAAAAAATTAAAACTAAAAGCACAAAAGAAGCTACATATACAGTTCCAAACAGTAACAAGGTAAACAACGGCTCGATGCCCTCTTCTTATTGAATGCTTGGAATAAAAAAAAATCTTACCCACTTGCCAAAGGGCCTAGGCAGTGTCTCTAGGACCCAATGCAAGGATTCTTCTCCTTCAAGTTCTACCTTCTGATGCAATATAACTCTCTCTCTCTGCTACAATGGACTAAGATTGTTGGGTGGCCAACAATCGAGTCCTCTCCTACTTCAGCTCCTTAGGTCACACAAACTGTTGGTGTTGCTTGGGAAACTTTGGCCAACATAACCTTGTGATCACCCTTTGTTCATCTTTGGTAGGTTTATATAGGTGAGCTTTCAAACCTCCTTCCCTCCTTTGGTACATGGTGGATGGTGACCCAAGGGAGGGGTATGATTCCATTGTGTGCTCAGATATGCTTTTGTGTGCTCACACAATGCGTAAGGAGGTGCTGGTGCTGTCCTTAGGTGGCTTTCACATAAGGAGAAACTATCCTTTTCTTGCTTGTGGTCCCAGAAAGTGAATTTTTTCTACTTCCAGGAATGCGCGCTTATCGGGCTCTAGTGCATGCAGAAGGCACTCTTTTCGAAGGAAAAAGCGCGCATTTGAGCATTTATGACTAGTTCAAATTTGATTTTCTCAAAACATTAGAGATTTTTAATACTTCTTGATTCCATAATGTATCCCTGTCCTGTAAATCCTTAGGCTCGACATTAATTGATGTCGTTTTCTGCTGTACGATTTTCCAGTGTTAGCAGTTTCCCCCTAATGTGTGAGGTCTAGGAAGAATTGTATAGAAAAAATACATTATAGTTTCTTTCTGTATCGTACGCAGAGAGAGACAGAGAGAGACAGAGAGAGAGAGAGAGAGAGAGAGAGAGAGAGAGAGAGAGAGAGAGAGAGAGAGGCCCGCGTGTAGAATAGACAACACCTTGCACCATTTCCAAGATAACCACGACCTAAGGGACCCCTTGCAAGTAGACAAAACATACAACATATTTGCAAAAATTTCAATGAGGCGGGCATGTCCCATGTTCGTGATGCTATGGCTAGTTAAACAAAATTGACAGATACATGTGCTGTATGTGCCACTACTGTGGTAGTGATGTTGGTGGTTGTTGATAACGACTGCTGACGCCCTCAAGGGCTTTTTTCCTTTGACAATAGGTGGAATGTGGCACCCATATGCGTAATATTGGTATGGCATATCGCTGTGAAATGTACGCATATGTACTGGCTGGGACCTTCCCATGTAATAATTGTTGTCAGAGACGCTTATAAAGGCACGGGTCTTCGACAGATCTTGATCAAAGTGAAATGGTTGTAAGGTACGATACCATCGTGACATGAAAGCTTTTGTTGGAGTCGAATGTCAAGAGGATCGATGACATCTATGGACAATGATGTCTCCCATAGTGCCACCCGAGGATACCCCTTTACATGGGGAGGGGTTATCCAAGGTACTGCTTCCTTTTTGGAAAAGAGGTGTTGATGTCAACAAAAAGGAAGCCTTAACTGAACCATAATGGGTTTAACATAGGCATGTTGGTGAGCGATAGCTGAAAACGGATGATGGGGATTCAGTGGCTCGAGGTCGAAGTATATTTCAGTAGCTTGGTGACAGTCATAGGTATTTCGGAAGGGAAAATTCCTTGGAGTCGGTAGGACTTCCAGGGCGGGTATGAACTGGCTATGATTGTCGTAATGGTGCGTGCATGGGGGAGGATGAAATACTTCGGCCAAGGGAGATGGGGGACTGCTGCCATGGGAGAAAAGGTGAAATATGAGGGCAAAGAGGCGAAGCGCATCATTTGCGGTCTTTGTACACTTACCAAAAGAATAAAATAATGGGGTTTGGTTTGTACAAAACATAGAGACAGGTACCCCAAAACATGAAAGAGGGTCGCTCACTTGATGGTGTGAGGACGGTGTTTTGTTAGGGGTAGGGGTCCCATTGGTTGGTCTCATGTGCAGGGTTGATGAAGCGGAAGATTTCGCAGATGGGTCTATGTTGATGGAGGTATGGTGGGCCAAATGCAGTGCGCAGAGGTGCGCTTTCATTCTTCTTGTACAACCCGATTGTCTGGGAAGGGGGTTGAGTTTCAATGGTGAACTTGACCTTATGCATGATATATGGATGGGAATGAGGTGCTTCCCGGACTAAAAATGGTATGGCCATGTCGTCACTTGTGGGGTGATGTGTGTTCTACTTGGGGTGACGATCGCCATGGAGGAGAGGCTTTACCGACCATCGCGAACGTTTATCATATGCAGGGTGAGGTGATGATAAACGTGGTCGGGTATGAGGACCCTATGGTTTATTTCTGATGGAGAAATGAATTCAGGATATGCAAAGTTTTCTGGGACTCTATCATGCTGAGGGTAGAATGATACCTGCTCCGGAACTTTCGGTGGTCGGTGTTGTGAATGGTTTGCGGGCTCTTCCTGCAAAAAACAACTACCTCAAGTGAAAGCATCTTCTTTTCATCCAATATTATTGAAAAACATGAATTTTGGAAAGGAAGATGGGACGGTGCATACCTACCAGCGCTTGAAAAATTTATTTTTTCAAGAGTGCGAATGTGTGGCATCGCCTCTAGGTGTTATGGAGTGTTGATCACAGTGTTGCTTTCGATCTGGTGATCAGATACTCTAAGCTCCAGTTTTCCCTTGGGAGTTGTTACTTGGGTCCTAGCTTTAATTTCAGTTTTAGTTGCCTCCAAACTGAGATCGGGGGGGGGGGGGGGGCGTTTACGGTAGTGCCCCTGTCCAGGATCTCCCTTTTGTTTGTTCGTCGGCTTCTTTTTGCAGCATTTGGAGGATTTTCATAATTCTCCTGGTTGTATGGTTGTTGATGAGCCTAGGAAGGGTTGCACTAGATTGACTGACGCATTACGTTGTGCATTGGTCCACTCTGTGGGGGGAATCGGGGATATCAGTTCCCTTGTCCCTGGTTGGTATATGAGTGCCGAGGTGACTTTCATGATAGGTAGGTTGTGATACGTTATAAGTAGAATCGTATGAGTATCCAGGGTATTGATTACAGCTGCCTAGGTTTCCTTGGGCCAAAGACCCAATCGAACTGTATTCAAAATTGACGTGCATGGTGCTACTGCTGCCTAGGTGATCTTGGAAAAAATACCCGATCAAACCGTCCACATAATAGATGCGCATGGTACTACTGCTGCCTAGGTGATCCTGGGTCAAAGACCTGGTCAATCCGTCTACAGAATCTACCTACCTGGTAACTCCCTGAGTGCCATGGGTACTAATACTGCTTAGGAGATCATGGGTCAAAGACCTGATAAAACCGTCTGCAGTAGACGACGCACCTGCTAACTCCCCGAATACAAATTACTGCTACCTAGGTGACCTTGGGTCAAAGACTCGATCAAACCGTCTATAGTAATCAATGCGCCTGATAACTCAAGAGGATGAGGAAACCAGGTTACCTTGTTCTTGGTTGGTGTATGGTGGTTTGGGGAGAGGAGGGACAAATGGTTGTCTTTCTAATGACTGTCGTTCCTCCTGTAGGTACATGATGGTACATGGTTCGTCGTTGACTGACTGGATGGAGGGATCCTCTTGATAGGATCGCTCGATCGCGTGTAAGGCGTCCCTATACCATGGTATTTCTGGATAATGGTGGGTGTAATGCCCATAGGTGTCATAGAGAGCGCATGCATGATTGGTACACAACGGTTTGCAAGTAATTTTGTTGGAAAGTTCCTTTTTATGGGAATGATGTTTTGAGGTGCCTGCCTCGCAGCCGAGGAGTGGTTTTAATTCCTCCAACTCTGTGCATATGTGAGTAGGGTGTCCTATGACATCACATATAGCACAGGCTGATGACTCCCTCTGTATGGTGGGGGTCACCACTTTATTTCCTTTCTTGGTGATTTTCTTTATCATGGTCACCGGTTTTGCAGTGGGAATTTCCCTTGCAGGGGCGGTTTCAACTGCTACTTGGGTAGGTTGGGGCTCCTCGGGACCGGGGGGTTTTAACCCAAATGCAGTAACATTGGTAGCTGGAATTATTGGGGGGGAACGAGATACCACACTAGGAATTCCAAGGATATATTGGGTAGTACCAGTGTTGCCAAGATCTGCTGGGAGGTGAAGCCAGGAGGTGGGTATAGGAAAGGAGTTTGGGAGGTGGCATAGACTAGGGAGGCTGCAGTAGCTGATGCCTCGGTGTCATTACTGCTTGAATCTATGTCCTGAATAACTTCGATGCTTCATGTGGACATCATACACACTGGGGCCCATGTGGCATTAGGTGATACCTCAGGGATAATAGGAGGATATCCTAGGAATGATCCTAGGACGGATGATAGTTTGAATTGGCCAGGGCCATATTCTTGATACCGTACGAGACCATCTGTGGATGTATCTACATAGGGTAGAACCATATCTGTGTTGGTCAAGGGACACTTTTCTGTGTGCGTCAGCTGGTCTACTATAATGATTCGATCCTCATGGGGGAATATCATGATGAGGAAAACGAAGGATGCTATGGTAGACATGGCATACATTTAACTCTACCCAAGGAGTATATTGTAATCCAAGTGAGCGTCCAAGACTTCGATGTCCATGTGGACTATTTTTCCGACTAAGCAGACCGGTACATTTTGGAAGAGTCTGACGGGGGTCGAGGGACGACCGTCGTATGCTCTGAGTGTGATGACGGAAGGTTTGAGTTCGGGGGCTCCTAACTTCTGCCATACATTCTTTGACATGATGCATGTGGATGCACCCTCGTCAATGACACATTGGTGAATAGTGATATTCTGTACCGATACTGGTATCTGGAAGGTGACCATGGAGGGAAGCCTAGGGGTGGCTTTGTCTAAGTCAAAAGACATCATGCACGTGTCGGCAGGGTCGATGGTGCCTAATGTAGAAAGTAGGGCTTTCCATTGCTTCGGGCACGACTGCAGTACCTCTAAAGCAGACATAGAAACAGGTGATTTGGCTAAATCATCTATGATGCTGTAATTTTGGGCTGATTTGGAGTAGTTACCTGCTCGCCTATTAGGCCCTTTAACCATTTTTGGCAATGGTTCCAAAGGAATATTTGGAATGGTCAAAGGTGCAGTCGGCCCGGACGTACTAGCCCCTGACGTACCGGTGTCTGGTGGGGTGTCGTAGCTGCGATTCCGGGTTTGGAAAAACATTTCTTCCCCAGCCATGTAAATTTCATGGTTTTTTTTCTCGGAATCGTTGGGGTTTTGCTACTGAGTGCTGACCGTTCCTTGATGGGGGAAGGGTTCTTACATAACTGCAGTTGTCTGGGAATATCCTCCTTTTCCTCAATTACTCTAAAGCTTTTTAAGCTCAGGGAGTTCGGGACAGTGGTGATTATAGTGCCCGTACTCACCACATATTGAACAAGAATAGTTTGTTCGTAGAGGTGGCCTTTTGCCTTGCTTTTGGGCATTGCTTGGCTCCTAGTTCTAGTTCCGGTTGGAGTTATCTCTAGCCCAGGATTGTGGTGGGCATTGTTGGTTGCTGCCCCCCTGTCCAGGGTTTCCTTTGGGGTTTTTTTTCACCTTTATTTTAACCACGTTAGGAGGGTAGTTCTCCTGATCATACTGGTGTGGTTGATTTTGGGACGGCTGCACAAAGTTCACCAATGCATTGTTTTGCATCGGTGGGTTATGTGCTTGGGACTGAGCATATTGTTGTCCCATGTTTTCACCTGGCCGTTTGGGGGGGGGGGGGAGATTCTTCTGTCAGTTTTTCTTCCTGCGTACTGGGTCCCCTCAGCCAGAGGGTAAGGTCCTCCTTGGTGATACGCTGGAGCCCTATTAGTCAAATTTTGCTACTGCATATGATGAATTTGAAATCCGGGTTGAGACATGTTTTGGGTAGACCCATTTGTGTAACCGAGATTCTGACTGTTGTTGCCTAGGTACCCTTGGGTCATTGACCCAATAATTCTGTCTGTAGAGTTCGACGCACCTGGAAATTCTTGATAAGATTGCAGGTGCGGGGTGTTAGGCAGGATATTGTATATGTATCCTGATTGCGTATAGATCAGTTCAAGCTGTTGGGATTTACTAATTGCGTCCTCCTCGGATGTGGGGTTACGTTGCGCCACATCGTTTGAAATCTCCGCCGTTAGAGTTTTCAAGAATAAATCTAAAAGGACTCGGTCGTCGAGTTGTGCTTTGCATAAGCTGCGAAGTCGTCTCCACTCATGGAGATGTTCAGAAATGTGGGTAGAGGGGGATTTTCTGAAATGAGTCAGCAACTCCATTCCTGAATCGTGGTGAATGGGTAACTGAAAGTAAGTGAGAAATGCATTAGCGAGGGCGCTAAAGGTTCTATGTGAGGCAGGAGGTTTCTCAACGTACCATTTCGCGCCCACTCCCATGATAGTGCGTTGAAACAGCCTCAATCGAATAGTATCATCAATGATGCTATTCGATGAGCACCACAAGTGAAATGTCATTATATTATTCCTTGGGTCTTTCGCTTGCTTTCCCTCAAACTTTGGTATGTCTGAAGGGAGCTTCGTGGGCATGGGAGTTCATTTGGGGTCATGTGCAATGGGTTCATTGGTGAGCTTGGTTAAATTCGGTAGATTTAATGCCACTAAGAAGGATGACTGAGAGGTTGATGCCATGGCAACATGTGAAGACACGAAGTTCTAGTTAGAACGAGGGTTAGTCTATGACGTACCCGGTTGTGAATTCATTTGGCTTCCCATATGGGATGCACTCTTCTGCCCCCTAGGGGATGAGGGGGGAGTGATGTGCAGTGTGGTGTTGGGATATCAACTAGGGTTCCCAACTAAGGTTGCTCCAAGAAAGGAGGAACCAACCACTGTGGCAACGTTCCGTCTTTGACGCCTAAACGGAGAAAGACCTGGAACCCCTCCCGATAATGGGGGGAGGTCCAAAAGTTGCCTGGACCAACAAGGTTCCGTTGGAATCGTTTGAGGGTCGTCCAGGTTAGGTTTTGGAAAACACTTTTGAGGGGATCGAGTATGTGATCACAACAAATTTATGGCCACATACATAAAACAAAGAGAAAATGAAATTAATTTTCCTTTAATTTAATCTATGTGATCAATCAAGAAAAAAATGGTTTTGTTTGTTTGTGCGTGATACTCAAAAATCCTAGAAGACCTAATAACGTCCTCACACACTCAAAAGTAATTGGGCCTTGAGATGATTTCTTGCGAGTGCTAGCACAACGTCCCGAAAGAACTGGCGACGCCCCCAGTCAGTCGAAGAGAATCAAGCAAGGTAAGGGCAGAGGGTCTGGCGCTTGCCTGTACCGTCACCTATAAGGTAAAGGATGCCCTAGTTTTGGCCACTAAGAACCACCATCCCACTTGAGTGTTCGAGTCTTGGGCTTCTTGGTAGTCAGCTAACATTACCGAGTATCAGCCAGGTCAGGTAGCCCCAACTGATACCGCACGCACTGTGCCTAAGCCTAAGCCCCTCTGAATCGGGTCTCTGTTGCGCTCGGTTTTTATTTTCCGTGGGCTGATAGGTGGATTTTAAAGCTCCCTAAAAACGCAACTTCTATGTTTCAAATGTGAAGCATGATCAAGGCGGATTATTGGATGCCTACCCCCTTGATCCTAACTTAAGCTATAATTTCTCTTGTGGCACTTGTGGGGAGAATTTAGTGGGTTGGTTTAAGTTATTTTTAGGTGGCTTTCTTTTCTTAGTGGGTGAATGTGTGTGAGCGTATGGTGAAAAATCTCATAATTTGAACATATGGATATCGATGATTTTTTACAAAAGTCCCCTAGTTAAACTATGTGATGTTGTTCCTTGCTCAAATAAAAAGCATTTGCGGATAATGGGCTGCTTCCAAAACCTCCTAATTAGTCTATGTGAGTGACTAAAGGGAGATGGCGAATCACAAATATAGAGTGTTCATATTCTTGTCTAGGGTCACCCAATGGCGCAAAGACAACAGAGATTACTTGCTCTAACTTTCGAATTGATCCTAGTCCCGCAATTTCCTAAATGCAAAAATTGAAATTTAAACTAAACAATTTCTACACTAGCTTGTGCATGTGTGGTCATGAGCCACTTACTTGGACTAGTTAAACTAAGTGTGCATACCAGAATTTGCAAAAAACATAAATTGTTCGGAAAGAAACGGTTAATTCGCCCCCTACTTAAACTATGTGAACACTTTTTGCAAAAAACCAGCTTAAATGAAAACTAACTAAATGCCTACAAAAAGCAGCAAAAATCAGTTTTCAGACGCTGTGGGGTATCAACACAGGTGTTGGCAGATACATTAAGGGCTACCCAACACACTTACAAGCAGAAAAAATGCAGAAGATAGGGAGAAAGAATCTCTCTGCAAATTGCGCGCAAAAACCTCTGACAGGTGCGCTTTCCTGCGCGCAAGTCACTCCTGAACGTGCGCACTGCACATCTGTGTGAAAAAACTGCGCACAAAATTCCTGCAATTAAAATATTTAGGAGCTGCCTTCTTCAGTCTGTCACCTCAGTGAGTCTAGGGACTGCAAGATGGGTCAGAAGACTATCAGCTCCACTCCAGCATAGACTAAGGGTCTCCTGCAAAAGATGGCACAATCACATAAACTTGAAACACGTTAGTGGAGTCGCCAATCCTGTTGTGGTGGATTTGACACATGGGTGTATGAAATCGCACGAGTTTAGAGAGTGTGGTCTACTCTCTAAACTATAGGTAACTGTTACACAATATTTTTTCACCGTCCCTACAATCCCCCGTCTCGCACATTGGAGGTCCTTTTTTCATGACCTGTGAGCAGTGACATGACCTGAAACCACTTTCATGGCATCCCCTTTGACAAGGACAATCAATCCTTTGAAGAAAGTTTCCTTTGTAAAACCCTAAAAACAGATCTTTTGGCCTTGGTGCGACTAGCCAATTTAGCCCTCGCGCTAATGGGGAAAATCCACCATAGAGGGCGTGCCAACTGGCGCTCTGTCCCAGTGTCTTGCTCGCGCCAAGCTTAATAAGGGATGTTTAAAAAAAAAAAATAGCAGAATTTTGATTCCAACAAACTCCTGAACGAGTCTCTAAAATGAGTTGGGTGGTTTGGCTCCGTATCCCCATGTATGGGAGGTGGTTTTCCACCTATCATGGAAGCTTCCTTAGAGATAGGGCCAATCCCATGATTGTAGGGATCCCAACTCCTCTTCCCCCATCTATATAAGCTTGCCTTCTCCCTTAGCAAGCTAGAGCTGAACTTGTAGCAAGGAGACTATAGCCAAACAGCTGTTGAGAGCCAAGCTGAAGAGAGAGAGCTTCGTCCCGTTTCCGACAAGCTTCGTTGAGACGTGCTCCACTGTTAGCCTCGCCGAAGGAAGATCAAGTGTCAGAGCTTTGGGTTGTATCTTTCCTTTGTTATTCTAATGATAAGAGACTTTGATTATGGTTCTATTCATGTGTCTATTTCTTTGGTGCAATGAATTACATCCTCTCTGACTAATGTATGGTTACAAGATTTAGATTTTGTGTTGTGTATCATTGTGTCCTTTGCATGTGTTCAGGTGTTCAGACGTGTCGAGCGAAAGAATCGTGGTCTTCCAAGCGAGGGACGGAAAGCGTCATCCTTTCTTCAACGACCATTGCGTAGGATTTGAGGTAGGCAATTCGTTATGATTTTTGTCATTTTGTAACTAAGAACCTGCGTCACTGCATGACCTAATTGTTGCTAGACCCGATTTGGGCTAGTAGGGATCGCCTCTGTCCGCAGAGGGGATTTACCTCTCCAACAAACTGGCGACTCCGCTGGGGAGTTATTTGGAGTTAGTATTGTCTCTTTCGGTTGTTTTTGGCTTTTGATTGATCGATTTGCTCTTCTAGTTCGCCTCCTTTTAGTGTAAAACCCCTGTTCAGCCCCCAGAAGACCTGATCCAGTCTCTCTTTGCTATTTTTTCATTTCTTCCCATAGTAAACTCGATTGGCGTAGTTAATAGCCTGACAGTCGCGCCAACTGGTGCTTGTTGCTAGTTAGGCCCCCGCGCCAATGTTGTTTTGGCACAAGATACAACCAAATAGTTGCGCCAACCCTGTTTAGTGTTAGGGTTTGCTTGTTTTTGAGCCCTCTGAGCCTGATTTTTGGTTCTGGTGTTATTTTTCTGACTTTTTGAGTGCCTTGAAGTCCTTGTTGACTGTGTTTGACCCTTATCCTCTGGTTGTTTTCCCTTTACCATTAGCTTTGCATTCTAGCCCTAGGGTTTCTAGGTGCTATAGTGTGCTAAGCCTCCCGTGGGAGTTTTTGGTCCTTGTCTTCCCAGTCAACTTCATTTTTACTTCTTTGCATTCGTTTTGTTGGATTTCGTTGTATCATTGCGTTAGTTGAGTGATTGCTCTCTTTTTCATTCAAGTTTCGCTTTGCCTCATTTCAAGCCTAGATTACACAACTTGTGTGAGTCTTTTGAGATCCTTCTTTGATTTGAGGGATTTCTTCATCAATTTGGGTCTTGATTGTGTGTGTTCGCATTGAGTGAACTTGCTTGTTTCAACTCTCTCACTATCATTTCTCAAATTGGTTTCTTCATTAGTTTTTCATTTCGCTTGGTACATTTTCTCTAAAACATTGAAAAATACAAAAACAAATCTCTTTGAATTTTTGATTAGTTAGTGAAAATTGAAAGCTTTTCCGCATTATTAGTGTTATATAACTCTAAGAGAAAAGTTTTTAGTTTCATTAGCGTGCATTAGAGACAGTAGTGGATGTTTTGTGATCATTTTGTTGTTATTTGAAAAGCTCTCAACCTTCCCATAGTTAGCTCTTCATCGAACAAAGTGATATATTGTGGCATGTAGTGTGCATTTAGAGGATCTTTGAGATACACCATTCGATAGGGCCTGAAATTGAAACATAATTTAAAGATCAACTCTAAAATTTATTCAGTTTATCTTAAGGCAACATTGAAACATTAACGAAATATCTAGAGGTCTAGGCTAGTGACGTGTTCCGGCGTTGTTAAACCTAGTAGCTA
The DNA here is from genome assembly GCA_034641835.2 of Pinus albicaulis. NCBI lineage: Eukaryota > Viridiplantae > Streptophyta > Pinopsida > Pinales > Pinaceae > Pinus > Pinus albicaulis. The sequence continues at coordinate 1,291,934,505 of CM076579.1, forward strand.
TCGTTCGCCTTCTGGCTTTAGACAGCGCTAGTACGGACTTGTGCTCCTCGTACGATCGCGTATATAAAGGGAGACCCCACTAGGTTGCTATCTTTTATTCGTAGGAAGCCGAGTCTGCCGCCTTATACCCGTGATACACAGGACACAGTATTCGGGGAGATTACCTGCACGTACGTCAAGTCCTTGGTTGATTTCTCTTTCATTTTTTAACCAAGGTGTATATGGCAGTTCACGGATATCTGGTACACCCATCTGCCTAGATTACCAGAGTAGTCATTTCGATCTTTTCTGACTCATTAAATTTAAGAGATCATCAAGCACTTATCCCTTCACGCTTGGTTCCAAATTGAAAGAGATAGAGTCATGTTTTACTTGTTTCTAGACTCTTAAAACATGAAACAGTAAAATTTTCCAAGTTTCAATGTGGTAAAATTAATCACCTACGATCACACGCCCTTTTAGAGATTGTTTTTCGGTCGATTGATTGTTTGCCTTGGTTTTTTCCTATTTGTCTTTGTTTTGATCTCTTCTTCTTTTCATTACTATCACAGTGGCGGAACCCTCAGTTTCGTCTACTGCTAGTCCTTACACAGACGATTCATCAGAGGTCTCTTAGTTCTCTGCTGAACATCAGTAGCCTATTGTGTTCGAGTTTCCTGACGAGGGACCGGTTCTATCTAAACTTCCCTTTGGTGGGCTAGTTGAATTCAATTGGCCCTTTTCCAATGCTTGGTTTGGGTTTGGAGAAGAGGAACACTTCCCTCCTCTTACATCGGGATCACCTTTCTTAGTTGCTGTTATACCTCCTAGTCCTCGCCGTCTTTTAGAAGATCTTGCGGCAGGGTCAGATATGGACTCACCCAGTCCTTTTCCTAGTGAGGAAATTCCTACATCTGGTGAAGATTACTATCTTTTTCCAGAAAACTTCCCCGAGTCTTCTGTTATGTATTCACCTGGTCCTTCACTTCCAGCAGGATATAGGTCCTTAAGTCAGATCGTGGACGATGTGGCCTCTATGCATGGGAATATTGAATCCGTCCACGATGCCGGTTATTCTTTTGTTAGGAATGTCGCCATCGACACCTCTCACGACATCTCCTTTCGTCACATCAGTACCTGTTAGGCCTACTGTCTGCGTAGCTACGTCTACGCCTGCTGTCACTGCTCAGACCACCAGGACCTCGTCAGTTCCTGAAGACATTTACATAGCTTCTACTATTCTGGAGAATATTTCTCCTGAGGAGTATCGATTGCCTTTACAGCTGTCGAACTCCGAGGTTGGTCAGTCCTCTCAAGATCTCAACTGTCCTTACTTCTCCCATTATGGACCAGATGGTGCCCCGATCTACGTATTTCCATATCGGTATGATGAGTAGGGAAAACCCCTTCATTTTCCTGCTCCTGAGGCTTATCAGTATATTCATGGTTTTCTATCTGCCCAGCCTAGGCAACCTTCTAACCCGCAAGGACAACCCTTCCAGGGTCAACCTTTGGGCCAGCCTGGTTATCTGTATGATCTGCAAGGACAACCCTTACAGGGGCAACCTTCGGGCCAGTAGGGGTTGTTGTATGGTTCGCATGGGCAGTCCTACGACCCTCAAGGTCAACCTCTAAAGCCTCACCCTGTGGTCCAACTAGGGCAACCTCAAGGACCCACAGGCCAACCGGGGTATCAACCCTGATCGTTGTATAGTCCTGGGGGACAAATCCATCCTTATCAACCTTTGGTGCAACCTCAGCAACCTCAGTTTCCAGTTGGTCTGAATGTTGCATAGCCAGGGCCATCCTATGGTCCTGTCACAGGTTAATTTGGTTATCAGGAACAACCTGGTCCTCTCCTGCCATCAGGCCAACCTGCTCAGCTGGGGCAGCCTGGTGTCCTTCATCAGCCAGGTCAAATTGTTCAACTAGGACAACCTGTTCACCCAGGCCAACCTATTCAACCAGGCCAGCTTGCGCAGCTAGGTCAACCTGTTCAACCAGGCTAGCCTGCACAACTAGTTAACCCTGCTCAACAGTCGATCTATTCTATGCCACAGCCGAACCCGCCTGTGCGCCCAACGTATCAGGCTCAACAGGGCCCCACTTACTAGCAGCTCGCTCGACCCCAAGGCAGCTATTACCTTCAAGGTTAGTCTCGACCGGTTTACAACCTGCCCCAAGGTTCTGGTTATTACCTTCAACAGCCAGGCTATACTTATACTCCGCAGTCAAATCCATACACTGCTCAAATGGGGCCTACATATAGTCAGGGTTAGTACCCTGGTTATCGAACCCCATACACTGGTTATCAGCAACCATATCAACCCAATTATACGGCTTATACCCCCTATGGTCAGAATCCTCCTAGACAGAACCAATGGGGGCAGATTTATGCTCAACCAGGTTGGAGTACAAGTAAAGGTCCTTATCGGGGACCTGTCATGCCTTTTAACAGTTACCTTTTCTCGCCATGTTGGAATTACCAGATGTATCTAAATTGACCAATGATCCAATTCTCCATAATCCATATTGGCCTCCAGTTCCGACCAAGGTGCCAAGTGATTGTCCCAAATTTGAGGTTAAAGCTGGAGAAGACCCCCAAGCCCATGTCATGACCTACCATTTGTGGTGTTCTTCAAACTCTTGGGTGGATGACTCGATTTTTCTACGTCTTTTCCAACGCACTCTTATTGGTGCAGCTGCTAAGTGGTATATAGAACTACCCCGTGGTATTTTTCAAGACTTTAATACTCTAGCTATGGCATTCTTGACACATTTCTAGTTACCGGTTCATTATGAAGCCGGGACGCATCTCCTGACGTCTCTAAAGCAGGATAAAGCCACTCATATTTCAGATCATATTCATGAGTGGCAACGTCATTGTCGTCTGATCAAGTTTGATATTCCTAATCAACTTCTAACTCAATGGTTCACTGCCTCCTTTGTTAACAAGATCGCTCAAGATATTGCTATGGGGGCATGTGTAACCGAGGAACAAGCCATCCCTCGTGCCCAATACCTCGATCTGGTGTACTCTCAGTCCGGCACGTTATATGATAACTTGACTGATGCCTCGCGGCCAGGGACCTCTAAAGCACCAGCTACCCCATCGGTGGACAATGTTATTGGTTCCGTATCTTAGACTTCTCGTAAGTCCTTGAATGGGAAGCAGAAGTCGAATTCTTCCAATAATTCTGCTCTTCCCGCCCCTCCAGATTCTAGTAATACCGCGGAGGTCAATGCCGTTCAGGCCAATCCTACGGAAAAAACCTCCAAAGGGAAGAAGAAGGGCAAAGGAAAATCAAAATATGATGCCTCGAAACCAGAATACTCCAAACCAAGTGCTGATGATGGCTCGCAACGGAAACCGAAGTACCCTTGCCTGATCTGTGACAGAGACCACTACACTGAAAGATTGTCCCCGATGATCTGAGGTTAGTCAACTTCTTAAAGGCTCTAAGGGGACTCCAGCAGTTCTTAAGAAACCTTTTCCATCTTAGCAGACCCAAATGGTCGAGCAGCCCTCACCATCTGCACCTTTTGGCTCCCAAGTTTTTATGATGAATGGTGTTGCACATGTTTCGATTGCTACTCGTTCGAAGTATTATGCTAGATCATGCCAGGTAGCAGGGAAGGAAGTCGTTGATGGCCCGCCTCCCCCACCTGTCTCTGGTCCTTTAGAAATTGAGAAGCCCAGTGCTGAACCCGTTGTAAGGCCACCTTCCAAAGGTGTTCTTCAAAAATATTCCTATAATCCAAACGCCCGTGCTGCTCAGCATTACAACATTGTTGAGGATTTGGCACAGTCACCTTCTGCAATGTCTGCATTGGAAGTGCTTCAAATTTTCCCATCGCAACAGAAAGCTCTGTTATCCGCAATCGGTGGAATTGATCCTACCGATTCTAGTCTTCTCACCTTCGATCTAGAGAATTTTGTCCCCCGACTTCCACACCAAATCTCGCTTGTTATACAAGTCGGTATCAACGGCCTCAACATTCATAGAGCCATTTTGGACGAAGGTGCCTCTACCTATGTTATGTCATCTGCCTGCTGGAAGGCCATTGGCTCTCTAGCTCTTACTTCATCTCCCAATGCCCTTGAGGCATTTGATGGTAGGGAATCAAAACCCTTGGGTGTTCTCGCGGGTTTACCGATCACATTACAGGGTAAGACGGTCAACTTTGAAGTAGAAGTGGTTGATGCCAAACTCAACTACAATCTTCTTCTTGGTCGCAGTTGGACTCACGCCATGCTATGCATTCCGTCCACCCTCTTTCGGCTTTTGAAGTTTCCTCATGAGGGAAAAATTATTACAGTCGATCAGTTGTCTTTCTTTACCTCGTCCTCCGAGAACAATGTGCCATACGTGGATCAAATTCCCAATCCCCCTGACAATGTAGGACCTGGTCTTTTCAAGGACCCTGTTCTCATGGGTATTTTTCCCATGCCACCACCGAACACCGTACAAGTCAACATGATCTTTAGGTCTGTGGATCATCCCTTCTCCTGAACAGGTGACCTCTTTTGGAGAATCGATGCATCTAACTCCACTTGAAATCAATTATTGCGAAATCGTTGCTGCATCAGATCCTCCTCCTCCTGAAAACATTCCTTTGAGCATTGCTCTGGATGTTTATTCTCAATCCCCTTGGCTCGGTGATGCAGATTCGCCCGATCCTTTGAGATAAGTCTTTCCCTTTGACGAAGCTATCGTTGAAACGATGTCTCTTGAAGATCTGCCGTGGAGCGATGGACATCATCGTTCCTCATTTAGGCCTGGCCTGGGGGCAATGTCTAATTGTCTAGAGCACTTCGCATCTCAGGTTCCCTCTCCGCTTCTCCAAACGCCAATATTGACTCATGAGGTTCTTTCGGAAGGAAATCTGAGTAACATCACCCAAAAAATGCCTATCGACATCTCCGTTAAACCGGGGGTCGTCGAGAAAATTCACGTGGGATTTACTTGTTCTCCCGAAGAGATTCAAGTATACACGAGCCTTTTTCACGAATTCCGAGATGTTTTCGCATGGTCCTATGAAGAGATGCTTGGGATCGATCCCAGTATAGTCGTGCATGAAATTCCCCACTATTCAGGTGCGAAACCCATGCATCAGCGTCTGCGCCCAGTGCATCCTTGAAAATCCGCAGCTATAAAAGCAGAAGTTGAGAAACTTCTTAATGCGGGCTTCATATATCCAATCCCCCTCACAAAATGGGTTTCCAATAATTTCCCTGTAGATAAGAAGCAGGGCACAATACGAGTTTTTTTTGACTATAGAGACATTAATCGGGCTTGTCCTAAGGACCACTATCCCACTCCCTTTATAGATCAGTTCATCGATGACTGCGTGGGGAGTGAGATCTATTCCCTTATGGACGACTTCTCGGGTTATAATCAAATAAATATTTTACCTGCCGATCAACATAAGACCGCCTTTATCTGTCCGTGGGGCACCTTCACCTACAAGAAGCTCCCATTCGGCTTAAAAAACGCTGGAGCCACCTTCCAGCGCGCAATTTCCTATGCTTTTCATGACATACGTCACATTGTTCAGCCGTATCTGGATGACCTTCCGGCTCATTCATTATGGTGTCAAGACCATCCTGAACACCTCCACCAGATTTTTCTCCGCTGCAGACATTACAATATCAGGCTTAATCCTCACAAGTGCGTCTTCTGCGTTGATTATGGTCATATTTTGGGATTCATTGTCTCTAAAGACGGAATTCGCCTTGACCCCCTCAAGGTCGAGGCCATTGTTAATCTCCCATCCCCATCCTCGTTGCATCAACTTCAGAGTCTTCAGGGGAAAGCAAATTTCTTACGTCGCTTTATCCCAAACTATGCAGAAGTGGCCAAAGGGTTTACGCGACTTCTAAAATAGGATGTTCCCTTCCATTGGGATGAGATTGCTCAACAATCCTTCGATAAAATTAAAATGTTGCTCGTCAACGCTCCGTTACTATGTCCTCCTAACTATCATTGCGACTTTACCCTCTATTTGGCTGCCACGTTTAGCACAATAGCCATGGTTCTGGTACACGATGACGATGACGGAAATGAACATGTGGTTTATTATCTATCTCGGAATATTCTCGACACTGAAACGCGCTATGCCCACATCGAGAAATTGGTGCTTGCCGCAGTCCAGGCCGTTCAACGGTTTCGCCGTTACATCCTGTTGCGCACGGTAACCGTGATTTCTGACTGCAACCCCATGACTTACATCTTGTCTTGAAAATTTCTGTGGGGCAAGTACTCCAAATGGATTGTTATCCTTCAGGAGTTCGATTTGGAGTTCACTACTACTAAATCGACGAAGTCACTGGTTTTTGCTGATCTTATCTGCTCTCTCCCTACAGACTCTGTTCCATCTCAATCTGAGGATCATATCCCGGATGAAATCATCTCACGATCCATGGTATGGTGACATCATCATGTACCTTCAGACATCCACTTTCTGGTCTGAGTTGACAAAGGATGCTCGACGTCGCGTTCGACATCAATCTCAACCATATCACATTGTTGGAGATACCTTATATCGTGTCGGAGTCGATTCTGTGCTCCGCTGATGTTTGACCTTGGAAGAGGCTGAGAAAGTCCTGAATTACTGTCACAGTGGTGCCTGTGGCGGTCACATGTCCGGTTATGCTACCACCCAGAATATTCTGCGTGCGGGTTACTTCTGGCCGTCTATATTCAAAGACTGTATTGTTGCAGTTCGAAAGTGTCATGCGTGCCAGATCTTTCAACGCAAGATGCGTGTGCTACCCCTACCTTTACATCTTGTCATTACCGTAAGCCCTTTTTCCAAATGGGGCATTGATTTTATGACATGTAACCCTCACTCGGCCGGGGGGCATGCTTATATCATCATTGTCGTAGACTACTTCACCAAGTGGGCCGAGGCGATGCCTACATTAGCTGCTGACGGTAAGACAACCACTCAATTCATTTTCAACCATGTGATTACGCGTTTTGGCGTTCCTCAAGCCATCATCACCGATCATGGCACTCATTTTCGGGACAACATGATGGCAAGAGCTGACATCGAAGTTGGGCTTGCATCACGACAGCTCAATGCCATACTACCCTCAGGCGAATGGCCAGGTTGAGGTTGTAAACAAATTACTTGTCACGATGCTTCAACGAACAATTGGTATTCACAAATCCAACTGGCATCTCCAATTGTTCTTAGCTCTCTGGGCCTACCGAACGTCAGTAAAGAGTGCGACTAGATTCACACCTTTCCAGTTGGTGTATGGTCTGGAAGCGACTCTTCCGGTTGAATGTGAGATCCCTTCGCTGAAGTTGGCTGTGTAATTACTGCCCGACACTTCCCCGAAGGAAGAAAGTCTCTTATATCTGGAACGATTGGACAAAACTCGCCGCTTGGCTGCTTTGGTGATCGAGGCATAGAAAAAGAGGGTTAAAGCTCATTTTGATCAAACGGTTTCTCTACGCTCTTTTATATAAGGGGACCTCGTCCTCTTATATGATCAAGCACATGATAAGCTTGGGGCAGGTAAATTCCAACCCATGTGGCATGGGCCCTATATCGTTAAATGTGTATTAAAAAATGGGGCCTATGAGCTAATCGACTATGAAGGTATTCATTTAGCGCAGCCTAGGAATGGGTTGTACCTGAAGAAGTACTACGCTTGAATTATTCTTGTGTGGTGTGTGTACATAAGTGAGTGATTTAATTTTTGTGCATGTGTGGTGTGGTGTGCTTTGTAAGCATATTTATGCTAATTTGGTCTTCCTGATTGTGCATATGTCTATTACTCCTTTTGTCGGTTTCGCGGATGGTGCCTCCCGCAGTACCAGGAATATGTCCTCGACAACCTGGGTAATCTACAATCCTACTGGTGAGTTAGTTAATTTACAAGGTGTTTGTCTAGAGCCTGTTACAAATAATGTTGCGGAATATAGTGCCATTTTGGAATTATTGAACGAGGCCATTAACCTCGGTATTCATGCATTACTTGTATATCTAGACTCACAGCTTGTAGTGTTACAGCTCAATGGTCATTATTCAGTTAGGAACCCATCCATTTTAAGACTGTATCTACGTATTCATTTACTGGAAAGAAATTTTGATTACATTACATATCAACATATATCCAGACACATGAATGCGTTAACAGATGCAGTAGCTAACATGGTATTAGATAGAAATTTACGCAACTTGTAAAAGCATCATCATATGTGAAAAAGATCCATCTAGAAATAGATATATACATATATGTCGAATGTTTGCAGTTGGTGTGCATCACATAAAATCCAAAAGATATACATGTATGTTTTAATAATATCCGGAGAAACATGTCTCTCAAAAATATGTATATAAAAGCCTAAGCGACTAATCAGCATGGTGCTCATGGTAGCATGTCACTGCTCGCACCAATCGCCTCAGTAAACGATGAAGGTGACTAGGCACCCCCACGGTGTGCCTCTGATAAGCCAAAGAGACATCTGCTAGGCGAGTGTAATCAAGGATCCCGTGGGCGATTCCCTCCAAGTTCTGAACTAGCTCACTCCCCTCGCCACCCTCGCCTTGAGGGTCATAGGTGAGAGGGGTCCTCTGTGCGATTGACGACATCCCGGCGGGCCTCTCTGGGCCAACATATCCATACATATAGGATCAAATGTTAGAACATACATGTATACCAATAAAAATCATCATAAAATATACAAAATCAAAAAGAGTCTTACCCAGCTCTTCATCCCAGTACTCTCCTTCCGGGAGTGGAAGGTTTGGGTCTCCCGTGAAGTCAATACCTGCATAGGGCCAGTCCTCTATGACGATCAACTGTCACCGAAGCCATCCGAAGAACTTGGACAGCCATGACATTTTCTTACCCCCTCCTACTCTGGGCATCAGTGCTACCCATCGAGCCATCTGTGGCTCTCTCAACGGTGGATCTGCGACTATCGCCCCTTGGCCCTGGAAGATAGGTAATCGTTCGAGGATGAACGATACCAAGATAGACCCGTACCCAAACTGCTTCAGTTTGGTATTTTTACACTTCGTCAATTACCGTTTGATATTCATGGTTACGGTTGTAGCCCCGTCAAATAATGTCAGGTTTAGACATTCTGAAGCTAAGAGGAGTTTTGTTTTGGTAGCCTCATGCGGCGCCTGCGATCCCGCAGCCCGCGTAATGGTATGGAGCACCACTCTAAGTACCGGATCAGGAACAGTGTGAATGTCCACTTTACCACTACCTGATCCTGTTCATGCCCCTGTGCACACTCTTTCCATTACCATTAACATATTTTCACCAGAAGGCCTAGTACCTGTCATGATCGGGACTGGACCTCTCCGAGACAATCCAGTGATGAAGTAAACATCAGACACTTCGAGCTCCAACACTTGATCTCGAAGCCTAAACGTCTCTTCGTTCTCATCCTAGATACTGATTAAGTATTGCAACAATTCAGGTTGTGCCCTGAGACATGGTGTCAAGAAGAATTTCTTTAAACCGCAATCCCAGAGAGAATTCATGCATTTCTCGTTCTCCATTGCCATTTCATCCTCTTCTTTATGCTCCCTTTCTTTCCATTCGATCACCATTGTGGCTTTGTACCTGAACCAAAATGGTCACAAGCACTTCATTAGATCCCATAGGCATTCAAAAATCTAGTTGATTGGTTCATTTTTTTTAAAAAATGAGCGGAAAATAAGGTTGCGCAGTTGGCGCAACTGTTTTTCTGACAGTCATGCCAGCTTTCGCGACCCCTTTGCAAAAAGAACCCGATTGGCGCAAGTCCGTGCCTCATACCCGTGCCAATTGGGCGAGCCCTAAATTTGCAAATGTCCCCCTCAGGGATCCCAAATCATGATGGAATACTATAAAAAATGGATTGAAACATGGCTAAGGGAAGCACCTCTTACCTGGAAAAGACGAGATCTGAAATTGTGCATTGGATCGTCCACAATCATCACCACAAGTTCGCAAGGCAAAACTCGCTATTTCTCTCCACAAGAGGTAAAAAGTATAAAGTAAATATGTTTTTACTATTTTGGTCAAAATTATAAATTTTCAAAATAAAATTAGGTTTTGAAGCTTATTTTTCCAATATTTTATCATATTTTTTCTGAAAATGGGTTTAACGCTTGCTTTTTTGTGCAGCAACATGTTTTCACACGACTAGGATGACGATACGAGTTGTATTTTATACTTTTTTGGACTCGGTAAAAACATGAAAAAGTCACTATCGGAGTCATCTTTCAGCTCTTTTCTGACTCTCTAAACATGAAAATATTGCTGAGTTGCTTGTCATTTTGATCTCGTTAAATTGGTTGCGAAACGACATCTACCCAGTATACGTTTACCCCTTTTCGGGCTGGGATGGATTATTTACGAAAAAGGAATACCCTAGCCTATCGCGACTAGGAGGTTTTCTCAGACACAGTTTTATACTTTTTCAGATCTAAGGAACTATTTATGAAAAGGGGTTGTTGCAGTTTACTTTTTCGTTGTCTTTTCAAACTCTCTAAACATGAAAAGACGTCAAGTTCTTCCTTTGTCAGACTCGTTAAAATTTGATGACATCAGACTTCGTCGTAATGACGATACTCGAATTCCTCCTTCCTAGGGCTCGTTAAATGTACTAGGTTGGATTTGTCCGAAGGACAAACTTATATCACAAGCATATGCTATCCCCTTCAAGCTTGTTTCCAAAAATAATTGGTATAATCGCCAGAAATGGTGGGGAAAAATGGAACCAGTATCATCATCGTGTCGGTAGTATGTCGCTCTTGAACATGGCACTTGTCTGCATTTGCGTCGGGTTGGGGACATCTCATCTCATTTTCTGCTTGCCTACATGGGTTTGGGTAATCCTTTTTGACCGCTCATCTTCTCTTTGCCTCGTCATCATGACCTTAGATCCTTTGATGTCAAATACTGCCAAATCCAATGTCGTGTTGCCGATATGTTCAAGAGAAGTTGGCCTTTGTAGTTTTCAACCTCCCTCTGATTCTCTGTTGATCCTGATTCACAAACATTATGTTCCTCTGTCTCGTGTCGATGATGTGGGAAACACTATGGCCCACCTTCGATCAAGGTCACTTCCTGTCAACTTCAGCTCATTATCCAAGAAGCTAATCGAGAGACTCCCTTCTGGTACCTTGGAGCCTGCATGCCTCAATGGCAGGTTCTTCGCATTCGATGCAAGGTTTTCATCATTGGCCTTCGATCGAATGATTCTGTGGGTGTTCGACATCAGCTCACTGTTCACATTCCATGGATTGTACCTATAGTACCTTGAGGGCCATCCTCATTATTAGTGGTTCCTCTCGCATCTGTTAATAGCTTTCATCATTGGCTAGTAATCAGACGATGTTCTTGCATGTTCGACTTCAGCTCACATATTCACATGCTTGAACTTGTATTCTATTCGAGTCGAGATGGAGCTCAAGACCCTAGGTTTTGTCTGATGAAATCCAAGCTGCGGATTTTTTGGATTATCATGATTGGTTACATGACTCATTTGATTGGATGGCTATGACCATACCTGAGTCTACTTGTTGATCCCTACTGGATGGCTGAGTCCATACCTTGGATCCTAATTATTGTACACTCTATTATGGATGGCTGCGCCCATACCACATATCATGTATTTGAGATATCAGTTGTATTTTTCTACGCAAGTTTTCCGACGGTAGTGTTTTCAGTTGGGCACATTCTCATAAAGAATTTCACCCCTCTCTCTCTCTCTCGGGCCTCATGCTTTAGGGGGCATCTGTTACACAATATTTTGTCACCATCCCTCCAATCCCCCGTCTCGCACATTGGAGGGCCTTTTTTCGTGACCTGTGAGCAGTGACATGAACTGAAACCACTTTCATGGCATCCCCTTTGACAAGGGCAATCAATCCTCGGAAGAAATTTTCCTTTGTAAAACCCTAAAAATAGATCTTTTGGCCTTGGCGCGACTAGCCAGTTCATCCCTCGCGCCAATGGGGAAAATCCACCATAGAGGGCGCGCCAACTGGCAGTCTGTCCTAGTGTCTCACTCACGCCAAGCTTAATAAGGGATGTTTTTAAAAAATAAATGGCAGAATTTTGATTCCAACAAACTCCTGAACGAGTCTCTAAAATGAGTTGGGTGGTTTGGCTCCGGATCCCCATGTATGGTGTTAGCCACCTATAAAATTTGTTATAGCAAAAGGTGGATAAGAATTTTTGAGCCTTCAAGGAACAAATTTTATTGCTAAAAAGTTTTGGCTCTTGAAGACTCTTGAAGGCCTCATGCCTCTGTTCAAAATCTTCATTGTTGTTTCCATTTTATACTCAGAAATTCTGCTGATTTCATGAGAAAAGACTGCTGAGAAACCATCATTTTCCCCCTTCTCCCACTAAAAAAAAACCTTCATTTGCTACCATTTTTCTCCATAAAACTCCTCCATTTTCATGATTCATCTTCTTCCATTCATAAAAATCATCTATACATAGTTTAAAACTCATTTTTAAACTATACCGAAACCCCCAAATCCATTGCAAACTCTGCAAATTTTCATAAAAGACAAATTTTTATTACTAAGGACTTAAGCCCCTTGGGCTAAGTCTTAAAAACCACTTCCCCCACATGCCCACACCCTGGAACCAGGCGCTAAGTCCACAGGGCGCTCAATCGCATCGCAAAGATCTAAGTGCGCAAGTCTTTTGCCATGTTTCGAAAGTTCCGATGCGATTAGCCTGGGTTTGTAAACCCCGATCATATTATTTTTCATATATCTCGTGGGCCTGCGTTCGGCGCTTAAAACCTTGTAATAATTCTTCCCCAGTGGTCTTTTTCTTTGTAAAGCCAGAAAACCCTTTTTTCCAAAGTTTTGATCTAATGCGTTAGAGTCACGTGTCAATATAAAAATGGTTAGATTGAAAACACCCGATTGCGCAATCGCATCGGAGAAATCCAAAATGGGTTGATTGAAAAGGCCGCATCAAAAATTCCGATGCGATTAAGTCCCATATCCATAGACCTCGGTCCTTTGTTATCTTTGTAAAAATCAAGCGAAAAGGCCGAAGCCCTTATCGCATTGGAAAATTTCAATGGGTTGATTGAAAGACCAAGCCTGATGGTTTCGATTGCGATTGGCCCCCGTATGACTGGCCCTGGATCTATTTGTGTTTTATACGTCCAAAGGCCCCGTAGTTGGGCGCCAAACCATTCCATATATATATATACCTCGCCCCCGAAGCATAAAACCTTTATTTTATTTAAAAATTTTGGGTTTTATATGTATCATAAGGGTTTTTTTGCCAGTGCGTAAGTTGAATAATCTTGACCGTTGATCTCATCCTTAGATCGACGGCCTACGCTACATCGCATCAGAGTTTCCAATTATGTCGCAAGTTTCATTCGGTGCAATTTTTTTGCCACCCCCGATTGCCGATCCCCGATTGATTATCCGCCGTAGATCTCCTCCCCGCCTTCCGTGATCCATCGGTCCTCATTCCCTCCAATCACAAGTCTTACCTCCACTTCAAACCCCACCGATTCATTCCCCACCGTTGATCTGATCCTCAGATCAACGGTCATCGCTCGATCGCATCGCAAGTTTTCAGCGCTGTGCAAATTCTTTCCCCGCCGATTGCGATCCTGCGATTAGATTTGGACAGTCCACGTGTCCAGATCAGACGATCCCAGATCCTTCCCGCATTACTTTATCACCCTCCACCCTCGCCAAATATTTACACCTTGGATTCTCGCATTTTCTTTTTAAATATGAATAATGTGAATCCTTCACATTATTAGTCTGCCGCTTATCCCGACCGTTGATCTTCTTGATTACTCATAAATCAACGGCTCTAACTTAGTTATCCCTCCTCTCTCCTTTTTTAACCTCTTCTACGCAGATCTCCACTGTTGGATGCTGCCATCTAATGGCTACGCTCCTCCCACACCTTCTGAAGCAGTTTTTCCCCAATTACGCAGGATTTTATAATATTTTATGTGTTTTGCAGGTGTTTGATGGGTTTTTCCATTATATAAAGGCTGAAGGCCTGGGATGACGATTCCTATGCCTTTGATTTATTAAAGGGAACCATTCATGGGCTCTACTCCATGTCTCATCATTGCTTCATGAGGCAGTGATGCCATACGAGCCCAGTGTGGCCGTGCACATCGACAAGACACTATGTTAAGCGAATTACAATTTAAAGAGTATTAGTGTTGAAGACAAGAGCACAACAGAACAAAAGATTGAAGACTGATTTGCGGGGATTACGGCTAATATGGATTATCAAAAGCCTAATCCCCCAAATTAAAACACAGTCAGAAGAAAATCATAAGTGTTTAACAGACAGAAAGGCCTCCACTGCCTCATTTGAGGTGAATTGATTCCTCAGCTACCATAAGTACCACCTGTGCCTCAAAAAATTCAAAACAGAGGTCGAAGTTATTGATCAAATAAAGATATTCACCTCAGTGCAGCCAGAGAGTTACTTCTACAAGGAACTTAAATGCTAAAAATATCTGCAGAGTTACTCCAAACATGACACAGAGCCTTAAAGTCAATAAAATCTCCCACCGAGCTTAATTCATAAATGTAAAACAGTTAATACAGAAAGAATGTTTGTAAACTTCTCCATCGAGACCCTAAAAGGCCGAGAAGTCGTCAATATGTATTAATTGTTCCGAAAGATCTTTTATCAGATCTCACCTCCTCATTCTTCTATAAATACTTCTATAGAAGATGAGAAACCGTTGGCTGCAGAACTTTGAAATACATTTGAGCTTAAACTTCTGATTGTAAATAGTGTTCACTGGCCCTTGGAGCTCTGTTTGTGCTAGATTAGTTAGGCTGAATGGTGAAGATGATTGCTGAACTGAAACATTGGACTTGAAGACTGTAACTGGTTTGACATCAATAACAAGATATTTCTTGGGATCCTGGTCTATATCACTGGTGAAGTGCCCCTTTAGTTGTTATGGTTTTTCCTTCTATGTACGTCATATTGTTCACTATTCTCTGATAAAGAACAACATTTATAGAGTTAGGATTTATTGTTTACCAGTACCTTCTCTGACTAATAAGCTTTATCTCAATGTTTTCCTCCAATTTGTTTATTTAAGAATGATTCAATACAGTTTAAGCAGTTAGGAATGCTGGCATTCCCTCGTCCTGCTGTTTGCTTTAAAAATTGTTCTTGAAAGTTATTTTCATCATTTTCTTATTAAAGTTAGACTAGTAAAGCCATGGTTTGCCCTGTTTCTAGTTTCTATTCTCCAAAGGCAGATTTTGAAAGTTCCCCTTGGTGTTGACTGAAAGCAGACTAGGTTTAAAAGTACTTTATCTGATCTTAAGTTACACTTTGTTTCCCTTATGTGTTTTCATACTTTCTGAAGGTAATTATGCGGATTACTAGATTGTTTGTCAATTAAGCTGCTTTAATACAAACTTGCCCAAGAAGTCTATGGTTAGCCCTGTCCTTGGTTGGTTTTAAACAGTTACTTAAGAGGCTTTTCTTGTTTGGACTGACTATAAATCCCTTGTGAAATTATTATCAGTTTCCACCCCTCCAACACTTTACTGTTTCCATTCCATCATTTTAATCTCAAAAATCTTGTGATATAGATGACTTGCCCCTTAGATCACTCTTGATGTTGTTGCTCAATTAAAGCCCTGTTATGAATCCATAGCCCAATGGACTAAAAACAAACGTTATATCTATCTTTTTAGCCAAAGCTGTTCGATTCGCTTGCAACTTCTCACCTTTGAAAATTTTTGCACTCAGAACTTTCTCCTCAAAAAATAATCATGCTCAACCATCCAAAATACAAAACAAACCCTTGGCCTTCATAACTAGCCTATATCATTACCCAAACTTCAAAGACAAATCCATCTTTTCCCTGATTGTAGAGATCCCTCTCCGGATTCAGGAGGGCTAGATCCTAGAATCCCAAAGTGGTTGAAACGATGTTTCTCCCTGCGACCAGACTTTCGCCAATCTTGCTGATTACAGGGAGCTAACATTTCTGGCGACTCCGCTGGGGAAACGAACCTAGAATCTCTGGTTCCCTTTAGAAGTTCATTACAAACCTGGTGAGTAAAAAGTAGCCTTTTCAAGCACTACCAAATGATGGTAATCATGGTGAAACTTGTTTGAATAAGTGACAAACTAGGCAAACCCTAGGATTCTCATAAAATTTTATCTAACCTTGAAAAATCAGCTGGCTTAGCCATAAGAGTAGACTGTCTTTGTCTCTTAACCGTAGCTAAGTTTTGAAACAAAGTTAGGATATTCTTAAAAAAACATACAACTGAAAAATAACTCAGAAAAATCTAAAAATATTTCATATTAGTATCCAATAAACATGGTGGTGGACCATAAAACCTTTTACCTCCTGAGGGGCTAAAAACTTCCACTTGGCGACTCCATAATCCTGAACAGGCCTTAGGACTCCACTGGGAAGAACCCTTATCATTATAATATCTTTCAAACTCAGTTAGAGGACTGTAGGATTAAATTTGTAAAACAGACTAGTTAACCTCCTAAAGATTGTCATACTTGGTTGCACTTTTCCTGTTTATTTGGGTCTGAAAAACACAGCATAGTGGCTCCTAGAAAGATTCACACTAGAGCCCATCCTGACCCTGATCCACCTGAAGTAGTTGATAACCCAGAAGGTATCCTTAGGAAATCTCCTAAGATTAAATTATCAATTGTTTTCAGATCACCCTTGAGAGCTAATTCAGTTCCTGAAAATCTTACAGCTCTACATCAATCACAAGCTGACTTAGTAAATCCATTTAGAACTAGGTCATTTGATGATATAATCCAGCTAGACTCTGAGTCTTCACTTTCATCACCAGAGACAAGTGAACATCCTGGTAGTAGAGAAACAACACCTCCTGATTTGCATTTCCTTCACAACCTAGGTGTCTCTCATCCAAGATCAGCTCAGTAGACTATTCCTGGTCCATCCACTTCTGCTCACCCTACATCCACTATTCAAACCACTACACTTCAGCCTACTTTCCCTTTTGTTAATCCACCCCTTGTGAATCCACCTATACCACATATCATGGCAGCATGGTATGCTCCCTTAGTCTTTCCTATACCATTAGTCAATCTCCCACAGGACTATGAATCCAAAATTCCATTATATGATGCTAGCAATACTACAACTGCATCACAACATGTGGATAAGATGAATGACTACTTTGACATAAATGAAATTGATGATGATTCTATCAAGCTTAGACTATTTGCTCAGAGTTTAGGGGGAGAAGCAAGAAAATGGTTCAAAGGCCTAACCCCCCATAGTATTAATGATCTCCAAGCCTTCCATCAAACATTCTTAAACAAATGGGAAGTAAAGAAAAACCCTCTTCAATTCCTTGCTGATTACAAGAACCTCCATAGAAACACTGGGGAAAGTGTGCAAGCTTATTGCACTAGATTCAATAGTGTGTATAATGCACTTTCCTCAGAACTAAAACCTTCATAGGGCTCAGCTTTAAACAAGTTTCCTAAAGGGTTTGACCCTGAGATGGCCTATAAACTTAGAGAGAGAGATTTTGCAACTCTTGAAGATATGCAAAAGGGTGCTCTTTCTGTGGAAGTCAACGTAATGGAGAAGAGAGAAAGAATGAAAAATGAAAAGAGAGTGTATTTTAGAGAGGAAAACACACCTTCTACCTCCAACTCAAATATGGAGAAAATGATGGAGGAGATGATGAAAGAGATGAGCATAATTAAGAGAGAACAAGCCAGTCAAAACCAAACTGCTCCGCAAAATAGAAACCAGAACCAGAATCAGAATTTTAGAAGGAACCAACCTCCAAATAGGCCTAGGGAAGATGATCAGCAGATCACTCCTCCCTTTCATCAAAACTATGTAAGTGAGGTTGAGGAAACAGATGAAATAACAAAAGAGGATGATATCAACATGCTGGGGGTAGATAATGATGATTTTGAGATTCATTATGATAGAAAACCAGGTCTATACACACCTTTTGATGACAGAAGAGATGATGTTGAAAATTATTATCAAGACATGGAAAATGTCATCATAGAGCCTCAAAGAGAATATGACCTTAGAAGCAAAACCAGTCAACAAACCCCCAACAAAAAAACCTCTGACAAATCTTCACAAAACAGCACTACAACCAGACCTAGAGTTGTCAAACAAAAGGATAAAACATTGGCTGTAAATTCTGATAATGGTAAAGAGAAAGGCACTCAAAACAATGAAAAACAGAGTGCAAACGTTAGTAGTACTAACATCTCAGCTAGTACTCCTGTTAAAACCATTTTTTCAAATGTAAATAGAACAAATAAGCAAGCTGATATTGCTGATAGAGTGACAGCTAATAAGGCTGAGACAAGTGCTTTAAAGAGTCAAATTCCTTTCAACCTGGAGCAGGAAATTTCCAAAATAAAAATCTCTGTTCGCTTGACTGAGTTAGCTACCCAGCATGTATATAGAACCCAAATTTTGAAGGCTTTAAATATAGAGGAAAATGAGGATACATTCAATCTCAATGATGACCAGCCAGAGCTTATTTTCGGTCCAAAGATTGAAGGTAGATATCAAGAGGGACGTGTTCCTCCCTTTTATGTGAGTTTAAACATTCATGACAAAATTTTACACAACGCTATGCATGATTTCGGAGCTTCTCATAATTTAATGCCTAAAGCTGTGATGGAGAGCCTTGGTCTAGAAATCACCAGACCATATAAAGATCTGTACTCCTTTGACTCGAGCAGAGTAAAATTTTCAGGATTAATCAAAGACCTCTGTGTTAACTTAGCCTAGATCCCAGCCAAATGCTTGGTCATTGATATTGTGGTGGTTGATGTTCCCCCCAAATATGGAATGTTGTTATCAAGATCATGGGGGGCTAAGTTATAAGGGACTATGCAAATGGACATGACCTATGTGACTATCCCTGTTTTCAATCAGAATAGAAGACTCTACAGGGAGTCTCATATGCAATACACAGTGACAAGTCAAGACAGACCACAAAACTCCCTTTTATACTCTGTAAACAAATGCCTTGATTCATTTATCCTCTTTAATGAAGAAACATTAGATAAACAAGTAACTTTAACAGAGTTAATGGCCGATAGAGAGGAGGAGGTAAATACCACAGAACTGTCCAAATAGTTGGCTGAACCTCTGAATATCAGCAAACCAAACACAGGTCCTGACCTTCAAGTTGTGTGTCCATTGCTCCTAAACCTTGACATTCAAGAAAAAAATCCTCAACCCAATGAAGAACCTGAGGTAAAACAAACACAACTAAGTGATAACATTCCACAACAATTTGAAAGCACATTAATTGAAGCGGACGGTAACCAAACAGATGAAACTAAGAATAGTCCTTTGTGGAGTATGTATTTTGATGGATCCTGCACTAGAACTAACGCTGGTGCAGGTGTCTGGATTTACAACACTGAAAATAACCGTACAGAATGTATTTCCTGTAGATTAAACTTTCAGTGTTCCAATAACATAGCGGAGTATGAATCCCTTCTCTTAGGTTTACATCTATTGAAAAAGTTAGGAGCCAGAAGAATTAACGTGTATGGGGATTCAGAGTTAGTCATTAGGCAAGTCAATGGAGAGTATAACGCAAATCATCCCAGGCTTAGGGCCTACTGAAACGATGCCATGGACCTTTTAAAAACTTTCGAGGAGTCCAAATTGATTTTTGTCCCAAGAAAAAGAAATATTGCGGCCCACAATTTAGCCTTTGCAGCTAGGACATGTTTAACGCCATATGAAACCAAAGACTGTACAACTCATATTAAATTCAGACCAGCCGTTCCTGACAACGAAAAATATTGGCAGGTGTTCGACGGAGAAAAACAAATAGAAGACTTCATGCAGTTCAGAAATGAATTCGAACTACCAAGTTCGGATTCAGATTATGAAACAGACTGCGGTGAAGAAAATTTTCTTGGAAAAGAAGAGTTGTCTCCTGAACTTGCCAATATTAACCTTCTTTCTAGCAAACTTGAAAAAAAAACCGAAATGAATGCCGAGTTTGAAACAGAGGAGTTAGAAACTCTGCACTCTAAATATGAAAGTTTGCCTAAGGGTCTGGCCCCTTTAGAAGAGTTGTTATATTTTAATGATGTGGCGAATAAACCAAAACTGGAACCTATAGAGACTGATGTGGAAGAGTGCAATGTTGGCAGTGAACTTAAACCTATGATGATTAAATTGTCCAAGACTTTACCAGCTCACATTAAACTCAAATACATTGAGCTGTTTAAAGAGTTTTCTGATGTTTTTGCGTGGAGTTACGAAGATCTTAAATCCTATGACACTGAAATAATACAACACAAAATTCCCCTCAAAGAAAACCAAAAACCATTCAAACAGAAACTACGCAGAATAAACCCTGTTCAGTTGCCTTTGGTTCAGAAGGAGATCATGAAAATGTACAATGCTGGCATTATTGTCCCTATTAGATATTCTAAGTGGGTATCTAATCTGGTGTCTGTTAGGAAGAAAACTGGAGAAATCAGGCTTTGTATAGAATTTAGAGACTTAAACAAAGCTTCATTAAAAGACAACTACCCTTTACCAAAGATGGATCACATTCTACAAAGGGTGGTAGGGTCTAGAGGAATTTCTTGCTTGAATGCTATCTTGCAAAAGCAATCTGATTTTATTTGTTCCCCATTGGATAGATTAAAATATGTTCTTGTTTTACACCATAAAAATTTCCATGTATGTGAAAATGCCTTTTGGTCTAATGAATGCTGGAGCAACTTTCCAAAGAGCCATGGACATAGCTTTCTCGGAAGAACTGGGCTACTTCATCATTATCTATCTCGATGATGTTACTGTATTTTCAAAAACAGATGAAGAGAATTTAGTCATCTAAGAAAAGCTGGAGAAATGTGAAATTAGTGAATATTCTTAGAACCTAAGAAGAGACTATTTATCTCCAAGAAGGTAAAATTCTTAAAAGCTGCATTATTTGAGGAGGTACAAAGATAAGACCCAAAGATGATTTAGGGCCATATTGCAAATCTCATCTCAAACATCAAAGAGCTATAACTTTCATTGAAGATTAATTTATAATGTTCATCCTAATCAATTAGCTCTCAGGAATATCACAAACATGTTGAAGAAGGAGCAAGGGGTAAAATGGACCTTGGAAGCAAATAAGTCCTTTGAGCTGGTGAAACAAGCATTAACCAAAACACCGGTTCTAATAAGTCCTGATTTTTCAAAAGATTTTTATATTTTTTCATTTGCATCAGAACATACCATAGCTGATGTCCTTTTATAGAAAAATCCATAAGAAAAGAGTGCCTTATTGTATTCTTTAGCAAGGCATTGAGGGATGCCCTTTTGAAATATAATAATGATAGGCTGTTCTCTTTTATTAAAGCTGAAAAGACTTTGTACAGACCCACTCACACATCATTGCCTTCGTCCCAAACTCAGTTGTTAAAGACATTCTAACGCAAGACCCAGATGGTAAGAGAGGTAAGTGGATTGCTGTTATCCTCGAGTATGATTTTGAGATAATACCCACTAAACTCATCAAAGGCCAGGGTCTAGCTAGATTAATGGCTGAATCAAATTTTGAAGTTCTTGATATTAATATGATTGATGCTTTGGATGACCAAGAAGGATTCTCAACTCCTATAGTTGAAGATCATTTTATGAATTCTCCTTGGTATGCTGATATTATTTATGTTTTGCTTAATTTAAATACACCTCCTAGTTTGACAAAAAAAAAGGCAAGATTCTTAAAGTTAAAAGTAAACTATTGCATTATAGATAAATGTTTTTATTGGAAAAATGCAAGTGGTCTATTGCTTAAATTTTTTCCTGAGTTAGATGCAGAGAAGGTTAAGCACATATTCCATGAAGGAGAGTGCAGAGGTCATTTATACTGGAAGACAACAGCCAACAAAATTTGGAGGGCTGGTTTCTACTGGCCTACTCTTTTTCATGATGTGCATAAAATGATCATTGCCTATCATAAATGTCAAATTTTTGAAGGCAAAAGAAAACTGCTACCCCTACCTCTGCATCCAATCACTGTTGAAGCCCCATTTCAACAGTGGGGACTTGACTTCATAGGAGAAATCCATCCACCATCTTCTGCCCAGCATAGATGAATTCTCACTGCCACAGACTATTTCACTAAGTGGATAGAAGCCATTCCTTGTAGGTAGGCCAATGATTCTATTATGATAAAATTCATGGAGACTAACATTCTCTCCAGATTTGGCTGTCCTACCAAGATCATCACTGATAATGTAGTAGCATTTAGATCAAAGAGGATGGTTGAATTTTGTCACAGATACCAGATAACATTGGGGCATTCTACGGCCTATTACCCTCAAGGTAATGGACTTGTGGAATCCTCAAACAAGACAGTTGAGGAAGAACCCAGAAACACTGAGAATAATAAGTCTATACAAAGCTAGTTCATGCACTTCTAATGATAAGATTGATTTTGTAAGAATCATTGGTGCATGTCACCTCCTACCGTGTATGGCATCGATGCAATTCTTTCCAAAAAAACAAAATTTTATAAACAAGACTTTAGTTGATTCAAGAGTTACAAACCGAAGATAATGACATACTCAGAATAATAAATCAGACAATTCATCTTCAGCAAACCAGAGAGGAAGTTCATAACAAAGCATTGCAGAAACAAGACAACATTAAAAAGCTTTTTGAAAGAAGAACAAAGGCCAACATTTTCAAAATTGATGATAAGGTTTTGAAGTGGGACTCAAGGAGGGAAGACAAGGGCAAGCATGGAAAGTTTGACAACTTATGTCTTGGCCCTTACTCTATTCATTCAGCTGTTGGTAACAATGCATTTTTCTTGCAGGAGTTAAATGGAGCAGAATTGTTTAGAGGTCCTATCAATGGCAGGATGCTCAAACATTACTTCTCTTAGTCCATGCTATGTTTTGAAGCCTTTTTATCTTTTTCATTATAAATATCTCATCCAGCATTGCATTCAAAGTTAGAAAAATCGAAAATAAAAAATCAGTAAAAGAAAGAAAAGAGGGTAGATTGACAAAACAATAAAGGTATAGCCCCATACCAAAAAGAGAAACAAATATGAAAGTGTGCAAGCTTAAACGCCACTCCTGAAAAACACACTTCCAGTTAGTCAAACAGCCTAATCTTGACTAATTAGTTTTAAATTTACTGCTGATAGGATAGTGAATTTGATTTTCCAAACTGTTTAATCTTGGTTTATCAGTAGGTAGATTAGGATAGAAATTAAAGGTTCAAACATGCTCAAAATATGAACCTAAGTTTCCAAAGAGAGATGACTCAAATATGTTCTATTTTCTCGAGTCAAAAATGAAAAAAACTGGTTCTAATCAGCTCAAAATCTGAACCAGTTGATAGAAGGAAAAAAGCTCAAACAAGAGTCAAAAAAGAGCTGTAAAGGAAAAGGAAGGCCATGATGAAAAACTTTTAGATCTTAAGCCTTCAATTCTTTATTTAAATTTCCTGCAAAAATAAATGTCTATGAGCAGCTTGTTTTTATGCTACAGACCAGCATCAAGTTAGACTGTTCAATCCTGACTTGAATGCTTTTCAATTTTTGTTGTAGAATTTAGAGAATAAAGTCTGTTGGATAGTTTAATCCCAACAGATAATAGATTAGGCAGAGAATCATATAGGCTCAACTATTTAATCTCAGTCCACGGAGAAATAAGGAGTAGAAATAGATTAGATTTCCTGCTTTTAAAAGAATAAAATGTTGTGAAAAGAGTTTGCCAATCCAAGTGCACTCTGATGAAGAAAAAATGTTAGATCAGTAGGATTGGGTAGGTAGAAAGCTTGTTGATGGAAGATCCATTGTTTTCATTGCTGCTAATATGTTTCAAAGCAAGATCATCTAAAAACAAAGGAAGGGCAGCCCAATGGATGAGGCACAGGTCAGCCTCCCAGAGAACACAATGGATGTGGCATAGGTCAGCCTCCCAGAAAATACAATGGATGTGGCACAGGTCAACCCCCCATAGAATGCAAGTCTGAAGTTCTTGATGCCTTCAAGAAGGCACCATCCCCAAGTGGAGCCACTGTTAGCCACCAATAAAATTTGTTATAGCAAAAGGTGGCTAAGACTTTTTGATCCTTAAAGGAACAAATTTTATTGCTAAAAAGTGTTGGCTCTTGAAGACTCTTGAAGGCCTCATGCCTCTGTTCAAAATCTTCATTGCTATTGCCATTTTATACTCAGAAATTCTGTTGATTTCATGAGAAAAGACTGCTGAGAAACCATCATTTTCCCCCTTCTCCCACTCAAAAATAACCTTCATTTGCTCCCCTTTTCTCCATAAAACTCCTCCATTTTCATGATTCCTCTTCTTCCATTCATAAAATTCATCTTTACATAGTTTAAAACTCATTTTTAAACTATACCGAAACCCCCAAATCCATTGAAAACTCTGCAAATTTTCATAAAAAACATTTTTTTATTACTAAGGACTTAAGCCCCCTTGGGCTAAGTCTTAAAAACCACTTCCCCCACATGCCCACACCTTGGAACCAGGCGCTAAGCCCACAGGGCGCTCAATCGCATTTCAAAGATCTAAGTGCGCAAGTCTTTTGCCATGTTTCGAAAGTTCCGATGCGATTAGCCCGGGTTTGTAAACCCCAATCATATTATTTTTCATATATCCCGTGGGCCTGCATCCGGTGCTTAAAACCTTGTAATAATTCTTCCCCGGTGGTATTTTTCTTTGTAAAGCCAAAAAACCCTTTTTTCCAAAGTTTTGATCTAATGCGTTAGATTCATGTGTCAATATAAAAATGGTTAGATTGAAAACACCCGATCGCGCAATCGCATCGGAGAAATCCAAAATGGGTTGATTGAAAAGGCCACATCAAAACTTCCGATGCGATTAAGTCCCATATCCATAGACCCCGGTCCTTTGTTCTCTTTGTAAAAACCAAGAGAAAAGGCCGAAGCCCTTATCGCATCGGAAAATTTCAATGGGTTGATTGAAAGACCGGGCCCGATGGTTCCGATTGCGATTGGCCCCCGTATGACTGGCCCTGGATCTATTTGTGTTTTATACGTCCAAAGGCCCCGCAGTCGGGCGCCAGAACATTCCATATATATATATATATATATATATATACCCCGCCCCCGAAGCATAAAACGTTTGTTTTATTTAAAAATTTTGGGTTTTATATGTATCATAAGGGTTTTTCCGCCGGTGCGTAAGTTGAATAATCCTGACCGTTGATCTCATCCTTAGATCGACGGCCCGCGCTACATCGCATCGGAGTTTTCAATTGCGTCGCAAGTTTCATTCGATGCAATTTGTTTGCCACCCCCGATTGCCGATCCCCAATTGATTATCCGCCGTAGATCTCCTCCCCGCCTTCCGTGATCCATTGGTCCTCATTCCCTCCGATCACAAGTCTTACCTCCGCTTCAAAACCCGCCGATTCATTTCCCACCATTGATCTTATCCTCAGATCAACGGTCATCGCTCAATCGCATCGCAAGTTTTCAGCGCTGTGCAAATTATTTCCCCGCCGATTGCAATCCTCCGATTAGATCTGGACCGTCCACGTGTCCAGATCGGACGATCCCAGATCCTTCCCACATTACTTTATTGCCCTCCACCCTCGCCAAAGGTTTACACCTTGGATTCTCGCATTTTCTTGTTAAATCCGAATAATGTGAATCTTTCACATTAATAGTCCGTCGCTTATCCCGACCGCTGATCTTCTTGATTACTCATAAATCGACGGCTCTGACTTAGTTATCCCTCCGCTCTCCTTTTTTAACCTCTTCTACGCAGATCTCCATCGTTGGATGCTGCCATCCAATGGCTACGCTCCTCCCACGCCTTCTGAAGCAGTTTTTCCCCAATTACGCGGGATTTTATAATATTTTCTGTGTTTTGCAGGTGTTTGATGGGTTTTTCCATTATATAAAGGTCGAAGGCTTGGGATGACGATTCCTGTGCCTTCGATTTATCAAAAGGAACCATTCACGGGCTCTACTCCATGTCTCGTCATTGCTTCATGAGGCAGTGATGCCATACGAGCCCAGCGTGGCCCTGCACATCGACAAGACACTGTGTTAAGAGAATTATGATTTAAAGAGTATCAGTGTTGAAGACAAGAGCACAACAGAACAGAAGATTGAAGACCGATTTGCGGGGATTACGGCTAAGATGGATTATCAAAAGCCTAATCCCCCAAATTAAAACACAGTCAAAAGAAAATCATAAGTGTTTAACATAAAGAAAGGCCTCCACCACCTCATTTGAGGCGAATTGATTCCTCAGCTACCATAAGTACCACCTGTGCCTCAAAACATTCAAAACAGAGGCCGAAGTTATTGATCAAATAAAGATATTCGCCTCAGTGCAGCCATAGAGTTACTTCTACAAGGAACTTAAATGCTAAAAATATCTGCAGAGTTACTCCAAACATGACACAGAGCCTTAAAGTCAATAAAATCTCCCACCGAGATTAATTCATAAATGTAAAACAGTTAATACAGACAGAATGTTTTTAAACTTCTCCATCGAGCCCCTCAAAGGCCGAGAAGTCATAAATCTATATTAATTGTCCCGAAAGATCTTTTATCAGATCTCACCTCCTCATTCTTCTATAAATACTTCTGTAGAAGATGAGAAACCGTTGGTTACAGAACTTTGAAATACATTTGAGCTTAAACTTCTAATTGTAAATAGTGTTCACTGGCCCTTGGAGCTCTGTTTGTGCTAGATTAGTTAGGTTGAATAGTGAAGATGATTGCTGAACTGAAACATTGGACTTGAAGACTGTAACTGGTTTGACATCAATAACAAGCTGTTTCTTGGGATCCTGGTCTATATCACTGGTGAAGTGCCCCTTTCTTTGTTATGGTTTTTCCTTCTATGTACGTCATATTGTTCACTATTCTCTGATAAAGAACAACCTTTATAGAGTTAGGATTTACTATTTACCAGTACCCTTCTCTGACTAATAAGCTTTATCTCAATGTTTTCCTCCAATTTGTTTATTTAAGAATGAATCAATACAGTTTAAGAAGTTAGGAATGTTGGCGTTCCCTCGTCCTGCTGTTTGCTTTAAACATTTTTCTTGAAAGTTATTTTCATCATTTGCTTATTAAAGTTAGACTAGTAAAGCCATGGTTTGCCCTGTTTCTAGTTTCTATTCTCCAAAGGCAGATTTTGAAAGTTCCCCTTGGTGTTGACTGAAAGCATACTAGGTTTAAAAGTACTTTATCTGATCTTAAGTTACACTTTGTTTCTCTTATGTGTTTTCATACTTTCTGAAGGTAATTATGTGGATTACTGGATTGTTTGTCAATTACGCTGCTTTAATACAAACTTGCCCAAGAATTATATGGTTAGCCCTGTCCTTGGTTGGTTTTAAACAATTACTTAAGAGGCTTTTCTTGTTTGGACTGACTATAAATCCCTTGTGAAATTATTATTAGCTTCCACCCCTCCAACACTTTACTGTTTCCATTCCATCATTTTAATCTCAAAAATCTTGTGATATAGATGACCTGCCCCTTGGATCACTCTTGATGTTGTTTCTCAATTAAAGCCCTGTTATGACTCCATAGCCCAATGGACTAAAAACCAGCGTTATATCTATATTTTTAGCCAAAGCTGTTCGATTTGCTTGCAAATTCTCACCTTTGAAACTTTTTTCACTTAGAACTTTCTCCTTAAAAAATAATCATGCTCAACCATCCAAAAAACAAAACAAACCGTTGGCCTTCATAACTAGCCTAATATCATTACCCAAACTTCAAAGACAAATCCATATTTGCACTTATTGGAGAGATCCCTCTCCGGATTCAGGAGGGCTAGATCCTAGAATCCCAAAGTGGTTGAAACGATGTTTCTCCCTACGACCAGACTTTCGCCAATCTTGCTGATTATAGGGAGCTAACATATGGGAGGTGGTTTTCCACCTATCATGGAAGCTTCCGTAGAGATAGGGCCAATCCCATGATTGTAGGGATCCCAACTCCTCTTCCCCCATCTATATAAGCTTTCCTTCTCCCTTAGCAAGCTAAAGATGAACTCGTAGCAAGGAGACTATAGCCAGACAGTTGTTGAGAGCCAAGTCGAAGAGAGAGAGAGCTTTGTCCCGTTTCTGACAAGCTTCGTTGAGACGTACTCCACTGTCAGCCCCGTCGAAGGAAGATCAAGCGTCAAAGCTTTGGGTTGTATCTTTCCTTTGTTATTCTAATGATAAGCGACTTTGATTATGGTTCTATTCATGTGTCTATTTCTTTGGTGCAATGAATTACATCCTCTCTAACTGATGTATGGTTACAAGATTTAGATTTTTCGTTGTGTATCGTTGTGTCCTTTGCATGTGTGCAGGTGTTCATACATGTCGAGCGGAAGAATTGTGATCTGCCAAGCGAGGGACAGAAAGTGTCATCCTTTCTTCAATTACCATTGCGTAGGATTTGAGGTAGGCAATTCGTTATGATTTTTGTCGTTTTGTAACTAAGAACCTGCGTCACTGCGTGACCTGATTGTTGCTAGACCTGATCTGGGCTAGTAGGGATCGCCTCTATCCACAGAGGGGATTTACCTCTCCAACAGTAACAGGAAGTATCTGGGGGGAGCTCAAAAGCATAAAACTTAAATGAAGTAATACACTAAAGTATGCTTTGTTAAAAAACTAAAACTAAAAACACAAAAGAAGCTATATAGAGAGTTCCAAACAGTAACAAGGTAAACAATGGCTCGATGGCCTCTTCTTGTTGAATGCTTGGAATGAAAACAAATCTTGCCCACTTGCCAAAGGGCCCCTAGGAAATGGATCTAGGTCTTGATGCAAGGATGTTTGTCCTTCAAGTTCTACCTTCTGACGCAGTCTAAATCTCTCTCTCTCTGCTGTAGTGGACTAAGATGTTGGGTGGCCAACCATCGAGTCCTCTCTTGCTCCAGCTCCTTGGGTCACACACGATGTTGGTGTTTCTTGGGCAATTTTGGCCAACATAACTTTGTGATCACCATTTGTTCATCTCTTGGTGGGTTTATATAGGTGAGCTTCAAATCCTCCTTCCCTCCCTTGGTACATGATGGATGGTGACCCAAGGGAGGGGTATGATTCCATTGTGTGCTCAAATATGCTTTTTTGTGCTCACACAATGCCTAAGGAGGCGCTGGTGCTGTCCTTAGGCGGCTTTCACATAAGGAGAAGCTGTCCTTTGCTTGCTTGTGGTCTCAAAAAGTGACTTTTTTCTACTTCTGGGAATGTGTGCTTATTGGGCTCCAATGTGCGCAAAAGGCGCTCTTTTCGAAGGAAAAAGCGTGCATTTGAGCATTTATGACTAGTTCAAATTTGATTTTCTCAAAACCTTAGAGATTTTAAATACTTCTTGATTCCATAATGTATCCCTGTCCTGTAAATCCTTAGGCTCGAAATTAATTGATGTCGTCTTCTGTTGTACGATTTTCCAGTGTAATCATTGACCACATGAAATGGGGAAGTGTATTATCCACTTCTTTTTAAAATGTATGACAACAATGGAAAGGATGGGAATGAGATACAACCGAACAAAGAGAGGCGAACGATAGGATACTTCTCGATAATTTAGAGGTTTTTTTTAATTGAGTTTTTTTTTTTAAATTGTTTCAATGCAGAGGATTTTTCTAATTAAAACGGTCTTGAATTTGGGTGCCCAAAATGCTTGTTTAATGTAAATTAATTGTTAAATGTAAATCTGAGGCAACAAACGGTCTTGCATTTGGGTTCTTTTTTCAACATAATATGCCTTGCATTTGGTGCCCAAACAACTTGTTGAATGTAAATTACTTGTTGAATTGTTGAATGTAAATCTAAGGCAACAATCTGAGGCGTACCTATCTTTCTGACATTAGCTACATTCATGAGCCTGAGCAATATCCTTCCCTCCTTTACTCATCGGAATCAACCAGTACACTCGATGAATCAACCAGTACACTCTCACGCCCCGAAATCAATCAATACACTCTCGCGCTCGAGCTACTGCTTACAAATCAGATATAGCTAGAGAAAATGAAATAAATGCACTCAAGAAAAAACGACAGATAACCCCCGATTTTGAGTTTCCACACAGAACAAAGGATCCCAGGTAGTTTCAATCCAGCAGGAAATCCAAGTGTTGATGCATAGTTTTTCAACATGATAGATGCAAAGTGAAAAATGGCTAACATGCCTAAAACTGGGACATCCTTCTTAAAGTGTCTAAGCAAAGGATTTGAAGACTGTGAAACTTTTTTATAAACTGGAATAAATAACCTAACCTAAACGACCAAGAAATAATCATAAGTTGGAAATTTGGATAACAAAGGTGAAATGACCATTCCCATCGCATGGGCTCCACCCCAAGCAATCTAAACTTAGCACAAATTAAAAAAACCTAATTGTAAGGCAAGCCGGATATGAAAATTCATCAACCTGGCAATAAGACCTCAAAAATAACACTTTGGATAAAACCAAACATTTAGGTAAAATCATTGGTTATATGCACTGGTCAACCCAAATTAATACTGATTCAACGTCAAATTGATCGCTATAGTCCCACCTCTGTAGGCACAGACTAATAAGTTTTCTTTAAATTTTCCTCCAAGTTTTGAATCAATTTAATTTTATGATAATATATATATAAACTATGCAAAATTTATACTTTGTATCCTCACAATTATTAAACTCTTCAACAATACAACTATATATTAACATATAAGGAAGAAATTGTTTCTATTACATTGGCTTTGGAATAGCTTTTGCAGAAAAACTAAGAGGCTCAATCCGTTTTTGGATGTCTATTTACAAATGCTCAGGATTTGTGGAAAAATTTCTGGAAAATAGTAGCTCAATGAAGCTATAACTCCAAAAGTCGTTTATCAAGACTTATAATTGAAAATTTTCATGGAATTTTCTCTTACATTTTCAAGAATTTTAAGGAGAAAAGGTGACATTTCTTGGTAGCTTTGGTCCATATGCATTTTATTTTGTTCTAAAATTAATGTTATATCTGTAATATATTCCCTTATGGTCTTGATGGTGGCATTTGATTTAGAAATAATCTTTTACCCTTTTGTCATTGATTTAGTTAAAGTTGGGAGGGGTTATACTCATTTCCAAGTAAAATGATGCATGACACATGAAAAATCCTTTTCATTTGATTTAAACATATATCATATGGAATTTAATTATAAACTACACTGTTTCATGGTACTTCACGCTTTAATTAGCATATGTAATCCTTGGAAGAGTGACGGACTCCACAAGGTGTTTTATTATAGTGATCTTTGCCTTTTATTGGGGATGGACTTTTTTAATGTTATTAAAGAAGATTAAATTTTAACATATAAATGAAGAATGAGTCTTAATTTTAATGGAATGTCAAAATTAAAGGTGAGATATTAAACTAAAAAACAATTGAGTTGACAATGAAGCAAGCCAAAATCACACAATGGATTGGTAACCTAACAGAAAGACATTGTTTGCAATCTTTAAAATATCATTTACTGAAGTTTTATCAATCTAGAATTAATAATTCATGTGATCCCTCACACATGCAAGATGAACATTGCATTGGACTCACATGAAAAAGTTAGGTAATTAGTGCTTTGAAACCCAATATTATCAACAATTTTCGATTTCAATGAATATGTGTGGTTCAATTATTGTGGTTACAAGTTGAAATTAACTATATTAGAATATTCACAACAACCATGGGATGCAAGGGATGTCAACCCTTGAAGTCATGGGAAAAACATTTTAAAATTAAAACTTAAATCATTCCAACACTAATTTATTTGAATTCATAAATTGTGATACATTTGGATGGTTGGATTTACATACTCTACAACGATAGGGTTTCCAATAAATTTATTTTATTCACCAAGGTAGTTTAGGTGATTCGGTGGGGATTCAGTCAAAAGGTATTAGAAATGATATCTTGGCCAAACTAGAGAGAATAGTGCAGTCATTAAAGGAGGAGAAGAAGCAAAGGTTGCACAATTTAAAGCCTTCATTCTTAAAAAATATATTTTCTTCTTGATTCCAACATGTTACTCTAAATTCCTTATTTTTGCATGAGATGACTTCCATATTATATAGACATACCTAGCTAAGAGAGACTTCTTGGAAAAGAGACTCAGCTTGCTAGTCTGGATTGAGGTTAAAGTATTATTCATCCAAAATGCTATATCATTATACATTTTTAAGTAATCTTGGCCAGATTTAACTCAAGAGCCACGTGCTATATATTAGAAAATAATATGCTCAGAGGATTTCCTCAAAAAAACGGTGTAAGCCAGTGCCATTAAATATTTTACAAAACAAGAAATTTTCCATTATATATGTTATAAAACTAGAAAATTTTGAAGTTTGTAGTATCTGCATGAATAGTCTTAGAAATCTAGACAAAGTTTTATTTTTGATGTTTAGTTGTTTTTTCCTTGTATTTCTACTATCAAGAGTTTTATTTAGAATCCAAAGTTAAATTTAGAATCAAGAATTCTATTTAGTTATATATTTCTCAAAGAAATGCAATGTCTCATTGGTTTTTGGGATGGGGAAATGCATTGTTGCATTGGATTTTGGGATCGGGAATGGCAAGGATGGGGACAGGTCTGCAAGATGGTTGGAGGGAATCCCTAATTTTTTCACGGGATGTCATGTTAAAGAAAGCAATAATATCTTACTTTGGGCTGCCTCAAAGGGCATTGAATTAGTTCTGTGGTCACTTCAGCCCCCTGAATGATAAATTGGTCATCTTCAAATCAATGAAGGAAGCTCATAGATTAGCATCTACTCTCCCTTTATTTGCATTCACCTACATCCTATTTTTATACTACAAATAATAGTATTAACAATAATAAAATATTTAAAAAAATCACCATAAACATTTGTAGCTGCTCGTAAGCACAATAGTGTGCAATTTTAGTATTATGCACAACCCTTACACATGTCAGTTCTAAAAAGCTTGGCCAATTAAGAAAGGAAGTAGTCATAGTCATAGATTATTTTCATTGGTGGGCCTCAACATTAGTAGTAGCTTGGATTACTAGACAGGGTGCTTTTCCTCTTACATGTTTGAAGCATGGGATGGGAATAAAAACCCTGTCTATCCCCTCTAGGTTTCTACACTTGCCACATTTGGAATAGAAATTTTAGCAAGTTTTTCAAGAGCTTAGATTTTTCCAAAATCAATCCCTCCATTTTCTCTATATTCTACTTCACCGCTTCATGGTATGGTAGTTTTAAACCATACATATACATATTCCACTTATTATAAGATTTCAAATTGCTCTACTTGGTATGCATTGGCTCGGGTGAAGTCTGAATTTTTTGCATATCGTAGTAGGCTTAGAAATGGGATTTAGATGTTTTTGCATTGAAGGCATGCCATGATGTTTTGTAAATGGTTGTGTTTTAGAAAACACTGCTACACAAAATTCTAGAACATGTTGAAACCATAGAGTCGTTGGTGTGACAACTACTTTTCCTTCATCTGACGATTTCCAGCCTAGCTCTCGGGGAAGAAAGGTTACAACTTGTAGGATGGTGGCTAAAGACAAGAAAAATAATGACAGTGAGAAAGACAAAGAAAGAAAACTTGAAGAAAAACACAAAGTAAACACTCCTGTAATAAGCGTGCACCCACCAAACCTTCCTCTTGCTAAAGAGGAGCAAGATAAGGTTCATAAAGTAAGCACTCCTTTAATAACCGCGCACCCACCAAACCTTCCTCTTGCTAAAGAGGAGAAATATAAGGTTCATATGGCCATTATTCTGTTGGAATATAAATCTTGTTTGTTGTTATATAACACACTTTCGACTAATTGTCTTACACTATTTACGAGTTGGTTGGTATTGGGGAGTTTTAAACTTGATACCAACTACCTAATCTATATTTTTGGTCCACCTTCCCAAGTGGTTGTTGTCCTTAAATCCTAGGGAGATGTTGTGTTCATCTTCAGACCAAGTTTTGGGTTTATCATTTATGTATAAATTTACTTATTGCACTCAAAGCTTTAGACCTGCTCTCCTTTTAAGATGGTTGATTAATAAAATGTTTTTATGCCTTGAATTTTTCATTATAATACTTTCAATATCTTTAAGTTTCCACGCAATTCTGTTGTATTCAAGGTTTAAATTACAACAAATCCATGCTTTTGTTTTTATCTACCATAACTTTCTGGTTATCCTCAGGCATCAAGTATCAAGACTAAGTGAATTTCCTGCTACACTACCACTACGTCGCTCTACATTCATCTACATTTATATCGGCGTGTCTTTTCACCCTTTGGTGCAAATGCTAGTTTATTATATTAAGCTGGAGTTTATGTTTTTTATCAATCTAGTCAACATTATAATTAATGGGGCTATGAAGCAGCAAGTCCCTGCTTATAGGTTATATACCATGCTTGTGTAGCCATACTATACATATGAAGTTACAATGATAAAAGAACCTTGCACGTGTTTGTTTTGATATCATTCCAATAATTCAAGTTATTTGGGATTAACTTGCATTTTGGAAAAACAGATTGGAATTTATTATTTGTTAATGCATAATTTAATTATAAACTTTTGCTATATTTTTAAAATTATAAATATTATAGTTTTAAATATTAAATTTAAACATAAGTCTTTTTAAAAACAACATAAAATATGAAACCGTAAAATAATTTAACTGTGATAACCAAACTTCATCTCACAATTTAACCACAAGCATTTCTATTTTAAATTGGACACACTCTCCACAAATCCTAAAATAAAAATAAAAACCATACATAAACCATAATTCAAGTATTGAATCAAAAATTTCCAAAAAATTCTTTCAAAAAAATAAAAATAAAACTAATTAAATTTTCTTGCATTTATGGGAAGCGAAACTGCTACAATAAAGATACAAACTAACTTGTGATGCACATG
The DNA here is from genome assembly GCA_034641835.2 of Pinus albicaulis. Taxonomy (NCBI): domain Eukaryota; kingdom Viridiplantae; phylum Streptophyta; class Pinopsida; order Pinales; family Pinaceae; genus Pinus; species Pinus albicaulis. The sequence continues at coordinate 1,291,969,397 of CM076579.1, forward strand.
TTAGTTATGGATATTTTACTGCTTCATCGATAGTTCAATGAGGTAAATAATTGGCTTTTCCAGTTGTTCTACTTATGTATCCATTAGGATTATTGACACTAGGTATTATAGATATGTTTATATAGCCTTTGGTGTTGACGCTTATGGGTCTTGATTTTGAAGGTCAAAATTTTGACCAAATCTGGGTCTTGCTAAAATTTAGGTAATTTTTCTTACCTATAAACTATGAATATTCATCTGAATAAGTTCCTTCCTTCTATGGCTTCAACTAAATCAATGAAGTCATCTAAATGTGTGCCAAAAGTCAAAAGGGTAGCTGGTTGGTTAAAAAACCATAATTGATAGGATCAAAGGATTTTACAAAAAAATCTGCCTCTGTGGGATCTTTAAATGGATCAATGAATAATTCTCTATGTGTTGTTGGTGGTGTGCCACCAACAAGCGACAACTTTGGATCCTATTTTGTTTAGGCTACTTTCGCCCCTAGTTCAATCCCCATCTCTCCTCTTCAACTATTGTTGTATCGAGTTCAATCCTCATTTCTTCCTATAGAAATTATACAAACATATGTATATCAATGGATTCAATCCGATCAAGAAATGTACTAAAGCTAGATACTGAATCCTTCTACAAACCAATTGTGGAAAATAAACATGACCACCAATCACAACAAGTAAAGAAAGAAACAAATCAAACCACAAGACAAATATTTTCCTGGGGAAATATTGCTGCTCAGAACCCCTCTATCTTCTATTGTATATTCACCATGGAATCATGAAACAATTACAATGCACTCTTCTCACAAGAGTCTCCTGCACTCTCACAAATGTCTCACACTGACCCAGACAAAATCGACCAACAAATAGCCAATTTCCTGCTTCTAATCAACCTGCCTTGCTTGCGCAATTCATGTAGAATACAATCCCTATTCTTTAGGAAATTCAGCCTTCCAAAACTACGCAATGCTCATGGGAATTCCTATACTGTCTTGCTGCATGCGGGCAGTCTACTAATAATACAACTGATAGTTAACATCCCTTTAACATTTGTCTCAATTGGGTCTCCATTGGAATTGACATGCATGCAACTATTAATAGTAAATCATCAGTTGCATGGTAGATCACTGCATGTGAATTAAATATAATTTAATTCACTTGATCTCTCACTAGTGCAACAAACAATTACAACTATTTCAACTAACTTTAACTCAATAAATTGAGTTAACTGATTTCTCATACATTGAACTAATGCACTAACTGTAACTCAAGCTCCAAAACTAATAGAATCACTCTAGATGCCTCACCAACCACCCTCCACTCGAAATTCATGAGCTAACTGAGTTTATAACACTCGGTTAACTATTACAAGTGATTATGAGAGAAGATTACATTTTATTGTCCAATTTAATTAAGGGAAAATTAAATTAGACACACATTTCTTGTTGGCTTTTCAACACTTCCTAATTCAATAGTCATTACTTCCCAATTCAATACATAGAGCATAACAAAAATTTATTCTTTGAATATGCATAACCTTAACTTATTTGATGTGGTGGTGAGATTCTAAAGATTTCATGGGAAACTAAGTGGGGAGGGCCGATCTATATATGTAAACTTGAAGGTTTATGGTGAAAATTGCAAGTGATATGTTTAATGTTTTTAGGAAATTATGTCAATTACATTAACACATAAACATGATTTTAAACTCAATTTTGCAGAAAATAATGAAGATATCAGTACCATAAAAACATACACAAGACAACAAATGATGAAGGATTTCACCCATGTTGGGCTACACCTCCTGGTCAAACTTCCATTGTTGGGCCTCTTTCATTATGATAAAAAAATATGTGTTTATATCAAGTTACAATGCTCAGAATGCAAAAACAATATCTCCAATGGCTCTAGAATAGTAAAAAATCCCTAGCTGGGCTCTTTTTGCGCTCAAAAATGTCAAAAATTCACTGAGTTATGTTCTAAAGACATTTTCTTGCTAACTGTCCTCCAATTCGCACCCACCTACTATCAGTTCTACAATTTCTAACTTTTTTGGCCATGTGGAGTGGCAAATTTTCCCTACGTCGGCGAGATTCGCGTCGGCTCATGTGCAATTTATCAAACCATTAAATGACCCAATAGCACCCAAAAACCGCTAAAATCATGCCACTTGGTGTGTTTAAGGCTATCGATCTTGGGCGGTTTTAAACTATCGCGCAAAATTATTTACCCACCTGTTACTAGGGTTGGTGCTTAGTTGGGTTAACACCCACCAAATTAAATTTGAAACTTCACGCCCATTTCTTTAACCAAAACCGGAAACAATTGAACCGTGATTTGGATGATAGGTTACGTCGTGGGTTGAGTCTTGGTTCCAACCGTGGGTTCCACCTGACATAACTCTCAAATGCATGTGATGCCACCTTTGAAACCACTGAGTTAGCTGACAATTTAACTTGCGATGTCGTCGGTGAAACTTTGGTTATGGGATATGGTTGCGTTAACATATGGTTAGGGTTTATTGTATTGTAACATGCATTTTGACATTGATACATGGTGTTGTGGCCGGGGTTAACCTGGGCCCCTATCCGCATACCACGTATCGTGGTTGGGTGGAATGGGGGCCAGCGGTTAACCCCGGCCCTGACCCCCAAATCCTCTACCACTAACATGCATTTTGACGTTGATACATGGTGTTGTGGCCGGGGTTAACCCGGGCCCCTATCTGCATACCACGTATCATGGTTGGGTGGAATGGGGGCCAGTGGTTAACCCCAGCCCCGACCCCAAAATCATCTACCACTAAAATTTAAATAAGACCCCACTGCATAGTATAGCAAGGAACACAATAGGAAGACTGGTGGAGAGCCTTTTTGCAGGATGGAAGGTCATGGGTTTGATTCATTGGAGGTCTGTTGAGGCCTTACAAAAATTTTGTGCCAATCTCAAGAGGCCACGTGACAGCCTTTCATTGGCCCACATGGCCTCTTCTTATTAAGCCACCTCAATGAGTCCATAAGCCAATCAAATCGCACCAATAAAATCCAACTAGGATGTGACACTTTTCACTCAGAAATTGGCCAATAAAAATACATGTGCCCTATCCAGTCATTTCCCAGACAACATACAGACTGCTGTCTGGGCATCCCCACAACCACTTTTTTAAAATATTAGTTATTTTCCAAATCAATCAGAATGTGATATTAGGAGCATACAATATCGGTTTTGAGTGAAACAAGTTGTGTTGGATTTAGGGATACAAGATATTCATTTTGGCATTGATTTCGATCCATTTCAAGCACTTTGAAATTTGAGCATTTTATTGCTCCATTGGATCATTCCTCCCCACTGGAATATTTTGGACCCCAAAAGATCACTTTCAGTTAACAAACAAATGAGGGTATGATTCCCTCACTCTTCGGATATTAATCCATATGGCTTTAATTGGATTTGTCCCTTTGAGCCCCAGACGAAGGTACTCCATGTTCTCTTATTTTGAAGTTCTTGTGTTCCTGTCAAGGATGGTGTCTTGTTGCAATTCTTCAAGATATTCAAGAGAGAAATATTCAATTGAAGGAATCTGAACATTCTCTCCTTGATATTCAATCAAAGGGGGCTCACACAACCTCAAATTCTCAACATTAAAAACTGCATAAATTTACATATATGAAGGCAAATCCAATCTGTAGGCATATTACCAATATTTTCCAAAATTATGAATGGACCATATTGAATTGGTTTCAAATTTTTACCTTCTCCTTGTAGTCTCTCTTTTCTAATGTGAAGCCAAATTTCATCACCAACTTGGAAACTGTGTTCCACACAGTGGTTATCATGTCTTGTCTTGTACTTGACTTGACTCTTCTCTGACTATTCCTAAACTGTTTGATGTACCAATTAAACTTGTTCAATGCATATTTTGGCCTTGTTTATGTCACTATGTCCATCAATAGCAACAAATTTCCCAAAGATAAAATCTAAAGGATATTTGGGAAAGTATCCAAAGAATGCCTCAAATGGCGATGTTTGAGTCGATGAATTCTTGACCTGATTGTAAGCATGTTGAATATAGTGAAAATGTTCATCCCAAAACTTAGGATGCTTACCATAATAACCTTGAAGAAGATGTATCACTGTTATGTTCACCACCTCTGTTTTCAAATGGAATGTTGTGCTCCTTTTCAATTTGGTGTCCATGAGTCCCCACAAGCTTGACCAAAATTTTCTGACAAAGCGAGAATCTCGATCACTAACAATGGATGCGAGAAACCCAAAATGTACCCATACATTCTGAAAGAATAATTGAGTAGTATGTTTAGTTGTAACCTATTTTTTACAAGGAATCAAAATACACATTTTGTTGAACCTATCCACAACTATATAAAGATAATCATGACCTCTCCTAGACATAGGTAGACCTCCTACAAAATCCATAGAAACACTCTCCCATGGATGGGAAGGTATTGGAAGTGGTGTATACAATCCCAACTTTCTATAGGCTTACTGAAAGCACATAATGAAAATCCTCTTATAAATTGAGACACACTTTCAAGCATATGAGGCCAATAATAATACCTTTGTAATTGTGCCACTTTCTTAACTACACCAAAATGATCAACAATAAGAGAATTATGTGCTTCCCTTATGACGTTGGCTCTCTCTTCCTATGGAACACAAAGCTTGCCAAGATGGTACAACAAGTTATCATGCACATGATAGTCCAATTCCTCTACTTTGTTACATTGAAGAAATATCGCATATACATCTTTGAAATCATTATCTAAAGCACATTTCTCAACATAGCTCTCATGGATGACATAATTATGATTAAGAATAATGGATGCACTAACAATTGGTCTAGAAAGCATATCAACAACCTTGTTATAGATACCTTTCTTAAACCTTATTACCAAGTGGAATTGTTGAAGAAAACCCATCCATATGAAGTGCCTCACTTGATGCAAATTTGTTTGTGATTTCAAGTATTCCAGTGGATGATGATCCATATGAATGATTGCTTCCTTACCCATCAAGTAATGTTTCCACTTTTAAAAAAAATTCACCAATGCATACAATTCCTTGTTATATGTAGTATAGTTAATCACCGCACCATTAAAAGTTTCTAAATGAAAACATATGGGCTTACCATGTTGCATTAATTTTGCACCCATGGCATAGTCACTTGCATTAGTTTGTATCTCAAATGATTGTCTCAAGTCAAGAAGTGAAAGTATAAGAGTTGAATTGATCTTTTCCTTCAATGCATCAAATGTTTTTTGATTTTTTCCTCCCCACTAAAAAATTGGTTTCACACTTTTCAATGCACGAAATGGAGCTGGAATGGAAGAAAAGTTAGAAATAAAATTTCTTCAATATTGGCTTCCCCCAAAAAATTCTAACTTCTGTCACAGTCTTGGGCTTTGGCCAATTAAAAATGAAATCAACCTTGGAGGGATTTATTTTTAACTCATCTCCTCCAACAATATGACCCAAGTAGGCTAAAGAAATTTTTTTGAATTCAAATTTCTACATATTTAAAAAAAATTGATATTTTTGCAAGACATCTAGCACTTGATTGACATGCATGAGATGTTCTTCACGAGACTTGCATAAAATTAATATATCATCTAATTAGAATTTTACAAAGTCATCTAGAAAATTCCTTAAAACATCATTCATTACACACATGAAGATAATAGGAGCATTACAAAGCCCAAAAGGAGTCATCTAGAAAATGCCTTAAAACATCATTCATTACACACATGAAGGTAGCAGGAGAATTACAAAGCCCAAAGGGAATAACCAACCATTCAAGCAAACCTTGAGTTTTTTTGAATGATGTATTTCATATTTCTCCTTCATTGATCCTAATATGATGATAGCCACTCCTCAAGTCCAACTTAGTGAAATACACAACATCTTATAATTGATCAAGTAAATCATCAATTCTAGGAAGAGGGTAGCAGTTCTTTACCGTAATATTGTTGAATGCACAAAATTTCAAACACATGTTCCATGTTCCATCCTTCTTTGGAACTAAAACAATAGGTGAACCGCGTGGTGATGTACTTGGCCAAATGATCCCCTTATCAAGCAAATCTTAGATTTGTTTCTTAATTTCTCCATTTTCCATCATTGACATCCTGTACATGCCAATGTTAGGAAGACGAAATTCTTGTTGCAATTGGATTTCAAGTTGGATTCCTCTTTTGGGAGTAAATCCATTAGCCTCTTGAAAAATCACATCATACTGGTTAAAATCCTCAACAAAATAATTTTTTAGATTTGAATCACAACCTTGAAAGGCTTCATTCTCAACATCATTCTTGGGTTTTATCATCAAAAGTACAAATTTCTTGCTAGAGTTAACCAGTCTCTTCATTTGTCCAGCATTCACAGGTGAAAGGTTTACTTTCTTACGATGTGTTGTAACAATGTACTCAATACCATCTTTAAACAAATGATACTTGTTTTCATGGCAATGAAATATATCTCTTATGTAATAAAAATATGGGATTCCAAAAACAATACCACATATGTGTAATGACACTACATCAAGTTCTACCTCATCAATGAAGTTTGCAATCATCACGAATTTAAGTTTGCATTTTATAGTTACTTGCAACATTGCATTGTCATACACCCAACCTAAAGGATATGGTTTAGGATGAGGAATGGTTTCCAAATTCAACTTTTTGACGATGTTTTCAGAAATGAGATTCACTTGTCAACCACTATCAAATAGAGTATCAATTTTGTTATGTTTTGAGATAACTCTAATATGGAAAAGATATATTCTTTATTTTTCATTTCGAGTTTCATTATGGCTATTTGAAGAACTAGTGCTAGCAATGGATTCCTTACCTTTTAATCCCATATTTGTGACCTATGTTTCATCTCCCAAATCGGATCATAAATCATGTTGTGTAGTTGTAGCTGTCTTTTACTTTCCTTTGTTGTTAAACTTTTTGGGTCTCATCTCAGGATGAAGTTTCCAATAGTGATCTTCATCGCGACCTTCCTTTGAACCATTCTTGCATGTTAATTTTTCTCCCTCTTTCTTGATGGAAGCATTTTTCATCCCTTTTCCTTTGAATTTATCCTTTCCTTTGTCTCCACCCTTAAATGGTTTTTTCTTCCATCTTGTGGAATATTTTTCCCTCTTTCTTCTGTAGGTATTCACCTTGTACATAAATTATCTAAAAATGAATTCTTAAAAATAGAAAATAAACAATAGCAAGAGCATAAAACATAAAACATATACACACAAAGATTTTTCCCCTGGATCCCAAATCGGGACTACCAGCTTGATTTTTTATTATATTCCTTTTAGTGTTACAACATATATATATATATATATACCTGTTGAAGCATTAATAAACCCCAATCCATTAACCCTAGATTAGAACATAACTGTAGTTCCCTTGACCAGATCTACAAAATACAAGGGGAAGAAAACTATCATGCCCCAAAACCATGTGCACAACCATGCATAAAACCATAGGCGGGTTTGCCCACCTAAAATAGGGTCCAAATTTTTAATCCCGGGGTGCTAACCCAAAACCTGTGCAACGGGCTACCCACCCCCTTCAAAACCTTGGACAAGGGGGGTTTCTGCCCCCCCTATGACACCCCCACCCCCCGTTGCGCCTGGTGCAATGAACAGGGAGGGGTTATCACCCCCCTGTGATCCTCACACTACGCTTGACAAAACAAACAGGGAGGGTTTGTCGCCCCCCTATGACCCCCCTGCTACGCCTGATGCAACAAACATGGAGGGGTTGTTGCCTAACTGTGACCCCCCCGCACGTGTGACTATTCGTGGAAATATTGTAACACACACCCAACATTATCCCACTTGTTGTTTTCTTTCACAGGGGGCCACAAGAGAGCTTAGTCAATATTCTAACCCTGCAACATCCATTGTTTCTCTACGCAAGAGAAATTCTGAGTACTCACAGACTTCATCAATGCATCTGCAACATTATTCAAAGTGTCCACCTTTACTAGCAACAACTTTTTATCCTCAACCATGTCTCTCACAAAGTGATATTGAACATCAATTTTCTTTTTCTTTGAATGATAAGAAAGGTTCTTAGCCAAGGAAATTTCACTTTGGCTATCACAATCTATCCTTATAGCTCGTTTCACCAACCCCATACTTCCTTTTAGAAATTTTGTCATTGATGGAAAAGGAGATGGCAAAGGAGGAACACCTGAAACAACAAAAAAGCAAAGAAGTAGCAGAGGCAGCAAAGAAATAGACAAGAAGCAGAGGTAGCAGAGAGAGCATAAGACAAGTAGCAGAGGCAGCAAAGAAAGTAGCAAGATAGCAAAGAAGCAGAGAGGTAGCAAGGCAGCAGGAGACAGATGAGGTGGTGCTGCAGAGTAGTGAGGACATTAGAAGAGGGCCATTTAATAGCAGAACTGGAGAGACAGAGCAGTGAAGATTGGAAGGGCCTGAAGGAGCTTAATACAGAGGTTAATATAGTTTGTAGATGAATGCTGGAAAAGATAGAATTACGAGTAGACCTAGAATAAACTCTGCATGAAGAATTCTGTGTAGATATGCCTTGAAGTTCCGGGAAATCATGCATAGACTTAGTGGGCCTGAATCAACAGCTGTATGGTTAATTGAAACATAACTCAAATGTTAAGATGTATGGTGTGAGACCACAGGGAAATGCGTGTGTGGATTCTTGTTGGATACATAATTGATACTTTTTGAATTACTTAAGGTTTAATACCAAAGTCAAGGAGTAATATATATATAATGTTGATGCGCCGGGGTCTAAGCTAAAATCGAGGGTTAATTCAGGCATTGATATATATATATATGATAATGAAGTCATGGATATTATTAACTGACGAGGGTGAACAGTAGAGCGTGGGACCCGTGATCCATAATACGATATATGTGCTGCTTTAATATATCTAAACTTTGGGTGAATGTTGTAAGAGTGGATGTATGTAATCAAAAAGCCGGAACCATTTGTAGCATTAAGACTAAGGGTCGAATAAAGAACATGGCTAAGTCTATGCTGGGAGCGGAAACATTAATCGAACTACGGAACCCGAGAGGTTATATAAATATATATTTATATTAGTGTTGGGTTTAAGTCTGAGTGAAAGACTTAATATTATGTTGACAGATAAATTTATACATATAGTGTGGGACCCCCCCCCCCCCCCCCCCCACATAAAATTCCGAGAATCGTTACCCCAGCTGGAGGATACATTAAATACTGAAGCGGAAAAGTACACACATATATATATGCAGCGCTTTATATAAGTGTAGTGCCTTTTAAACAAAGAACCAAAGTACCATAAGGTGGGACCCTCACCAAATCGCATCGGAGAAAGCAGTGGAACATGTAAACAAGAAGTTGCGATTGCGATCGAGTTTCGGACCCGATATGGTTTAAACAACGATTCATATATGTTTGAATTCTGGAGATTTGAAAGCTAGTGGGACACTTTGTTAATCGCACCAAACTGTTAAAGGATGTGATTGCGATTAATCGCATCAGACCCATCGCATCGGCACATCCAAATAAATAGGGTTTCATCGCATCGGAGAAGGAGCAGGGCATTGGAACATGCAAATGCAAGTTGCGACTGCGATTAATCGCAATCGGAAGAACTTAAAAGTGATTCATCGCATCAGAGTAAAACAGAACATCGGATCATTGAACCATGCGATTGCGATGGTGCGATTCAATCGCAACCGTCCAATCCCAATCAATGGCAACCGTTGGATTCAAAGGGATCAATCGCAATCGGAAATCTCTAGAGGAGATTCATCGCATCGGAGTAAAACAGAACAGCGGATCATTGAACCATGCGATTGCAATGGTGCGATTCAATCGCAACCGTCCAATCCCAATCAATGGCAACCGTTGGATTCAAAGGAAGCAATCGCATCGGAGCAAGGCAACACAGCGAAACAGGTTAATGAAGTTTGTGATTGCGATCAATCGTAATCGGAAATCTCTGGAGGAGACTCATCACATCGGAGCACAAAACAAAGTTCGGATGGTGGACCCGAAACGACATTTTATATGTTAAACAGGCTTTTCCTATTATGCCGAGAGTTGATTTAAGTTGTATTAAAAAGGCAGTTTGTATGTTAAAACTTATTCTAATTATGCCGAGATCTGAATTTGTGTTATATATAAAAGGTGCTGTTATAGATACATAGTAGTTACACCACGGCAGTGCACATATCAAAACGTCTTTTTATTATTGTGCCGAGAATCAATTAGCTTGATATAAAAAGCACAGCTACATATGTATGATAGATGGCCGTTACCCTGTGATAGTGAATAAGGAAACAAACAGAGCCGAAAGGGACAAAGACACAGTCAAAGAAAAGACAAATGCGCAGCGAGCCAAGAGGCTGAATGAGTGAGGTGGAGTTTTGATAGTAATTGAATATAAATGATTTTGTTTTATATTGTTTGTGATGCAAAGGAAAGTATCCAAAGGAAAAATAAATATCCCACTGAAATGTTAAATTGGTACCTACAATTATATTTTCTGAATGAGCGGATAAAATAATTGAGGAGGCAGAAGGCAAAGAGACATGGCTGTCCATTTCGAATTCCCAGTAGAATACAAACAACCATGAAGCTAGTTTGTATAAAATAGGATAATATCCAAGGGGATAAAGTAACGAAAACAGAGTGAGAGAAGAAGAGAGTGTGCGGCAGAATTGAAGAGAGTTGAAGGAAATAAGAAAGCTGAAAGAGGTCAAAGAGTGTGAATATAGAGAATGCAGAGTATGAAGAATTGAGGAGAAAATACAAGAAGAAGGAGGAGCTGAGCAGAGAAGAAGGAGGGGCTGAGCAGAGATGATGTAGGGCTGATATGAGGACTGATGAATAACAGAAGAGAAGGTACAGAACAGAGCTGATATCCAAGGTAAATCAGCAAGTGTTTTTCTTTTGAAAGAGTAAGGAAGTTGGAGCTTCCCTATCAAGTTGTAAGCCCAGTAGATATGATTATGGCGGCGAGGTTGGAGAACATTTCCTCTATAGGTTGGTGCTGAAGAAAAAATAGATGGGAAGTTGGTGCTTCCCTAAATTATCAACAGTAAAATGTCAGTTGTAGCTGACTGAGGTTGGAGCCTCCTCTAGGTTGGTGCCTGTAGAAAATTAATGGGAGTTGGAGCTTCCTTGCAAGTTGTAGCTTGCAGAATTGAGGTAGGAGCCTCCTCTAGGTTGGTGCCTGCAGAAAAACAGTGGTGAGAGGGAGTTGGAGCTTGCCTTTGCATCACAATAATAATAAGATGTGGTTTTCTCCCTTTATGGGTTTCCACTTATATCTGGTGTCTTTGTGCATGATGTTTATGTGTTGATGTGGTTTATCTCATCTGCTTAATACTTGCTGCTCTCATATTAAGTCTACTGTTACATTATATTAATGCTTTCTGCTCACATTCTAAGATTACTCACAAGTTAAGCCAAACATGAAATGAAGGTGTAAACAAGTGCCATGAATGTGTTAAACTGATTCACCCCCCCCCCCCCTCTCAGTTTAACTAAGTGTTCAACAATTGGTATCAGAGCCAGGTTCCTTTGGTGTAAGCCTAATAGCTTGAAGGAGACCTAGTTGAGTCATGGACTATCAAAATGTACCTGTGCTAAATACAACAAACTTTCCTGAATGGAGAGATAAGGTTAAAACAGGATTATTTACTTATGAACCTGAGGTATGGAAGCTTGTTTGTGATGGTTACTACACAGACTCCCCCACGGTGAAAGAACAACAGAGGAATGCCAAGGCAAAATGTGTGATATATAACAGTATTCATAACAAGGACCTTGAGTTGATAATGGATTTAACTTTAGCAAAAGAAATCTAGGACAAACTACATTTCATGCATGGAGTAGACACTGAGGATTGCATTATCAAGAAGGAGAAGAGAATTAAGAAAAAGAGAAATTCATGTCAAAAAGAAGATGCTCAATCAAATGAGGTACCTGCTAGTGTGAATGGTAGTAAGAGCCATGAAGAAATTGCAGCTGAAGAAAAAGCCAAACTTGACACAGCTCTGACTGAAATAGAAAAATTGAAGAATGAAAACAAAGACCTTAAGAGATTGGTACAAATATGTGATGAGAAAGAATATGAAGATAGGAAAGAAATTATTGGCCTGAAGACACAGCTTGAAGAAGCAAAGAAAGTAGAAGACACTCTACTGCAACAAATGAGAGAGAAAAGTCAGGAATGTGAAAGATTGGAAGAAGAAGTAGTGAGCCTAAGAAATAACTTAGAAAAAAGCCCAAAGAGAACTATTAATGAATACACCTCTAATGAAAGGCTCTGGACAGTTGGACCAGATTCTAAATGCACAAAGGTCACCTCTCATAAATACTGGGATAGGATATGAAGGAGAAACTAGTAAGTCCAAGGCAGAAGATAACAAGAAGATCATTTTTGTAAAAGTTGTAAAGGAAGATGAAGTAGCTTAGAAGATTCCCACAGAAGAAGAAGCCAGCAAGAACAATATTTTCAAAGAAACAAACAAAAACAAGCAGCAACATGAAAGAACAGAGAATGAGAGGATGAAACAATCAGCTACTAAAGGCTCATATGCTCCTAAGGATGAATTGAACAAATTTGGAAGATGTCAAAGAAGGTTCTTTCCTCATATGGGAAGTATCACTTATTTTTCCTGCCACAAACTAGGACATACTGAAACATATTGTAAGACAAAGCAAACCCAGTCCAACCAGCAAAGGATGCAGCAAAAGAGAAGAACCGGTCAAGCAAGCAAATGGAAAAGACAATCTTCCACCAAGTACACAAACTATTTCCATGGCTACTGTTATGCATGCAATAATTTTGGACATAAATCTGTTGAATGTAAATTGTGTTCAAAAAGGGGAACAAAGTATTGTACATCAACTCAAATGTACTTTGATAAAATAAAATGTTGTGTATGCCTCAAGCCTAGCCACAAAGCAAAGGACTGCAAACTACATTTTATATTAAATAACTCTAGACAGATGATGGAAAAAAAGCAAATCAAACAAAACTATGAATCTAAAAGAAGTGCAGACATTATGAAGAACCCCAATAAAGTATGGAGAGAAAAGAGAAAGTGGGAGCCTATTATCTCAATAATGTAATGAAAACTTCATAGTCTCAGGGGGAGCTGCTCTAGGAAACAAAGCTAATATCCAACCAGTGATAAATATGAAGCAACATCCCAGGGGGAGATAAGTTCATAAATAGACCCCATGAAAGTAGTCTAAGAAGAGCACCTTAGAATGAGATCGGCCATAAGATCATGAAGGGAAAAGAAAATTCCTCTAACAAAGAACTATAGAGGAAGAAGATTATTTAGCTGACAGATTGATGAAAGAAGAGAAGGTAGCAAGCAACCATGGTGGTAGAGAGGAAACATTAGTCATGATCATTTCAGTTAAGAAGACATCAACACATTAAGTGATGATCACAGTGTGCAACATTCTACTAGTATGAACAATGATTCATCTTAAAAAGGGATGAGCAAGAAAAGAGCCTATCATCATTGTATCATTTCTTCTTCCATCTATGAAAATGTCCCTTGGAAAAGAACAGCTAAGTAAGTGATAAATATCTGAGTAATCTACCCATGAAGATTTCTAATAAACTAATTGAAGATGTCTTCCTGAAAATTTTTATGTTAGAACAATTGAATTGAATATAAAGCAGCAATGATTCTAGAGCAGTCCTAGAAAGGAACATGCAATGGCTTTCCTTGGAACAGAATGACAGAAAAAAAAGAATGGTAAATAATGCCAAGATCAGATTCAATATATTGATGATTGCTGGTGTGAACAGTGGAAAGCTCAATAATAGAATTTATGAAGGATGTGTCAATTATGGGTTAATGTCCAAGTTGAAGTGAAATCTTTGCATGATTTATCAAAGTAATATCAATTGGTGTTTAGGTACAAGAAGCATGCTTATCAACAGATTACCAAGCATTATCAGGGAAGCAGCAGTATGATACAGGTCCACAGGATCAAAGGACTATGGCAAGAATGCATCAAGGTAAAATTCCCAGGGTTATCTGCATTCAGCATGAAAAGGTCAGTAGTAGTGCTAAAGAAGTCTGTTTGCTGACATTAGGGGAATTTTGAGGTCTAAAATGGGCCTCCTAAGGAAATTATAAAATAATAGTGGAAAGAATCAAATAAGATTTGATGACATCATCAAATTTTAGAGGGAAAAATGAAAAAACTACTTTTTCAATTCATATTTTCAACTTATCTCCCAAAGTTTTTACTCAAATTTCGAGTGGGAGTACTCGTTGGATGCGCAATTTAATTCCCCATCCAAGGAGTACCCATGTTGCATACTTTTGATGGGTCCTACTACATGAAAAATGAGAAATACATAAAAAAATGTGATTACAATCACATTTTTTATGTATTTCTCATTTTTCCTGTATAGCGAGGTTCAATGAAAGTATGAAACATGGGTACTCACTGGATGAGGAATTAAATTTTGCATCAGCAAGACTCCACTCCAAATTGAGTAAAAATTTTAGGGAATAAATTAATAATTGAAAAGTAGTTTTATTATTTATTATTTTTTAATATTTTACCCTTTTATTTAAAAAATGTTAAAAATCATCCCCCCATGGTTGACATCATCATCTTGAATCCTATTGGTTGTTATAAAGTTTATTTTTGTTGTACATTATTTCTTAGGAGCTGACATTTTAGACCTCAAAAATTCCCACTAATGGATGTCCTAATCAGAAACGACTTGAAGATGTTTATGCTGAAGATAATCATGACAGAATAGTTGTGTTAACCTAACAGTTGAAGTCCAAAAGTCTGTTATTGATTCATCACAAGCATACTTCAGCAGAAAGGAATTGTTGATGTTTAACCATTGAAAAGAAGTTGATCATTAAAGAGAGATTGATCATTGACATACATAACCTCCTTATGTCATAAAGGAAAGTACATGATTGATAAGTGAGACTGACTAATACACTAAATGTATCTAGTCTCAAGGGTTTTTTTTGAAAGTACATTATGCAAGCAGTAAAAGCATTTGATCTCTTAGATAAAATTCTGGTTGATTCATTGATCATATCGGTAACAAGGACCTACAGCTATTAAGTGTAATATTATTATCAACATCCTAGCTCAAATCATCACTAACAGGAAAGAAAAGTGAACCATAGCTATAAAAGACATATTAGCTTCATCACAATTGAACAAATGTTGTACTACAGATGAGTATTGCAAAAGAAGACATATTCCATCCACAATCTTCCTCAACAGAAATGTATTGGCGCACTACATCAGATAGAGACTAAAGTATATTTGAAGCATTCTCAGTATTTTAGGTTTAATCCAGTGATACATCCCTGATTAGATAAAGCTAGTACAATGTGTTCTATGAAGTGTCATTATCCTCACTTTCTGCTTTATACAAGTGAAAGGAGTCATTGCTTTGGGATTGTATCAACTTGCAGTGTACATTCAATATCAATAATCCTAAAATTGTTCTCTCAACAAGTCTTGTACACCAGTCTGAAGAAGTAGGGTAAAAATTCAGAAGAAGGTGGTCTAAAGACAAATCAGAGAGAGGAAATGCAAAGACAGAATCTACACTGAGCAATGTGCAACCCTTTGCCATTGATGTCAAAGGGGGAGGAAAAGCAAGAAATAGTAGAAAGGGTCTTCTAAAAGAAGCTAGGAAGAGGAAAACTTGGAAAAAGCATTGGATTATTGGTGGATGAGTTTCCATCAATGCCAAAGGGGGATACTGTTGGAAATGTTTTCATAGATGGCAAAGGAAAAGGAGATGGCAAAGGAGGAACACATGAAACAACAACAAAGCAAAGAAGTAGCAGAGGCAGCAAAGAAACAGACAAGAAAGAGAGGTAGCAGAGAGAGCATAAGACAAGTAGCAGAGGAAGCAAAGAGAGCAGCAGAGATAACAAAGAAGAAGAGAGGTAGCAAGGCAGCAAGAGACAGATGAGGTGGTGTTGTAGAGTAGTGAGGATAGTAGAAGAGGGCCATTTAGTAGCAGAACTAGAGAGACAGAGTAGTGAATATTGGAAGGGCTTGAAGGAGCTAAATATAGAGGTTAATACAGTTTGCAGATGAATGCTCGAAAATATAGAATTAAGAGTGAACTTGGAATAAACTCTGCATGAAGAATTCTGTGTAGATATGCCTTGAAGTTCCAGGAAATCATGCATAGACTTAGTGGGCCTGAATCAATAGCTGTATGGTTAATTGAAACATAACTCAAATGTTAAGTCGTATGGTGTGAGACCACAGGCAAATGCGTGTGTGGATTCTTGTTGGATACATAATTGATACTTTTTGAAATACCCAAGGTTTAATACCAAAGTAAAGGAGTAATATATATAGAATGTTGATGCGTCGGGGTCTAAGCTAAAATCGAGGGTTAATTTAGGCATTGATATATATATATATATGATAATGAAGTGTGAGATATGCTTTGTGAGGGTGAAGCAGTGGGCTGGGACAGTGATTATATACGATATATGTGTTGCTTTAATATCTAAAATTGGGTGAATGTTGCAAGAAGCAGATGTATGTAATCAAAAGCACGGAACATTGCTTAGCATTAAGACTAAAGGTCGAATAAAAGAACATGGCTAAGTCTATCTTTAGGAGTAGGCATTAATGACTGGGAACACGAGGGGTTATACAAATATATATTTATATTAGTCTTTGAGTTTAAGTACGAAACGAAGAACTTAATATTATGTTGAGATAAATTTATTTATATAGTGTAGGACCCCCCCCCACATAAAATTCTGAGAATCGTTACCCCAGCTGGAGGATACATTAAAGACTGAATCGGAAAAGTACACACACACATATATATATGCAGCGCTTTATATAAGTGTGGCGCCTTTTAAACAAAGAACCAAAGTACCATAAGGTGGGAAACTCACCAAATCGCATCGGAGAAAGCAGCGGAACATGTAAACAAGAAGTTGCGATTGCGATCGAGCTCTGGACCCGATATGGTTTAAACAACGATTCATATATGTTTTAATTCCGGAGATTTGAAAGCTAGTGGGACCCTTTGTTAATCGCACCAAACTATTAAAGGATGCAATTTCGATTAATCGCATCGGACCCATCACATCGGCACATCCAAATAAACAGGGTTTCATCGCATCAGAGAAGGAGCAGGGAATCAGAACATGCAAATGCAAGTTGCGATTGCGATTAATCTCAATCGGAAGAAATAAAAATTGATTAATCGCAATCGGAAGAACTTAAAAGTGATTCATTGCATCGAAGTAAAACAGAACAGTGGATCATTGAACCATGCAATTGCGATGGTGTGATTCAATCGCAACCGTCCAATCCCAATCAATGGCAACCGTTGGATTCAAAGGGATCAATCACAATCGGAAATCTCTGGAGGAGATTCATCGCATCGGAGTAAAACAGAACAACGGATCATTGAACCATGCGATTGCGATGGTGCGATTCAATCGCAACCGTCCAATCCCAATCAATGGCAATCGTTGGATTCAAAGGAAGCAATCGCATCGGAGCAAGGCAACACAACGGAACAGGTTAATGAAGTTTGCGATTGCGATCAATCGCAATCGGAAATCTCTGGAGGAGACTCATCGCATCAGAGCACAAAACAAAGTTCGGATGGTGGGCCCGAAAGGGCATTTTATATGTTAAACAGGCTTTTCCTATTACGCCGAGAGTTGATTTAAGTTGTATTAAAAAGGCAGTTTGTATGTTAAAACTTATTCTAATTATGCCGAGAGCTGAAGTTGTGTTATATATAAAAGGCATTGTTACAGATACATAGTAGTTACACCACGGCAGTGCACATATCAAAACGTCTTTTTATTATTGTGCTGAGAATCAATTAGCTTGATATAAAAATCACAGTTACATATGTATGACAGATGGCCGTTACCCTGTGACAATGAATAAGGAAACAAACAGAGCTGAAAGGGACAAAGACACAGTCAAAGAAAAGACAAATGCGCAGCGAGCCAAGAGGCTGAATGAGTGAGCTGGAGTTTTCATAGTAATTGAATGTAAATGATTTTGTTTTATATTGTTTTTGATGCAAAGGAAAGTATCCAAAGGAAAAAGAAATATCCCACTGAAATGTTAAATTGGTACCTACAGTTATATTTTCTGAATGAGTGGATAAAAGAATTGAGGAGGCATAAGGCAAAGAGACATGGCTGTCCATTTCGAATTCCCAGTAGAATACAAACAGCCATGAATCTAGTTTGTATAAAATAGGATAATATCCAAGGGGCTAAAGTAACAAAAACAGAGTGAGAGAAGAAGAGAGTGTGCAGCAGAATTGAAGAGAGTTGAAGGAAATAAGAAAGCTGCAAGAGGTCAGAGAGTGTGAATATAGAGAATGTAGAGTATGAAGAATTGTGGAGAAAAGACAAGAAGAAGGAGGAGCTGAGCAGAGAAGAAGGAGGAAATTTGACCCAGAGATGATACGAGAGTAGTAGGGTGATGAATAAGGGAGAAAGAAGATACAGACGGGCGATATCGATAAATCAGCAAGTGTTTTATTTCTGAAAGAGTAAGGAAGTTGGAGCTTCCCTATCAAGTTGTAGCTTGATAGATGTCAGTTGTAGCTGACTGAGGTAGGAGCCCCCTGTAGGTTGGTGCCTACAGAAAATAGATGGGAGGTGGTGCTTCCACATCAAGTTGTAGCTTGATAAAATGTCGATTATGTGGCTGTTGAGGTTGAGCCTCTTTTGTAGTTTTGGTGCTGTAGAAAATTGATGGGATTTGGAGCTTCCTTGCAAGTTGTCGCTTGAGAATTGAGAGTTGGAGCCTCATGGAGGTTGGTGCCTACGAAGAAAATCGAGTGGTGAGAGGAGTTTGGGCTTTGCCTTTGCATCACAACAATAATAAGATGTGGTTTTCTCCCTTTATGGGTTTCCACTTATATCTGATGTCTCTGTGCATGATGTTTATGTGTTGATCTGGTTTATAGCATCTGCTTAATACTTGCTTCTCTCACATTAAGTCTACTTTTACATTATATTAATGCTTGCTGCTCACATTCTAAGATTACTCACATATTAAGTTGAACATGAAATGAATGTGTAAATAGGTGTTGATGAAAAAGTTTTAAAAGCCCATGAATATGTTAAACTGATTCACCCCCCCCTCTCAGTTTAACTAAGGGTTCAAAAAACACAATCTCTGCAACCAAACTGCTTCCTTTCTTGCATGAGTGGCTGCCATGTATTCTACCTTTTTAGTTTAAAGAGCCACTACAGATTGTCTTTTACTCATCCAACTGACTGCACCTCCAAATAGGCTAAACACGTACCCGCTTGTAGATCTTCTTTGGTCCAAATATCCAACCCAGTCTGCATCAACAAAGCCGCAGATGTCCAAAACTCTGTCCAATACTGGTCTTCCCTAATAGCACAAACCATAATCATTAGTGCCACACAAATATCTGAAAACCCATTTCACTGCTGCCCAATGCTCCTTCCTCGGTTTTGACATAAACGTGCTCAATACTCCCACTGCATGTGCAATGTCTCGTCTAGTACAGACCATTGCATACATCAAGCTACCCACTTCACTTTCATATGAAACATGAGACATATCATCCTCTTCTTCTTGTGTCTTGGGACACTGTTCAACAGATAGCTTTACACCTATAGGAATGGGAACCTTCACCGGTTTACTATCTTGCATATTGAATCTTTGCAATATTGTCTTGACATACTTCCTCTGGTTTAGCCAGAGCTTCCTCTTTTCCCAATCTCTCTTAATTTCCATGCCCAAAATATAGTTTGCAGCACCACGATCTTTCATGTCAAATTTTGAGAATAATTGGGTCTTCAAATCCTGGATAATTTCTTTTCCATTTCCAACCAACAACATATCATCCACATACAAAACCAAATAAATAACATGGTCACCAATTAATTAAAAATACACACAATGATCCTCTTTGCTTTTGGTGAAGCCAAGTCCCCATATATAGGTATCAAATTTCTAATACCACATCCTTGGTGATTGTTTTAACCCATACAAAGACCTTTCGAACCTCAATACCAGTTCTTTCTTACCCTTCACCATAAATCCTTTGGGTTGCTTCATGTAGATCTCGGCCTCTTTCCTAATCCATGTGAAGAAATGTTGTCTTCACATCCATTCGTTCTACCTCAAAATCAAATGTAGAAGAAACAGATAAAAGTAATCTAATAGAAGTAACTTTGGCAACAGGAGAAAATTTATCACCAAAATCAATTCTCGACTCTTGGGAATAACCTTTTTCTACCAACTGAGCTTTGTATTTCTCCAACTTGCCTTCTACATTCATCTTCTTCTTAAACACCCATTTTCTCCCGATGGGCTTCCTTCCATCTGACAACTCCACCAGATCCCATGCCTCATTTTTGTGCAAGGATTCCATTTCATCAACCATGGCCAACTTCCAAATTTTTCCATCCTCCGAATCCATTGCTTCCCTGACAGTTCTGAGATCATTATCAGTGATAGTGTAAGAAAAATTTGAACATAAATAAGATGGACTATACCTGTCTGGTTGCCTTCTTTCTTGAACTGATCTTCTCAAAGGTAGAGTTTGTGGCTCTTCCTCTTCTGAATCTTGTTCTAGTGTATAGTTTGATTCATCCTCCTTTAGATCAAACTCTATATTCTCAAATTTATTTGGTAGGAATTCATGTTTAACAACATATTTCACCTCTCTAAACGCCACATCTCCACTGTACACAAATTTCCTTGTTTCTGGGTTCCAAAGCTTGTAACCTTTAAAACCATCCTTATACCCAATAAAGATGCACCTTTCAGATTTAATATCCAACTTGGTCCTTTTTTCCTTTGGAACATGTACATATGCATCACATCCAAATACCCTTAGATGTGAAAGTGAGGGTTTCTTACCAGTCCATACCTCATGTGGAGTCTTATCCTCCAACGCTGATGAAGGTGATCTGTTAACGAGGTAACATGTAGAGACCAATGCCTCTTCCCAGAATTCCCATCCTAGCCCAGTACCACTAAGCATGCTCATTTCATTTTTCATCAACATTTTGTTCCTTATTTATGCAACTCCATTTTTTTGAGGTGTGTATGGAGTAGTCTCCTACCGTGTTATACCACACTTATTATAGAACTCTTCAAATTCCTTCTTGCAGAATTCTCCACCATTATTTTTCCTCATCACCTTTATCTTCTTCTCTGTTTGGTTTTCCTCCAGAGCCTTAAATTCTTTAAATTTGTCAAAGACTTCAGATTTCTTCCTCAAGAAATATATGCATGTATTCCTTGAGAATTCATCTATGAATGACACATAGTGCACAAAATTACCCAGTGATGGAACCGACACAAGTCCAAACACATCACTGTGTAGAAGCTCTAATACCTTGTTCGCCCTCTTAGCACCAGAAGGAAAACTCAGCCAATTTTTCTTCCCATATACATAATTTTCATAGAAATCAAAATCCCGAGAGCAGTTATACATACCTTCTACCATACCATTACCATGCAGTATCTAAAGGCCCTTCTCTCCAATATGTTCAAGCCTTTGATGCCATAGCATTTTCTTTTCTCTAGATACCACTAGGCTTTCTGCTCGACTTTTAGGAACCACATAACTATTGTACCCATCAATAACAATGCTACCCTTAAGCTTGTACAGATTTCCAATCCGCGCATGAATACCAGTGCTCCCTGAACCATCTTGTAGGTATATTTATTGAACACTGTTTTTACACCTGCATCATCCATATTTCTTACATAAATCAGATTTATGGCCAATGCAGGAATATGCAGAACACTGGAAAGTGTTTTAATCCTTCCACCTTGCAGCTTCAGCTTTACTTTTCCACGTTCGACGATTCCAGCCTTCCTATCATCCCCTAATAAGAAATCACCACCATCATACTTTGCATACTTGCGGAACCAATCCCTATGTCGAGTGAAGTGAAAGGATGCACCTGATTCAATCAACCTTGCCTCATGATCTACATGTGTATTTTAAGAAGAAGCCAAATACACATCCCCACCTTCATCTGAGGTGGTTTTTTCCTCTGTAGAAGGAGCATCATTAGATCACTTTCCTTTCTCAGGAGCTTTATATGTGCAATCCTTTTTGAAGTGCCCTTCCTTTCCACATTTCTATCATACCTTTACATTATTTCATGGAGATTTAGATCTCCCTCTAGATTTAGATCTCCCACATGGAAATTTATTTTGTTTCTGCTGGGACCTTCCTTGTACAGATAAGGCATCTCCATTTTGGCTCTCCATATTTCTCTGTCTCATTTCCTTCGACAGCAATGCTGAGACAATTTCATAAAAAATCAAGGTAGTTGTATTGCTACATATTGCACTAACCAGACTGTCCCACGAATATGGTAGAGAATAAAAAAAATGGATGCACTTATCTTAATTTGAGATTTTAATATCAACAGACGAAAAATGACTTACCACATTATTGAAGGCGTTCAGATGCTTTGTCATTGAGTCTCCATCCTTCATCCTCGGGTTATACAACTTTTTCCACAAGAACAATTTATTCACCAAAGACTTAGATTGGTACAAATTCCTTAGCTTAACCCAGAAATTATGCGTTGTAGCTTCCCCAGATACATTCAACAATACCGAATCTGAGATACACAACCGTATTGCGCTCTTTGCCTCCCTATCCAACTTCGCCCAGTCTTCATCTAACATTGTCGTTGGTTTAGTACATGGATGTACCATGATCCACTGATCCTTATCCACCAGCATATCCTCCATCTTGAGCTTCCAAAACTCCAAACTCTGATCATTAAATTTCTTGATCTCTATCTTTCCACTGCTTTCCATCTTCTTTCACCGCAAGAATTGATCCCACAAATCTCCCACTGAACAAGGTCTACTACAGGCCTGAGAAAAAAACCCATCAGCAGCAAAGGCATCCCCTTGAATCTGAAACAACTATGATACCAAATGTAGGTTTTAACCCTGTACAAAAATTATCTGCAAACGAATTCTTAAACATAAAATAAACAATAGTGAGAGCATAAAACATAAAACATATATACACAGAGATTTTTCCCCTCGATCCCAAATCAGGACTACTAGCTTGATTTTTCATTATATTCCTTTAGTGTTACAACACACACTCACACACACAGATATATATATATATATATATATATATATATATATATATATATATATATATATATATATATATATATATATATGCCGAAGCATTTATATAACCTAATCCATTAACCCTGGATTAGAACATAACCATAGTTCCCTTTACCAGAACTACAAAATAACAGGGGAAAAAAACCATTTGCCCCAAAACCATGTGCAAACCCCTACACAAAACCATAGGCATTCCCACCTAAAATAGGGCCCAATTTTTTTTTCCTGGGGCGTTGCCCCATACCCCACATATGGGGTTACTTGCCCCCTGCCAACCTTTGGGTAAGGGGGGCTTTTGTCCCCCCTGTGACTATTCGTGGAAAGAATATAAGACACACCCAACATCTTCTGGATGTGTTTCATGTACACAAACATAATTTAAATTTGTAGGGTTAAACATGAGAATAGTGTGTCGGAAGTAGTTATGTAAACCTCCAATGTATTTGAGTAAAGTGTCTTGAGAAGATAAATCTACACCCAAAATCAATGTTCTCCTTCTAAACTCTTGGGTATAACTTTCCACACTTTGACCCTTTAATTGCTTAAAGTTTTTCCAATCCATCATAGTTTTTTTCATGTATTCTAAAGGAAACCGTTTTATTCTTAATGCAACAACAAAATCATTCCAAGAGGGTAAAACCTTACCATGTTTCTTCATGTCCTCTTGATTTTTGGCTTCCCACCAAATAAGTGTTGCACTTTCCAACCTTAATGAAGCAAGATGAATCTTAGTCTCATCATCTTTGATCCTTTGTATCCTGAAATACACTTCAAGCTGACAAACCCAATTATCTAATTTATCAACATTTACCTCTCCATTATACATAGGAAATTCAAACTTTATGTCAAGTTTCAAAAGTGGAGTTTTACCATGTCCCTTTGGAGAATTTGGAGGTGTTTGTGAAGGGGTTGATGTAGAAAATGATGGCGATGAAGATGGAGGTGAGGATGGAGGTGAAGAGAAAGGTGGAGTTAAAGGTGGTTTTTCACCTTTCCCTCCATTCCATTTTGGAGGCTTTTCCCCATCTCCTTCATCTCCTTTTGGATGCTTATCTCCATCTCCCTTTAGTGGATTGGAGCTCCCACCTTGCAACCTTGCGTTCCTCTCTTCATAGAGAATTTTCACCATATGTTTCATGTCAAGGAATTCCTTTTTGAAATCCTTCTCATCCTATGACATATTGTGAGGCTCTCCTTCATGTGCCATGACTGGTGAGGCTTTTGGTGAAACTTATGGTGGATATTGTGTCAAATTTTCTCTCCTTGACATAGCTTGAGGACTTGCTACCACAAGCTTTCCTTATCCTCTTTTGAGCTTCAACCTTGTAATCATTAGAAACAATTGCAACAAAATTAAACCCTCAAAACAGCCAAAGAACCAAAGCTCTAATACCAAATTGATCTTTATATGTAAACTTGAAGGTTTATTTTGAAAATTGCAAGTGAAATGTTAAGGTTTTTAGGAAATTATGTCAATTACATTAAAAACATGATTTTAAACTCAGTTTTGCATAAAATAATGAAGACATCAGTACCATAACAACATACATAAGACAACAAATGATGAAGGAGTTCACTCCTCCTGGGCTACATCTCCTGGTCTAACTTTCAATGTTAGGCCTCTTTCATTATGCTAAAAAATATGTGTTTATATCAAGTTATAGTGCTCAAAATGCAAAACAATTTCTCCAATGGCTCCAGAATAGTAAAAAACCCGTAGATGGGCTCTTTCTTCACACAAAAAGGTAAAAAATTGACTGATTTATACTCTAGAGAAATTTTCCTACCAATTTCCCTCCAATTCGCACCCACCTGCTATCTGTTCTGCAATTTTTGACTTTTTCGGCTACATGGAGTGACAAATTCGCCCCGTGCCAGCGAGATTCGTGGAAGCTCGGGTGCAATTTTTCAAACCATTAAATGGCCCAATAACGACCATGAACTGCCTAAATCGCGCCGCTTGGTGCATTTAAGGCCGTCGATATTGGGCAGTTTGAAACTGTTGTACCAAATGCTTTACCTGCCACTGACTGGGTTTGGTGCTTGGTTGGGTTAACACCCACCGGGTTAAATTTGAAACTCCATGCCCATTTCTTTAACCAAAACCGCAAAAAATTGAATCGTGGTTTGGATGAGTGGTTCTGTCGTGGGTTGAGTCTTGGTTCCAATCGCGAGTTCCATCTGACATAACTCTTAACCACCCACCTCTTAACTGTTGCAAGTGGTGCCACCTCCAAAATCATCAAGTTAGATGAAATTTTAAATTGTGGTGACTCCGCCAAAACATTGTTTATGGTATATTGATCTGAATATGGGAAAACGTGTTATTGCTATGCAATCTCCCTCATCAATATTAAAAATGTGTTTAAGGATCGTCTCATCATAACCATTTGTGAAGGGGTTTATGTGTGTAGTTTCATGTGTTCTTAATGATAGAATTATGAGTTAATTAACAATAAAAAAAACTCATATACAACAAATTAAATGAAGAAATATAACTCACAACAATCACATAACACAATGGATGAAGATGGAGTTCACCCCTCCTAGGCTACATCTCCATGGACCTGCTTTAATTAGTTAGGCCCTCTTGGGATTATGAGTAAAAAGTCTCATTATAAGCACCAATATTGCTCCAATTGTTTTTCTAACTATTCCATTGGCTTCGGAACACTCAAATACCCAGAAAATGACTATTCAATCTCTGAATTTGGTTCACATCTCCTCTAGGCTTGACCTCCAATCTCAGTTGCCATGGGCTTATTTAATCTCCAAAGTGACAAAATCACATTCAGATGTGCTCCAACACCTTTGTAAACCATACCACTATGTTCACAGCATCAAAAACATCAAAAATTGACTATTTACTCACTGAAATTGGCTTTCAGCTGATTTGGGCATGGCCTTCCCTCCTAGTGGCCCTCGGCTTCAAAATTATTCAAGTGACCAAAAACACCTATAGATGAGCTCCATTTCCTCTGCAACTTGTTCCAATGGATTCAGAGCATGCCAATAAACTAATAATGACTATCCTTCAATAAAAATTGGTCAAAATTTCACCAATATAGACATCATTAAAGTTTTCCCTAAATTCAACCTCTAAATCTAGAAAACTGCCAGATAACCTTGAAAAATTTGGAAGTGTTGCCAGATTTGGAGATTCTACTAAAAATCTGCCGATTTAACTTCTAGATTAATTATGGCTAACTGCATTTAATTAGTGCTAAGTGGGCACTAAGCGCGATTAATTTTGGGCACTTAAGCAAGGTCACATGACGTGGTCTCATGCGAAGGAGGGTTGGCCCCTCCCTCTCCTCCATTGGAATCCACAACAACCTTTAAGTACAGTTTGTGCGCCTTGGTTTTCACATTTAGGTTTGGTGGTGCATTGGTAGAGAGGGCACAGTGGAGGGGAAGGTCATGGGGTCTAACCCCGACCTCACCCCTCATTCACATTTTTTCCATCGTAAACATGTGCTTCCACCATATATAAAATGCGCTCTCCGACTATAGGTTATACAACCCATCTGAACTTAATCCACACAGAGGTTTGAAATTGTAATAAAATTTGGACTTTGGATAATTTAAATCACATTGCCATCGTAAATAATATATGGGGACTTTGGTTAAACATTAGAAATGTCCACCATATGTATTTGTTGAAATAATGTGTGGAATTTAATAAGGTTTGAATTAATATATATATATATATATATATATATATATATATATATATTAAAACCATACAAAATATTAAATATTAATTCAACTTTAATTCAAAATAAAATAATTTTCCAATCCATAAATTTATGAACTCATATTCAACTTTGGAGGACATTTGGCGTTTTTTACCTTCACAAACCAAACTGGTGAATCCAACAGTGACACTTGTCACAGTCCCATTGGACTAAAAACTGAAGAATATTCTCTGCATGCTAACTGGACTGCCATGTCATCAGTTGTTCCTGTTCTGCAATATTTAAAAAAAAAAATTGCCTGTTATGAATGGCGATAAGCAAACCATGACTTCCTCATACGAACTCGGTTTTCGAAGAAACGAGTTGCATTGGATTCCTTGCGACGGGAATATCACTTGCGTTATGGTCTAGTGCAATTCCAAGAACTTTCATTTTTGAGCTAATTTTTTCCCCTGATCCAAATTCTGATCACATATAGTTGCGTTAACATATGGTTCAGGGTTATTGTATTGTAACATGTGGTTTGAACGTTGATACATGGTGTTGGGGCCAGGGTTAACACCAGGCCCCTGTTTTCCTTCCACGTATCATGGTTGAATTGACTGGGGGGCAGGGGTTAACCTCGGTCTGTACCCCCAAATCCACCACCACTAAACTTTGAATACGACCCCATTGCATGGTATAACAAGGAACACAGTAGGCGGACCAGTGGAGATCTTTGTTGCTGGATGGAAGGTCATTTATTTGATTCTTCAGAGGTATGTTGAGGCCTTACCAAAATTTTGTGCTAAGCTCAAGAGGCCACATGGTGGCCTTTCATTAGCCCACATGGCCTCTTTTGATTAGGCCACCTCAACGAATCCATAAGTCAATGAAAAAAAACCAAAAAAAACCAACCAAGATGTGACACTTGTCACTCAG
Source organism: Pinus albicaulis (assembly GCA_034641835.2). Lineage (NCBI taxonomy): Eukaryota > Viridiplantae > Streptophyta > Pinopsida > Pinales > Pinaceae > Pinus > Pinus albicaulis. The sequence goes on from CM076579.1 coordinate 1,291,997,210, forward strand.
ACATTGGCCAATACAAATACATGTACCGTGTCTAATCATTGCTCAGTTAGCGTATGGACTGCTGATTGGGCATCCTTGCAACCACATTTTTAAAATTTTAGTTGTTTTCCAAATCGATCATAATGCGATATCGGGAGCATACTATATCGGTTTTGAGTGAAACAAATTGCATTGGATTCAGGGCAATGAGATCTTCGTTTTTACATCAGTTTCAAGCCATTTTGAGCACTTTGAAATTTGAGCATTTTATTGATCCACTAGATCAAGGGCGGGTGAGAGGAAGTCTCGAGTGACACACTAGCAGTGCTTTTTTCATTCTTCATGAGTTTCCCAAATGACACGGAGATATGCATTGATCACATTGGAATTTTTTTGCGGCACAACATTGTAAAGGGTGCAAGTATTGTCAGCATCACGAGACATGGATGATGTGTCTACCATGTGTAGAGTATTCATCATAGTCATGTTAGTTGACCAATTGGAGTTTTTAATTTAATTAAGTAGGTTGGTAACATGTGAAAACTAAGATTGTGTTATGGTGTGTGTGGTGAAATATAATTGTAGATACCAAAAATTTATTACCATATATTTTGCAACTTTGAGGATATATGGAATCAATGTTCATATAGTTTGTCACCAACCTACGTTAGGAGGAGGATTGAGAGCGTGTATGTTTTCTTTTCCCCTTAGCATAGTAATAGGGACAACCACTCTTCTTAAAAAAAGATAAATTAAGTGAGATTTGCAAGCCAAAACTTATGTCTTGTCAAAATAAAGACCAGGGAAAAGTAACGCATACCATACCTAAGAACTAACACAACAACATTAATAAATGTTGTTGATATATGTCGATAGGCATATATCAATCACATGCACACCCACATTAGTAAATGTGGTTGATATACTCGAATAAACCTATATCAACCTCAAACCTATAAAAATATCAACCTCAAAATTGGAACATAAAAATATATACAAATCTAGATAGACATTTTAGTGAAATCTAATGTATTTTATGCTCACTATTCCCTAAAAATCCTTCAACTCATTTGATTGGTTGAACTTTTTATTAAGTCAAATCTATTTATTATTCATTACTTCTAAATCCTAACACTCAACTAGAACACAAACCATCCTATCTTCTTTCATCATAATTCATAATCAATATTAGACAAATCTATAAAAACTCATCATCTATGAATAAACTTTAATTACATGATCACCATCAATTATGGGAAAATGCCATGAAAATAACCATATCAAGAAAATGTGGACCATTTTTTGCATTATGCAGTAGAGAGCTTGACATGACTAGAAACCACTTTACAATCATGTGAAAGAGTACTCTGACAAAAGATCCTTCAAACCATTCAGTGCCAAAGCCTCGAAAGGATAAGCATGGTAGTCATATTAAAATTCAATTTCATGAGGTTTGTTGTTCGCAGATATACATTTAGAAAATAAGAAAGAACCACCAGCTACCCAACTCGTTGGTCCAATCCAAGTTTATTTGAAAAATATGTTAATGAATAAATTTTTGTACTAACAAATCATGAACATTACACCTATTCATCCATTATAAGTGGTGGGCATATTATTGTTGCTCCTATTCATCCTTTCTGAATGGTGGTGGGACATTGAGAGGACATACCACCATGTAGATGTAAAGAAGATAATGGAGAGATCGCCATAGAAGGTTAGGCAAAAGAACATGATGATTGTAGCAATTGCAATTGCATCGGAAGTCATGACTGACCTGGTACTTTTGTAAAAGATATCAGATCCCCTTGTGATCTTACAGGTCTTGTGGGCCGTTTGTCCATGGAGACAACTCTGGATTTTTTTAGCTTTACACTTATTATGATGGTGAACAAAGTTGCCAATTAAATGAGAAAATTATCGATTACCCGTTTTTTTAAGGTAGCAAAAAAGACACCCGATTTTGAAAAGTGGTGATATAGAATCACCTTTTTTTATTGGAGCATATTTTTGGCACATTAAATATTCTTATTATTATTATTATTTTAAATATCACGATTTTCATGTCGAGTTTAAAAAGTGGTGATGTAGAATGACCTTTTTTTTTTAACATATTTTTGACACTTTATATTTTCTTTGATTTTTTTTTTTTAAATATCATAATTTTCATTTTGATTTTAAAAAGTTGTGATGCAAAATATCCTTTTTTTTTAAAGAATATTTTTGGCACTTTAATTTTTATTTATTTATCAAGTCTAAACTTTTGTTTTAAAATGTTAATGATTTTCATATTAATTTTGAGAAGGGTTGATGAAACATGAACCCTTTTTGTTTAAAGGGTGATTTTCATGTTGGTAATAAAACATAAACATAAAATAAATAAATAAAACATGACAAAATAAATCATATATATATATATATATATATATATATATATATATATATATATATATATATATATATATATATATAGATATATATATATATATATTAAAAAAAATACCCATAAAAAGGTTTAAAAAATAAAACTTAACTTGTAAAAAAAACAAAAAAAAAGGAAAAAAGAAGAAGCATAATTTAAAGAAAAAAAAATTAACCAAAACCAAAAAATTAAATAAAAAAATCAAAAACAATTTTTTTTAGTTGAAAAAAAAAGAAAAAAAAGGCATAGTTAAAAAATTAAAAAATAAAATAATAAAATAATAAAATTAAAAAAATAAAGTTAAAAAAAAAAAAATTATAAAAGGCAAAAATATAATATAATTAAAATTTTAAATTAAAAATTAAAAAAAAAAATTAAATAATAAAAAATCAAATTTAAAAAAATTTAAAAAGAAAATTAAAATAATATTTTTAAAATAAGAAAAAATTAAATTAAATAAAAAAACATTTTAAAATAATAATAAAAAAAACAAAATTAAATTTTTTAATTAAATAAATTAAAAAAAAAATAAAAAAAATACATTTTTAAAAAGATTAAAAAAATATCAACTTTAAAATTAAAATTTTGAAATTTTTTAAAAAATAAATTTAAAAAATAATAAAAATAAATAAAGAAAATGAAAATATTAAATTAAAAAAGAAGAAGTTAAATTAAATTAAAAAAAATAAATAAATAAATATTTTTTTTTAATTAAAATAAAATAAAATTATGATGCTTTTGTATTTTTTTAAATGATTTTTTAAATGATTATTTTTGTTATTTTAATAGATTTTAAATTGTTTTTTAAATATTTTTAAAATTTTTCAAAAAAAAAAATTTTAATGTTTTTTTTTATTATTTAATAAAAACAATTCGTTTTGATGTATTTTTTTAATGTTTTTAATTATCATTATTATCAATGTTTTTAGTCATTATTTTCAATATTTTTATTTTTTTTAAATGCTTTTTTAGTAATTTTTATTTTTTTTTTAATTTATTCATTTTTTTAAATCGTTTTTGTTTTTAATGTTATTTTTTAAGTTTAATTTGTTTATATATATTATTTTTTAATTTTTTTTTAAATTGTTTTTATTTTTTATTTTATTTTAATGTATTTTTTCTGTTTTTTGTTTTTGCTTTTTAATTCATTTCATCAATGTTTTTTTTTTCAAAATTTTTAATTCTTTTCTTAATTTTTTTTTTTTTTAATGTTTTACTTAATTTTGATAATTTATAAGTTAATTTTGTTTTTATTTTTTAACATTTTTGTGTTTGATTTTTTTTGTCTTTTTATATATTTTACATATTATTTTTTTGGTTATGTTTTTTTTATGGTAAAATATATGTTTTTATTTATTTTATTATTATTATTATTATTATTATTTTGTTTTTATTTTTTCAATGGTTTCATATCTTCAATATATTTGATTCGATATATATGTCAAAATAAAAAATATGTAAAAGTAATAAGTCTAGAAGAACAATTTTTTTGTTGATGGTGTACTTCCTTAACGGTCGATAAAAACAATATTTTTTTTTGCATAATCTTTAATATTTTTATTAGTTTCAACATTTTAAATTCAAAATAAATATAATTTTAATATTAAATTATATATATATATATATATATATATATATATATATATATATATATATATATATATTCAAAAAAGCAATATGCAAATTTCAAAATCTTAGAATTATTTAAAAATAAAATATTGACACAAATTTCTAAAAAAACAAATATTTTATTGCAAAAAAGTATCAAAAACTTCAAAATCACATATAAATTCATTTGTTTTGTAAACTTGTTCATTCATCAGTGTTTCCTAGCAAATGATTTCAATAAAAAACATTATTTTTAATAAATTGTTATTAATATGATAAGCTTAAAATACAAATAAAATAATATAAAGTAATAAATTTTTAAAATAATATTAACACCATGGCTAAAAATTGTTGGAATTTTATCGATTTTTATAGAGGTGATATTTTATTGTTAATGTCATGCTTGGAATTTTAAGGCTTTTGAGAGACATGATATTTTATCTTTAATACCATGCCTAAAAATCATTGGAATTTTAAGACTTTTGATATTTGATCTTTACTGTCATATTTATCGTTGGAATTTTAAGGTTTTTGAGAGTCATGATATTTTATCTTTAATGTCATTATTAAAAATTGTTGACAATTTACCCCGAAAAGTAAAATACATTATTTTAGCGTCAACACTTTTCGTTTTCAAGGTGTTTTTTGCACACAAAAATTGGCGATGTTGTTTCAGCATCAACGCTTTTCGTTTTCATGGTTCTTTTTGCACACAAAAAATAGGCGACGTTATTCCAGCATCAACACTTTTCGTTTTCAGGGTGTTTTTTGCACACACAAAATTGGTGACGTTATCTCAGCATCAACACTTTTCATTTTCAGCGTGTTTTTTGCACACACAAAAATTGGCGACGTTATTCCAGCATCAACACTTTTCGTTTTCAGATTGTTTTTTACACAAAAAAAAAATTGGCTTTTACTTCCATTTTTAAAAAATGCTGAAAATCTACCCCGAAAAAAAGAAAAGGTTATTCTAGAATAACACTTTTCGTTTACGGGTTGTTTTTTCATGATTTTTTAATGTTTTTTGGTTAGATTTCTCGTTTTGAGGTAATAGTACTTGATTAATCGGCAACTTTGTTGGCTATGCTTGTGTTTATTACTGGGATCTTTAGGCTTAAGAGCCCTTGGAGAAGCCAAAGCCAAAAACTTGATTACTACAATTGCATTGACAATATGGTTCGATCTTGGGGTTATTACGTTGAGTTTGTCGATATTCTCTATATTTTCCTCAATGCCACAACACTCCCATTGTGCTCAATGAACCGAAAAGGGTTAATGTACTGATCCTCATAAAATTTAAGGAAAAACAACAAGTGAAATTATAACATGACCATACTAACTTAAGGGAGGCTAGGGGATGGAAGATATTGTAATTTTGTTTTGTTATGTAAATAATTTTAATAGTTGTAATCTAATTTATAGATAAAATGGTTTTTTTTTAACGATATTTTGTAGTTAATTTTAACCAAAATTTGGCAAAGATTTTAAAAATTTGAATTTAAGTTGTTTAATCTGTACAATTTGAGTACCCCAAGAATTTTCACGACATTGAATCCATTTATGCATTAAAAAAAATGTATTTTAAATAACAAAAATCACATTCTAGCTTGAAATTATATCATGGATTCCAGTAACAAAAACTATTTCGTCTATACTTTTTTAATATATACATAGAAAATTTTTAAACTATTAAAATTTAAAAAAATGATTATGTTTAAATTTTATTATATAATTTAAATTTACCATTTTAAAAATATTTATTAAATTGTATAAATTAATTTATTGTTTTAATAACTACTTTGATTAACATAAACAAATTTGAATATCTACACTCACCTAAAAGCTTCATGTTATAATTATTAAATTTCAAATATAACTTTCAAATTTTTTTAAAAAACAAGAACATTTGTAGTGACAGGTAGACTTTTATATGATGCTAGCACGGACACCTAGTGTGTGCAACGTACACTAGCATATATCCCTCATGCGTTATTCCAAAGGAACATCAAACATAACTTGAAAAAATTGTAGGTAGGGCCAAACATAATAATAATCATAAGCCATTTCACACCTACATTCACAAATTACACATTAAATTGGAAAAAATTACGACAGAAAAAGCACCCCCACTCTTTTACACCCATGCCTGCCTCCAATGCCGAATTGGAGTTTGGATTTTTATTTAGTCATCATACTAAAAAAATTTCACGTTTTAGGATTTTATGTTTCTCTGGCAAGAGTTCAAAATTTAGCCTTTCAAAAATGATGTTCTTATAACAAATTAATCGTTCACCAATAAAAAACTTAATTAAAAAGTTATCCTTCAATAACATAATTATGTCAAAAAAGGCACATATTTATGACAAGAAAAAAAAATTCACATCTTTTCTATCATTCTCATTTTAATTTCAATTTTATTAATATTTTTACTATTAATTTTATTAATTTAATTTATTTTAATTTGTTCCTCATGATATAGTTTTATTTTTATTATATCTTTTAATTATTATTAAAAAAATTATTTATATGATTTACTAATGTAATGTTTAATATTCCTCTAATTTTTATCAATTTTACTACTTTTACATATTTTAATGACAAGGATGGAATGGTTAAAAATAATAAAATTGAAAATGTCTTATTATTGGCAAAATGCCTTATGATTGGTAAAATTCCCTATGATTTTTGAATGGATAGATTAAGGCATAACCATTTAGTGAATGGACCTATTAGTCATTAGATGGAGAGATTTGTTTTCTAGTTATCATGAATAATGAAATATTCTATTCTTGGAAGAAAAGAGTAACCATTTAGTAGTTGTTCAATTCTCATCATTATTTTACTACATATGCAATTGAGATCAAATTTTTGGATGGTTAATATTAATTGAATATTGAGGCATCAATTATTGTCATCAATTCCATTATAAAAAAGTACAAAGATGCAAAAATTAATTCTCTTTCCCCTCAACAAATAGATTACTAAGTCCTAGTTTAAATTATTTTTCACCTCTTGTAGAGCCATGTATACTGTATTTTCAATATTATAGAATTTTCAACCATAGGTTACAGCTATTTTGTATGAATTCTCTAAAAAATTATGGTAATTATAAAATTTCTCTATTATTTTATGAAATTCTTTCAAACCTAATTAGTATTTTCAACTATATGGTATTTCCTAAAGGTAAAAATAAAATAGGTTAAAAAGTGTGAACACTAACCTCTAATACAAGTCCCTGCAAGCATTGATTTCAATATACTGTGAACCTTCAATTTTATTGGAACCCAAATTTAAAACCACCCAACACCCAAATGGATTTTCTCATTCTTGAATTGAATTATTTCCATTCTCTATGTCACAAGTTCTTGTCCCAAAATAGAGAAAATATGCTAATGAGAAGAAGTTAATGAGGAGAAGTTACTTCAAGTAACTTTTTAGAAAGAAACAAAAAAACCGCATATGCATTCCATTATGGTTCAAAACATAACAATACAGATTTATTAATATATCAGAAAGAAATAATCAAACCACGCATATAATATCTCTCGTAGTAAAAAATAGGTGTTCCCTTCTCCTAAATTATCAATTGGCCAAGACATTTGACTAGTAGTTGAATTTATATATGTAGCCTTCCTGAGCTAAGAACTTTCCCTATAATAGAAGTAACCTGTGAGTATTTGGAAACACGATGATAAACACCACTACAATCTCCTATGTTCAGTTCACCTTATTTATATATATCCTTGAAATGCATTTGCCATAGAAATTCTGAGTAAGTTTATTGAAAAGCTCGACTTTGTGCTCCATTTCCATATCTACCATACCGATAAACTTATCTTTGTCAAATCCAAAAGGGGCTTCGGGGCCTGTAGCCATTTTTATATATCTTGAACTGTTGATAAATAACCTACCGCTCAATGAAAAACAATAACACTTCAACGTCAGTTCATTCTTCTTAGGATTCACTGGTTTTCACCATATTAAATCTTGTTGTCGAAAAACTACAGATACATGTTTCCTCTTCTTAGTGATGTCCCAGGAGATGAGAGAAAATTAGCCCTATATGCTCACATAAGGATTAAAGTAAATAATGATAATAGAATTATTTAATTTAATCCTTCTTGGAGTGTGGTTTGGTTTCAAGTTTGACATGGATTTTCATGTCTTGGATATATATATATATATATATATATATATATATATATATATATATATATATATATATATAATCTTTCCAGGATTATCACTACCATGCATTTAATTAAGTCACAATTACGTTATGTTTTAATTAACTTACAATTACATTATGTTTTGCATTAGAGTTTATCAATCGATTTTTGCATGAAATTTTATTAATCATTTGAAATGGGTTGGTTAAGGATGGCCTAATTAGAACTTTCAATTTCGATTTAAAACTTCAAGACTCAAGAGTCAGCAATGCCATGTGTAAAGGAATACCTACACGTTGTACTTTTATAACAACAACGAACAATGAACACGTCTTACAAATGTGCACTGCCTATTGCCCTTGCGTGGCAAACCATTTAGTGAGGAAATTAAGCATTTATGCCAACCCCAAGTAGATGCCAACATGATCAATGGCAATGTACAGGTAGCTATAAAATATCGTGAAAATAAATAAGCATTAGTGATGTTTTATAAAAATGGTTGCCGGTCAAAAATACGTTTTCAACCATTTCAAGCACGTCTCGAAAAATATTTATCTAAAAATTCTAGGCGTCAAAAATGGCCAAAATTCCATATGATGGGAAAAATTCCCATCAAATTCCATCCCTGCTCCAATGTCCTCCTTTCAAACAACCAAAACCTTTGCTATGCTCTAATAACATGATTGGATGCATGTCTTGATGCTCATAGACACAGAATCAACATCCCATGGCACTTGCATATTTTTCAACTCTACTTAATGCTGTAGGGTCCTTGACGAGAATACTCCAACACCCAATAAGCAATACTAGTGTGTCTTGGGAGGTCAAAATAAGGAAGGAAAAACATTCACTCAGAACGACTGAAAGCAAAGCATAATCAGTGGATTTAAAGTAGATTTTAACGAAATTGATTCCAATGTGTCAGTGTGGCTTTCCTCACCCACCCTATTACCATTGGGTGTTTATAATCACAGAACACCACCATCAATACCCAATTTGTACGCACTATTCAAAGATACATTATTTAATGTATTGAATTGGGAGGACATGGGAATGGAACTAGAAATAGTGAGACCAAAGAAAAGTGTTGGGTGGGGGGTGCATTATTGGAACCATAGATTTTTTGATAGTTAGCCTCGCCATGAGAATCTCTAATGGAAAACTCTTTGCAATCAAATCCTCAACCAGTTTCAGTGTATTTTTGGAAAATGAGTACCAGAGTTTACGATGCCTAGATTCTCCATACATCATTTACTTCCCGGGGCACAATTACAACATCGAGAAAAGTGCAAGGTTACACAATTTTTTCATAGAGTATATTCCAGGTGGCAGCATGGTGGATATGTTGAGTAAGTTTGGAGGGAAGCTGCAGAAATTATTGATCAGATCATACACACGCGACATCCTACATGGAATCGACTACAAGAAAGGGATTGTGCACTATGATATGAAGGGTAACTTATGTTCTTGTGGGTGAGAATGATGTGGAGCTTGCTGAATTTTATCAGAGATAAAACTCACACAAGAAACTTTTAGATCACATTCCAGATATTTCAGCTTATAAATAAAATGAGTTGGAGATTCAACAGTGAATCTTGTCTACTATCATTATTCCCAACCTACATTGCCAACCAACAGTTGATCTTCAACTATAGAACGATCTTCACCATCATGTGAACAATTTTTGTGATTATAATTTTGACACCTCCCCTTAACTCGCCTGCTGGTATAAGTTTTAGCTAGGCTTACAACATTATTAGGATTTTCTACAACTCTCTATTTACTTCTACAAATTTCAAATTTAGCCTTTCTGAGAGGCTTGGTAAATATGTCAACCACATTTTCATTTTTATTACAATATTTTAAGTCAATTTATTTTGATTGCACTTTTTCTCTTCGAAAATGATGTTATGTGTCTTTATGCTTTGACCTTGCATGATATAAAGGATTTTATTTCCAATTTGATAGTAATTTTTGTCAAATCTGATTATTGTAGATGCTTGGCATGTTTCTCCAACATCTTCAAGTATCCTTCTAAGCCATATTGCTTCATAGGTAGCACTTCTTAATGCTTTAAACTCGGCTTTAGTCGATGACAGGGAAACAATTGGTTGTTTATTGCTTCTCCATGATATTTCTTCCGAACCTTTATTGAACATGTATCTAGTAGTAAATTTCCTTTCATCTAGATTTCTAGCCCAGTTAGAATCAGAATAACCTGCCAACTCAACATCAAATTCGCCAGTATACATAATACCAAAATTGAGTGTTCCTTTTAGATATCAAAGGAATTTATTTGCTTCTTTCCAATGGCTTTGACAAGGCTTAGCCATGAATTGACTAAGTATGCTAATAAAATATTCTATATATGTCCTAGTAGTGCTGAGATAGTTCAGAATTCCGACCGTTGACAATACAAGATTCCATTCACCTCTTTGGTTCCATCATCAATGTACAATTTAACATTATGTTCTAAAGGAGTAGATACTGCCTTACATTCAATCATATTGAAACTTTTAAGGATTTCCCTTATATATTTTCTTTGTGTGATTAATGTCTTACCATATTCCCTCCAAACTTTAAGACCTAAAAAATAATGCAATTCACCAAGATCCTTCATCTCAAATACATGTGACAATTGAATTTTAATTTCTTCAATCATTTTTGATGCATTGCTTATTATCATTAATATCATCAACATGTGGAGATATCAAAACAACATCACCATATTAATCTTTCTTGATGTACAATTTAGGATCATTTTTGCTTCTCATAAAACCTTTCTCATCCAAGAAAGAATCAATTTTCACATACCAAGATATTGGTGCTTGTTTCAAAACATATAAAGATTATTTAACTTGCAAACTAGATGCTCCTGTCCTTGTTTTACAAACCCTTTAGGTTGAACCAAATAAACCTCTTCTTTTAACTTATCATTCAAAATTAATATTTGACATCTAACTGATGCATTTTCTAATTATGCTTTGTAGCTAATGAAATCATAATTATAATTGTGTTCAACTTAGCTACAGGGGCAAAAGTAACTTCATTATCTATTCCCTCTTTTTGTGAATAACCTTTTGCAACTAATCTAACTTTATACTTATCAATACTTCCATCAACATTAAACTTGGATATATACAATCATATTCATCCTATGGGAACTTTATTTTTAGGTAATTATGTAAATTCTCATGTCATCATTCTTCATTATAGAGTTATATTCTTCTTTCATTGCATATCTCCATTCTTTATATTCTTTAGCTTCTTCATAGCTTAAAGGGTCTACAAAATTCATGACAAGAGACATTAATGCATAATATTTATAACTTATAGGTGCCTGAATTTGACGTGATGACCTTCTTGGAGTTTTACTGCTTTCAACTTTCTTTCTTCTTTGTGGAGTCTCTTCACCTCTTCTTAGAGTGTCATGACTACTTGATGCTCCTTGCACTTAAACCTGTAATTTTTCTTGTGCTTGTTCCTATTCTGATTCAACAATTATATCTATTATTAAATAATCATCAATATCATGCCATACACTAGTATTATTCATTTTATCACTTTCATATGCATTATCATGAAACACCACATCCCTACTTGCAAGCAATCTATGAGAATTGGGATCAAACTACTTGTATGATTTTTATCATCTAAATAACCAATAACTGTGCAGTTAATTTACTTTACATCGAGTTTTATTCTTTCATCTTTTGGAATATGAGCAAATTCCTTGCATCCAAAAACTATTAAATGACTCATATTAAGATCTAAACTTTTGGTTGGACTCCTATTTTTCAAATAAACAATAGTGTTAATGGCTTCAGCCCAAAAACCATTAGAAATATTTTTACCTTGAAGCATATTATGTGCACATTCTACTAGTGTTCTATTTTTCCTCTTAGAAACTCCATTTTGTTGAGGTGTATATGGCATTGTAAATTGTTGTTGAATCCCATCGATTTTACAACATTGACCAAATTCTCTTTATTTATATTCTCCCCCCTAATTAGATTTGAGAATTTTGATGTGTTTTCCAGTTTTTTTTTCCCACCATATTTTTGAAATTTTAAAGTACTCAAAACCATCACACTTATTTCTTATGAAATAGACCCATATATACCTAGATCTATCATCAACAAAAATAATAAAATACCATGATCCACCAACATATATAGTTTCCATAGGTCCACATGCATCAATATGAATTAATTCAAGTATTTCCCTCTATATTTTTCTTTACGTAAAGGAAATTCCTTTCTATGTTTCTTACCAAGTGCACATGCTTCACATTCAACATGAGAATTCTTCATAATAGGAAGACCTTAAACCATTGTGTTATTTTGAAGTAACATCAAATAATTGCGATTTATATGTCCATACTTTTGATGTTATAAATCTACTATTGGCATCGTTGTAGATTTCAGCGCTTGATGACCTATCCTAGTCACATCCAACTTATATAAGCCTCCAAGGTAGGGTTGTGCCATATCTCCTCTATTGTTCCAGATTGTGTTTGATGGGATGAGAAAGAGCATGTGGGAGGCAATATTTAGGAGCAATATAATAGGGTGTAGGTTAACAAGGCATACCACACTAACCTAATTGATGTTTTTTGACGACATTTTCATCTCTGGGAAAGGAACCATTCATGAACAAAGAGTTATTCATCAAATTTTAAGCGAATTTGGAGATGCGTCGGGAATCTACATGAATAAGGGTAAGTTTAGTCTTATAGAAATTGAACAAGACTTTGCTATGATGCATGATATTGTGGATTTGTCTGGGGAAAGAATGATCCATTTAGATAATGGATTTAGATATCTAGGCTTTTACATTAAGCCAAACTGCTACAAGATTAATTATTGGGATTAGTTGTTGAAGAATTTTGAGAAGAGACTTAGTGCATGGTCTGCCAAATTGATATCCTTGGGTGGGCCTCTTATTGTGATAAAGGTGGTGTTACAAAATATAGACATCTACTGGATGCATATATTTAAGCTACCAAAAATGGTCATCCAAAATATAAAGTTGATCATTATATGTTTTTTATGGGTCAGAGTTAAAATAAGTGGGAAAATTCCTCTTGTTAGCCTAGATTCATTGTCCATACATGTGGATATTGGTGGGTAGGTTATAAGGAAACTAGAGACCTTCAACATGGTGTTTCTCATTAGAAATTTATGGAGGGATATCAGTGGAGGGGGTATCTGGAATCAAATCGTAAAGAATAAATATTTAAGGAAAAATTTACCGATTAGAATCTATGTACTAGAGGAGCTTTATGAAAAATAGCATTGGTTTCTTGTAAACATTAGGTGGGAAATTGGATCAAGAACAGATGCTAAGATCGTCTTGGCGGAAATCAAGAGGATGTATGGTACACATACTCTGTCACTTCCACTTATAGAATTCCTACACATCAAAGGTTTCTATAGGTTGAAGGACATCTTTTTAAACAAAGGCCCAACCTCTAGGCAATCATATTGGAGAATGGCAGGAGACATGAGATTATCATGTTTGATGGAAAAATAATGGAATTCATACATCTTATGTCTAAATTTGGAAGAAATAATGTTGATTGCAAGGATAGGATAACATGGAATAACTATATGGTTAAGGAACAATTAGTGGTAAAATGGATTTACCAATATCTATCTTAAGACAAAATTAATGATATAATTTTTAACTGGTTTCAAAATTCATGGAGGTGGTACATTCCCCAAAAGCTCAAGTGTTTTTCAACTGGCTAGTGTTACATGATAAAATCCTTACATGGGACAATTTGATCAAAAGAGGCGTACAGGGGCTTGGAAGATGCACACTTTGTTAGATGTCACTGAAAGATGTTACACATCTATTTCTTAGGTGGAAATGTGAAGTTTCTTTTTGGACAGAGGTCCTCCATAGACTTAAGCTCAACATACCTTGGAATCAGAGCTCCATTGTTGATTGCTTGGAAAAATGGTTTGTAGAGAAAAATAAGATTAAAGCCCTTCCATTTTACATATTATGAGGCATCTATCACGTGAGAAACGTGAATAATTTTTAACAGAAAGACCTTGATGTCAGGGGTCCAGTATCAAGATCAATGCCTATTTTATGGAAAAGGGTCCTACTACAGTAAATATTTGACCCTGGAGATGTATTAATGGATATATGGGCCTTCTAAGGAAATTATAAAATAATAGTGGAAATAGAATAAGATTTGATTACATCATCAAATTCTAAAGGGAAAAAAGAAAAAACTACTTTTTCAACAAGTATTTTCAACTTATCTCCCAAAGTTTTTACTCAAATTTCGAGTGGGAGTACTCGCTGGATGAAAAATTTAATTCCTTATCCAAGGAGTACCCATGTTGCATACTTTCGATGCACCTTGCTACACGAAAAATGAAAAATACATGAAAAACTTGATTAAATCACATTCTTTCATGTATTTCTCATTTTTCATGTAGCAGGGTCCATAGAAAGAATGCAACATGGGTATTCCTTGTATGAGGAATTAAATTTTACATCCAACGAGTACTCCCGCTCAAAATTTGAGTAAAAACTTTGGGAGATAAGTTGAAAATACGAGTTGAAAAAGTAGTTTTATTATTTTATTATTTTTTAATATTTTTACCCTTTTACTTAAAAAATGGTGAATCATACCCCATGGTTGACATCATCATCTTGAATCCTATTAGTTCTTATAAATTTTATTTTTGTTGTACATTTTTCTTAGGAGGCCCATTTTAGACCTCAAAATTCCTTTAATGGATGAAAACTGATCTCTCACTTAAATTTTATATAAGCTTCACAAAATTGATATTCCATTCAAAATTTTATGGGCTTTCTACACTTTCATTACAATTTATCTCCGATTGTTCAATACCAATGTTAATTGATGATTCAATCGAAAGAAGACAGTGATAAATGTGAACGACAATTGGCTAGGTCAAGTTTTTAATAACCAGACAGAAAAAGAGAAGTTGTTGGCTAACATCTTAGAGGATTATTTGGAATGATGGGTTACAAACATTACATGATATTTTTTTGAAAGCTTTTTTATTTAGTTTAATAAATTTTTGAGGGATAACAAGCATCCATAGGCCATGATTAGATATTCTTCAGTGGTTTTCGACTTAATTTTTCTCGTTCAAGAGTGTGGAGGGCCATTGTGTAAGTGGTCACATTTCTCTCCCTCGTAATATAAATTTTGTTTTCTATATTCATCTTATTTTGGATTCATAACATATTGACACCATGATAAATAAAAAGCTCAAAATCTATTCCTAACTATCACTTAATAATGTATTTATTATTATATTTTCATTAAATAAAATTCCAACATACAAATATTAAGGAATATAATGCAATTAAAAAAAAATACAACAAAGAAAGCACACCTTTAAATAATTAAAACTCACACAATCACATTAATAATTGTGGTTGATATGCGCCAATAGGTGTATATCAATCACATCCACAACCTCATTAGTAAATATTGTTGAAAAATATTGATATGTGTTAATGGTATAGATCTAATATTAATCATAATATTAGTATCCATATAGATAAATAAATCCAAGGGAATAATAAACCTAATGAAATAATATTAAACACTACAAATATGAACTCATAGATTAATAAACCAAAGGGATTGATACTATAAACCCAAGGGATTAATACTATAAATCCAAGGGATGAATAAACCGAAGGGATTAATATTATAAACCCAAGAGAATAATATTAAACCCCAATGGTTTTATGAACCCAACATATTGATATTATAAACCTAAGGTATATAAAACCTTAGATAAATATTATAAACCAAAAAATAAACATGGTTTACCATGATTGATTTTCAAATTGAGACAAGCCTTGTCACAATGAAAAATTTTCTCATGCTTTACCATGATTCATTTTCAAATGGAAACATTCTTTGTGACAATGCGATGTTGGACCATGGTTCACCATGGTTGATTTCCATATCAACACAATCATTTGCACAATGCGACATTGGATCTTGGTTGACCATGATTTATTTTCATATATAAACAATTTTTGTTGCAATGCGATGTACAAATATGGTTAACCATGGCTGATTTTCATATTGAGACAATATTTGTCACAATACGATGTTGGACCGTTGTTGACCATGAATGGACATGGTTGACCATGATTGATTTTATAAAATATGGTTGACCATGATTGACCTTGGATGGCATTGTCTGACCACACTTCACCATGATTGATATTATAAACCCAACCTCATAATAAACCCTAGGGATTAATACTAAAAACCCAAGGGACCATAAACCCAAGGGAATAATATTAAACCCTTTGAATTTTAACCTTTTTATTAATAAACCGAAGGGATTCATATTAAAAACCCAAGGGAATAATAAACCCAATGGAACAATATTAATTTCTACGAATATGAACCCATAGATTAATAAATCAAAGGGATTGATACTATAAACCCAAGGGAATAATAAACCTAAGGGATTAATACTATAAATCCAAGAGATGAATAGACCCAAGGGATTAATATTATAAACCCAATGGATTATAAACCAATGGGAATAACATTAAACCCCAAGGGATTATGAACCCAACGTATTGATATTATAAACCCAAGGTATATAAACCTTAGCTAAATATTATAAACCAAAAATTAAACGCGGTTGAACATGGTCGACAATGATTAAATTTCATATTGAGACAATCCATGTCAAAATGTCACGTTGGATCATGCTTAACCATGGTAGACCATGATTCATTTTGAAATGGAAAAAAAAAAAATTGTGACAATGTGACATTGGACCATGGTTCACCATGGTTGATTTTCATATCGAGGAAATCATTGGCACAATGCAACGTTGGATCTTGGTTGACCATGATTTTCGATGCTTGACCATGGTTCATTTTATAAAACATGGTTGACCATGATTGACCTTGGTTGACCATCGTTCGCAACGAGTGACCATGATTGATATAATAAACTAAACAAATTACTACTACAAACCCATGGGATTATAAAGCCTAGGGAATAATATTAAACACTGGGAATTTGAAACTTTATATTAATAAACCCAAGGAATTGATATTAAAAACCCAAGAGAATAATACTAAAAACCAAAGGGATTATAAACCCAAGAGAACAATATTAAACCCAAGGGAATAATATTAAACCGAACGCAATAAAATAAACCCTAAGATAAATATTAGAAGCCTAAAATAGACATGGTTGGCCATGGATGACCATGGTTGATTTTCATATTGAGACAATATTTGGCACAATATGATGGAAGACCATGCTCGACCATCGTTGACCATAATTTATTTTCATATCAATACAATCGTTCTCACCGTCAGACATTGGACCATGCTTGAGCATGGTTGATGATGGTTGACACAATGTCATGTTGGACCATGGTTGAGCATGATTTACCATATTTATAAATATCGATGATCATGATTGACCACGATAATTGACCATGGTGTTGTTAGGACTACAACAAGCTCCTATTTATTTTTATTTGTATAAGAGAAAGAAAATAAAAAAGGACCTTATATAAAAAAAATACTTATATTTTTGTTCTTTTTGTAAATAGTTATTTATTTCCAGAAAATCTAAAAACAATTAATAGCATAAAAAGTCCAAAACAAAAAAATTTAATAAAATATGAAAGGCGGAGGTCGGACCTATGTATTTCATTAAAACAAAACTCATCTTTTCAAATTTTCGATTTCTGAATATAGCGGGGTCGAGCTTAATAATCCATTATAATAAAACAACTTTGTTCACACCTGACCTTTCAACTCCTGAATTTTATCTTTCCCTGACTACATTGTGGTCAGAGTCAAGGTCACCCATGCCACTAAGTTGTATGTAATACCATCTAGACTTCTGACTACTCGAATGGATTATGCTCCGAATACAAATAAAATATTATTTTTATTATTTTGTGTGCTAGGCTTCATTTTCTTTTAGTTTTCTTTTGGTTTTATAAAATAAGTCGCAAATTGTAATTACTTATGTTTCAATAAAACCTTCCCTAAACTCTAATCATCCGACCTCACCTCAATTTTCACATAAAAGCGGTTGAAACGTCTTGTCACTTTCATGAAAAATTAATACCTATCATGTGAATTTATTATTGCTCCTCCCAAGGGTTTAAAAAAAATTAGCTAGTTTCCTCTTTTGCGCTTTCTATTTCGCAATTTGTTCTTCACACCTTGTTTACACTACTTGTCTGAAACTTCTTTGTGATTACAAATAAATAAGTTCAAATTCACTATAAGGCTTGTAATTGATCATAAACATGCATTGTGGTAAAAGAATTCGTTTAGTAAATTTGATATTTGCTATAGAAAACTCAATTGTTTTTAATTGTTTTTATAGGACATAAGATGGGAAAGAAAGCTAAATCTACCACGTCAAAGTAGATTGTTCAACATATTAAGGAATGACTAAAGGGAGTAGAAAATCTGGAACCAAAAGATTATAATCTCAATCCATCTCTAATTTTCGACACCACCTTCAAAACCTAGTTGGAAAGTATGATGAAGTGGGAAGAAATTTATAATTTCTTTGAGAATAGAAGCTTGTTAAAACTTCGACTAAGGAGAAAAACACTCTGTTTGAAATAATTAGAGGTACGATACTCCTAGAGTTTCTTCTAGAGCCAAAATTTGTCCTTATTATGACATGATTGCTTGGGTTTTGGCACATGTGCATATTCCTACTCGCACTATAGTAGATTGTAATAAAAAATTTATAGCCTCTTGGAAACCAGAAAATTTTTAGCAAATTACAAGCTTATTCCTCCCAAATTTTTCTTTACTACTCAATTTCTAGATGATTTCAACAACACAATATTCAAGAAGTGTGAAAGGAATTATGATAAACTTGTTGAATATTGACTACGAGAAGATAGAGAAGGGTTCAAAATTAAGTCATCAAAATAATATCTCATTGTCATTTTCAAAAGAGCCATTAGGTTTGTCATCAAAATGTTATCCCAATTATATGGAGAGAAAGACCTTGAACATTGCAAGTTGCAATGGATGGCTTTAATACATAGTCTACTCAATGGTTCAAAGTGTTTGAATTGGGATGATATTCTTTCTCAGAATTTAATAGATGCCCTAAAGTTATCAATTTTATCTCCTTCAGGATATGAACATATGTTTTTCATGTTAGCCTATATTATGGATATTATAATCTATTTTGTTTAGTTTCTTTTGATGAAATGGAATTACCTAGTTGATCAACAACTGCCTATTCAAAATTATGTCCCTGTTTTGTGGGAAACTGACATCAAAATCCATTTTTATGAGATTTATAATTATGCAATAATCCCTCTTCATCATATTCTATTTGGGAAAAAAATTTTATAGGGTTAGTGAAGGCCTTAAGGAGGCGTTAGAAGAAATAGGAGAATGTTTTGTGGAAGAATTATTCATATATATCAGTCTATGCAATTGAAGTTGGCCCTCGTCTTCTTCCTAGATATATTATAGAGAAGGTTTCTTTAAAAGAGGTAGCCAATTAAACTTCCTTGAATGGTCAAGCTCGAAAGATGAGCAAATTTTTGAAGAAAATCTGGCCAAACTTCCCAATTAACATTGGAAAAATTCGCCTCAAGGATCAAGGACATGCATTTAAGGAGGTTGAAGAAATTAAACATCTTTGGTTTTATTCATTACCCCTTTATGATTGTGATCCTACAGGAATCATTAATGAACGTTATAAGGTTGTGAGCTACATCAAAAACTTCACATATCAGAAGCCTCTTTTTGATGTGATTTTCATTGGTGTTGATAATTTTGAGCAATCTTGTGAAAGAGGAGATTTGTTGAGTAGGGAGGATATAACTAAACTATAAGATGTTAGAGAAAATATTTATGAGGACTTTCTTAAACATAAGAGTCTGCATACTAATGTTCCAATTCAAGAGATAAAATACCTTGAGATTCTGGAATACAATTTTAATCAGAAAATTTCAGACCCTATTTCCTCTTCTGAAAAAAAAAAAGAATATGAAGTTGAAAATTTTGCTCAGGTTTCTTTTAAAACTCTAGAGAAAACTACAAACAAAGAAAATATTATTCAAGAAAAAGATCTAGATAGTCGAATAGATCAACAGAGTCTAAGGATCATAGAAGTTAAATATCAGAAGCAGTAGAAAGAAGCAAAAGAACATGTAACAGAAAAATAGACATCCCCTGCCAAGAGTATCATTATTGATGCTCCAGATGACACCACTCAGGAAGATGCACAATCCAAGAAAATTGATGAGAAAGTCAAAGATATGGAGATTGATACAAATAAATGTGAGAAAAGTATTAGCACCTCTCAGTCAACATTGACCAATTTCTCTTCCAGAGATTAAGAGTTAGATGAGAAACAAGAGAAAAATACTGAAATTTCTATTCCAAAGACTTCTCATGAGACTTTTATAACTCCTATTTCTACCAAATTTCCCCTGGATTATTTTTTATTTAAACTTGTGATTGATTCCTAAAATTATTCAATCCTTTACCGATTATTACTTTAATGCTCAAATTAAGTAAATTGTGAGAAGAAATAAGAAAATAAAGTTTGATAGTTTTGAAACCATTTCAGAATTCAGTTGGAAAGCAACAAGAAATGTTGATGAAAAAACTGAATTATCCTCAAAGGCTCTAGGAGCCTTTGTCAATTATAATCAACACCATGTTGGTGAGCTTGCCACAACCTAGAAGAATAGTTTGAAAAAAATCAAAGGTTTCGAAAGTAAAATATAAAAATTTAAAGCATTCAGTGAGGAAAGTTGGCAAAACCATTCTACAATCCTTGTAGGTGGGATTTCCATTGGAAGAGAAAAATTATAGAAAAAATTCAAAATGAATTGAATGAATTGAAACTCATAAATTCTGCATAGATTGAGGAAATCCAAAAGGCACATGAAGACTATAATAGAATATTGAAGGAACAATCTAATAATAACGTTGAAACCATGACAAGAGCAACAAAGGAACAAATTGAAACTCTTAAGTATCAATTAAGTCAAAGTGATGAAGCAAAAAATAGTCTCAAGGTTTTTAAGGCGCAAGCAATACAAGTTAGTCAAATATCGAGGAAAGACCAAGATAAGTTTTATAAACAAATGGATAAAATTTGCATATTTTATCAAGATACTTTGGATCTTGAAGAAAAAATTGAATATTTAGTGGAAGAAGACAAGTACATTAAAGAAAAATTTACATCAATTCTTGTATGGGAAAAATAACTTCAACTTGAGAACATTCCTAAAGTCTCTAAAATGGATAAAATAGTAATCTATGCTTCTTTGAATCAATAAGAGTTACAGGCCAAATAAATCAAATAATGCATCAAAAGTATTTACATTAATCGAAGGATTTATATTAAACCATATGAATATAATTAATAAATTAAATTAAATGAAAAAATTGTAATATAACATAACATAATATGTTGCAATGATATGGACTTTAATCATTCCTCCTCTTTCTTCCTAAGTGTGAAATATGCTTTGGTTTTCATTTTAAAGATAACATTGAAAAGAAAAAGGTGGTGAAATTCATAAACTATCTAACGATTTCACTCTTGATATAGTTGTAAATGTCAAACCCCATCTATCTTTATCTCCAATATCTACCGTTGCTCATTGCAAAGCCATATCCCTGTGATTTATGTATAGTCAAGTCCCATTCCATTTTTAAAGGCATGTGTTTAATATTCCCTCTCACAACATGTGTTATGAGAAGAATGTTTGGACAATTTATATCAAATGGAGCACTTGTGTACTTTTCAAAAATAATTGTAATGAATACTTGAAATTGAGGCGGCTTTGAACAACGCATATAGAAGATATCTTCAATATATCCAAGTGCACCATTAACTAGCCCAACTTGAATTAAAATATGATGATCCCCTTGCCTTAGCCTCTTAAATAAGACCCATTATTCATCATATGGAAGCTATGTGTGTTAAAATAGATTTTCCTCTCACATATTTTGTTAATGAATTGTATCCCACGTATTCTCATTATCTTGAGTCATTACAAGCTAGTGGAAAAATTAAGGATATTTCCTTTGAATCTCTTGTGGACAAGTTTTTTGAAAGAGATAAAGATTTTGAGAAGAAGAAGGAAAATACCTAGTATTTTGAAGATGTTGTGTGCCTTTCAAAAAAGAGAAGAATCAAGTACAATATTCTTCTAGAGGAAGAGGTGGTAGAAGAGGAAATAGAGGTAGGGGGAAATCATTACCAAGGAGGAAGACCTAATCTTCATTGTGTTCGATGCAACAAAAATGGACTGGATGCTTCCACATGTCATCTCTCTTAGGACATGATAAAAAAAGAAAGGAATGAATAGAAACAAAAGTCACTAGATCGAGGAAAAGGTAAAGCACCAAAATTTTCTCACTATATTGTTGCACATTGCAATATTTGAGTAACTAACGACTTTTTTAATGATTCACTTTCTTCGTGGAAAGATTCATAGTTTCTTTATTCAGAAGAAACTTTCCACATGAATTTTCGAAGAGATTTCTTTGAATAATTCAATGACACTGTTAATGGAGTAGTCTACTTTGCAGATAAGTCAAAACTCAAGCCATAAGGGCTTGGAAGAATTAGGATCAAACTTCCTGGTCTCCAGTACTTTCTTCTACATGATGCTCTCTACCTATCGGAGTTGCGAAGAAACTTGTTGTATTTGGTTCACATCCACTAGTAAAGACACTCCTTTCACATGTTTGATGACAAGGCTGAGGTAAAAAAAGCATAAGACAACTCACTTGTCATGACTGGGATAAAATAAGAATGACTCCTGAAGCTACAAGGAACCTCTGCTTATGTACAAAACTTTGTATACAGTTCTCAATTTGATGAAAGTATAATGTCATCCAGTCCCTTGTGGCATGTTATATTTCAACATCTGAACTATCATAGTCTATGTTTATTGAAGAGAAATGGTGTTACTATTTTTCCCAAGATTTCTAGGAAACTTAAGCAATGTAATGTGTGAATCTTAGGAAAACACAACAAATAGCATTTTCATTATTATGATTCCATAGCACACAGAACGATTGAACTAATATATTATGAATTTTTTTGCCTATGCCTATTCCTTTTGTAATTGGTAATAAATACATGATGAATTTTATTGATGACTACACCATAATGTGTTGGGTATATCTATTGAAGAACGAATTTGAAGATTTTGAAAATTTCAAAAACTTTCATGCATGGATTGAAAACGATACAAAATATCATACTGGCTATATTCATACTGATAATAGAAAATAATATACTTCAAATGAATCTGAAAATTATCTTCGTCGGCATGGGATTAAACATCAAACAATATTACCTTATAGTCCCCAACAAAATGGTGTAGCTAAAAGCATGAACAGGACAATCTTAAACATGGTGCATTCAATGATGTTTTAAAAAAAATTTAAGCTGATGTTTTGGGTTGATTCAGTTCTATGTGCAATTTATATTAAGAATAGGTTTCTGGCTCATGCTCTCAAAAACAAGTCTCCCTATGAAATGTGGTAGTCCACATTCCTTCGATGAGGCATCTTAGGGTTTTTGTTTCCACTTGTCATGCCTTGATACATAAGGAAAAAAGAAACAAACTTGGTGCAAGGAGTCATTATAAATGTATCTTTGTGGGGTACTCAAATACCTCCAAACCATATCTTCTCTATGATAAAGACAAAATAAGTTTATATTATCTAGAGATGTGATATTTCTTGAATCTTCCAAGACTGAAAATCTTGTTGAGATACAACTTGATCGCTTGGAAAAATTCAGGCATGCAAAGTATTTTTAGGAATTTGATAATGAGATTCCACATCTTAAAGGGGGGATACCTATCCTAGATCAATCTATGGAATATCCTTTTGAAACACTCTCTCCCCCCCTTGAGAAGGTCCAACCACTGATTAAGAAGACACTTTAAGTGATGTGATTAAGAGAATTGGAAGGATAAATATTGATTCAACCCCATCTCAGTCAACTAAATAAACTGGGCCATATCATAAAGTTACTCCAAAATGGATCTCCAACACACTTGAAAGTGATCATCCTGATGAGGCTGGAAAGACGGGAACAAGAAGATGTACTATACACAATTGCGGTGATATAGATAGATGATTTTGATTCACCTATTGATATGGATGTTTCTTATGATTATGAATTAATTTTTTCTATATATTTTGAACCAAATTCCTTCAAAGAAGTTTCTTCTCATGATGAATGGAAAAAGAAATGCAGAAATAGTACGATGCTATGATAAAAAATGGCACCTAAAATCTAGTGGATCCTCCATTGGGAACCAAATTGATTAGTTGCAAGTGGTTCTTCAAGAACAAGTATAAATCATATCGCTCACTTGAAAAACATAAATCTAGGCTTGTCGTAAAAGGTTTTGCACAAAATAAAGGGGTCAATTATGAGGAAATACACCCCCCCCCCCCTGCCCCCCTAACCAAATGGGCTGCCATCCAGACTTTCTTTGCCTTGGAAGCTCAGAACGGTTGGAAAGTCCATCAAATGTGTGTGAAAAATTATTTCTTGATTGGAGATCTGAAAGAGAATATTTTTATGACCCAACCAAAAGGATTTTTTGTGAAGGGACATGAGAATAAGTTATGTAATCCTGTCAAATTTTTGAATGGCCTCAAACAAGCACCACAAACCTGGTATGAGAAATCTACGGAGAATCTTCTGAAAATAAATTCAAACACTATGATCTTAATGGGGCAACTTTGTTTGTCAAGACAGTTGGAAAAATAATTGTATATCTTGTGGTGTATGTAGATTATATTCTGATGACAAGGATTGATGAAAATTATATTACATCCATAAAGAAATAATTGAGGAAAGGTTTTGAATGACGTATTTGGGATATGTTCACTACTATATTGGTATTGAAGTAACCCAACCTCCGAATTTTATATTCCTCTATCAAAAGAAGTACATTGGAGATTTTTTGAACAAATTTGGCATGGATGAGTGCAATCCTTTGAACACTCTAATGGAAAATAATTTAAATCTCACATCCACAAAAGGAAATGAATTTTAGGATGCAAAAAAGTACAAACAACTCATAGGGAGTCTTAACTACGTGACCACTACCAGACCAGACATTTCATTTGATGTTGGAACCCTCTCTAGGTTTATGCAAAATCCTTGTGAGGGTCATTGTCTTCTGTAAAAAGAGTTTGAGGGTACTTGAAGGGAACTCAAGACTTTGGACTCAAGTATACACAAGTGGATGACCTCATTGATTGGATACTCTTATTCATATTTTTATGGAGATAAAGAAAATGGAGTGTCTACTTCAGGTTATTTTATGAGTCTTGGATTAGGAGCTATCTCTTGGAGGTCATGCAAATAATCTATTATAACTTATTTTTACTCATTCAAATTTTTGTAGTTTTATTTTTCTTTCAAAAATAAAAAATAGAAAAAATAAGAAAAAAAACATAAATAATCAAAAGAAAAAATAAATCAAAAAATCAAAAGAAATAAAGAAAAAGGGATATATATATATCCCTAAGTCAAAGCGTAAGTCTAAATTCCACTTTTATTTATTTTATTATTATTACTATAATTCTTTGTCTTTTTAAAGGATTATTTGATTTGTAAATAAGGTTGATGTGACATTTCTATCATATAACAATAAAGTGTGATTTTTTTTCAACGTACGAGATTGGGCTTGCCTGGATCAATGGCCCGCGATCGACTGCGAGACCCCCCACAGTGTCGATAGTTAATAGATAAGGGGGGGGGGGCGCAAAAAGTAGTTTTACCGATCTTGACATTAGATACGTGGCAACTCCATGTGAATTGTAGTACCCCCCTCGCTAATACCATTTAAAACGCTCAAAACCCCCTTCAAACCACTCTTCTGCCTCTTTCTTTCCCGCCATTCACTCTCACGCTATTTTATCCACCAGCCAACATTCTACCATCTCTAACCACTATTATCCCTCCTGCTAAACTATTATATGATCATTATTATTCAATTACTCTAGGAAATTTCTTTATGCATTAAATCCTACGCGCAAATAATGGTTAATCCATTCAAACCGTTATTTTCTCCCTTATACAACATTGTCACCTATTCAAATTAACCATTTGGATTTTGTCTGTTGCTACAATTCGAAGAACGATTCTGCAAGAGAAATTATAGTAGACAATGACCTCCAATTGTTGTCTTCCAACCTACAATCATCATATATCTGGGTAAATCCTTATCAGTTGTCTAAACAAATTGTTTTTCCCAATGGCTTCCCACAAAGGAAAGTAAAAAATGGTTACAGAAAATCACCCGCTACCCCCTGTGATCAACCTAGATGAAATGCCATTAGTTGATACTCACTTTAAAATTGTAGAGACCAATTGTGAATTCAATCTATATGAACTTCCCAATTAGGTTTTTCAAAAGTACCAAGATGCTAGTGATGAATTTTATTTTTGGGAGTCCGTATTGCCTCAGTTTTGTTTCATGCAAACCTATCATTTTCCATAATTGTTTCCTGATGTGGAGCTCAATATCTACCTAGCCAAAGAGTTGTAATAGCTCAGAATAATGAAACTCTTTTATATGTGACTTCTAAATCCATTTTCCAAGCCCTCTAGCTAAATCCTCAAGAACCCTTGCATCCATTTTCTACTCATGAATTAATGGAAATTTACCAAAAACTATCATTTTTAGACAAAGCTCACATTTTTTTATCTTTCTTGCTTGAGAATTTTGAATTACCCAAAACCAATCCTCCCCATTATGCTTCTATGTTACATGAAATGTCTAGGAAGGTCATTCCCCTAGTGTCATGTCTATTAGAATACCACAATTATCAATGGGTTGATGAAATCATCTTGGGATTTATGTTAGTATTCTCTTCTGGTAAAAAACCATCAATAATTTTCAACTACAGTCAGTTTTGTTTGATGAAATTCATGATCAATTCTTGAAGTTCAGTGTAGAAGGCTCCTTCAAATATCAATCAATTCAGGTTTACTTGTTTCTATATCATCAGTCTGAAATATTTAACTTCCCTTTGCAAAATTTGGATGCTACAGGCACCCCACGGTCATTCATTCACTGGACATCACTAGTGAGAAAGACCTCTGAAGAATTATCATTTAGTGATTTTGTTAATCAATTCCTATATGTGGCAAATTGTTTATTAAATAGTGATTTTTTTCCTAGAATTTCAACTGAAGTTAAGATAATTTTACATATAAGTGTGAAAATTAAGTTGGAGATTGGTATTTATACCAGAATTTCACTGAAATTAGGGTTATAGATGTGAATTGCAACCATACAAGTTTCTTGTATTCCTCCCAATGAGAATTTTTTCTCTTGAATATATTAGGAAAATGATGGAAGTAGATGATGTTCACTTTGTTGCTAAGAAAAAAAAAGCACAGGTTGGCCCTTTTATAGCCAACACAAGAGCTGCAGCGAAAGAGGTTGATGTTTTATTAAAACATATGAATATTAAGTTGAGTTTCAGTTGGTCTTATGACCCATTAGGAACTATATCATCAATAAGAGTTGCATAGAATAGGAACTATATCATCAGTAAGAGTTGCATAGAAATCAACACCTTATGCTCATATGCCTAAACCATATATTGAGAAATTTGCAAATAAAGATGATTGAGATGAGAATACATTACAGGAAGTTTAAGAAATAATCTCTAGTTAAACATTGTTAGAGACTCCAAAAACTATAGAGAAGGAGATAAAAAGGCCAAGGGAGAGTTAGTCTCCATCAAGATCCAATTTGGAACAAATCATTTTTAAGGTCATGAAATGAAGGAAGCCAAAAACAACAAATGAAGAGGAAGAATATTCATAAGTTCAAACTTTTGAAGGACCTTCTACAATTGTATTTATAGGAGAATCAAGATTCTCACTAAAGCCTATTGAAGAAACCAAAACAACTTCTTCTTCTCCTTCCTCTCCTTCTTCGAGGCCACAAAGTATATTTTCTAGATTCCTAGAAATGAAAAAGAAGAATGAAGCACTCAAGACTTCGACATATGCAAAGTTTTGGAAGCAATCATCTACAACACCGACAAGGTTAATCTTAGCATTAGACAGTGAGAAGGGACAATTCCAATTGGTATTTCTGGAGCCAAATGCCTCTATGAGACAAATTTATCATATAGATCAAATTGATCTACATAAGAAAGTAGGGGAGATGATTTACACATTCTTGACAAGTTCTACCATGGAAACTTATAAGTTGTCAACATCATTAAATAATATTCATTCTCAATTAAAGCTTGAAAAAATGTCTTCTTTTGCTAAGGATACAAGAATTAAAGGACTTGAATATCTGGTCTTGAATTTAGGATTAGATCTTAAAGATGTTAAGGCAGTAGAGGAGATAATCAAGAATAGGAATATTGATAATCAAGAATTAAGGAAAAAACTAAAGCTTCCCACCTTTGAACATCCACAAGCACAAGAAGTTGGCGAATTAGAGAAGGAAAAAGAAAACATGCTTTAAATTATTGTTGAACAGAACATGAAAATTCATAAAATGGAAGCAGAAATGGAGAAGTTGATTAAGGAAAGAGAGCAAAAACTCAGTATTACAACAAACACTTCCATAGTGAAAAAATATATAGCAATTACTTCTACAACAAATACATCTACAGAAGTAGTAATCACAATACAAACACAGTATACTGATCAAATTTCAGTAGAGAAATTGTCAAGGGCCATGGGAGATTTGTCTTTGAAAGATAAATAAATTGAGAAACTTAAGGTGCAACTCCAAAATATCCAAGAAAGTAAAATGAAATCTAATAATGCATAATTGGCTGAGATTCAAAATAATTTCAAGATAAATAAGCAACTAGAAATTTATGAGAATGAATCATTGATTGCACAAACTTTATCTCATGCCAAACAAAATATTTGGATTGATATGAATGCATATATAACTTAGTTATGGCCTTCCATTGATATTATTTTTGAGAAATAATATTTATTACAGAGATCAAAAACAACAATAGAAAAAATAAAAGAAGATCAAGACCACAAACTAGGGGAAACCACAAGGATAATTAAATTCTTAAACTACAAAACAAAGGGTGACCTTAAATAATTTGGGATTGAAGACATAATTGAAGTAGTCTTGGAAGCAAGAATTTTTTTAACAAAAATAAATTTAATGTTACAACTCAAGAATAAGTGTCAAAATTTAGAAGCTCGGATCAAGAAATTTCACATAAAGTTCAATGCTCTATATCAAAAAGGACTCCCAAGTTTGCAAGGTATAGGTGCCCAATTGATTCCACTTGAAGGTTATCAGCACATGCTACATGAGATAGTAGCAGACAAAACCAAGTTTGCAAAAATCAGAGGAATAATAACTGGAAAATCTTTCATCGAAGGCTTAGATTATGATTTATTCATTCAACATGGAATTATGCATTTTTTTCTAACTAGGCCTACTTTTGAAAAATATACTGAAGTTGATGTGATGCAGGGGCATTAGGCTCAAGAAAATTCCATGTATTTTAATAGACTTAGGGGTTTTGTGTTTTCAAGGGAGTTGATTTCTTATGTAATGATTTGAGTGATTTTAATGAGAATTAATTAAATATTGTGAGGAATTTTGTAAATGTTCTCGAATGTTGGAGAACATGAGAGAGTTAGGCTAGTTGAGAGTGTATAGGGATTGAGAGATCTAGGAATTAATTCTAAATCCTAAATTAGAATTGGTTTCATGATTTTTGGGATAAAATAGGATCCTTAGGGATTAAGTAGTGATTTTAGGATTTTGTTGAGAAGATGGAGGAACTGAAACCAAAAATAGTTTCAAAACTTTTTGTATAAAATGTAAGCCTCTAAGGCATAAAAAAACAGTAGAAAATAGATAGAGATTGAAGGTAGAACAAAGATAGGGCTTGGATTTTAAGCCTTCGGGAAATTTAGAGGAAGAAGGCCACTGATTGAATATCAGACCAGAGAGGAAGAATTTCCTATGTAAATATTGGTTTTTAATACAGAAACTCAATTTCTAAGTTGTGTTTGAGTGTATATTGTGTGCAAGAGGAATTGGCAGGAACAAAGGGAATTCTATCATTTGATGTTCAATCTACATTTTAAGAATGTATGAGACTGTGTGGTTAATATTAAACTCTGTGTGATTTGTAATTATTGAGAAATTTAGCATCGACCACAGAATGGATCGATGTTATTAAAGGAGTTACCTGGACTTATAATTGAGGTATGAATTGCCTGGATGTATCTCACAATTGGAGTTTACATCGTATAAGATATTTCAAAGAGAGGGTTTGATTACACATTCTATTGTGTATATGCAGTGAAGTGAGGTCCGAGTTTTGAAGTCGTATTTGGGTTTTTATTGCATTCATAAATGATGGATTACGAACCACATAAATGAATAATAGAGATTGAACTGTGCGTGGAAAGAATGTTGTGAGGGTTTGAAGACGAACCGATGGTTTGTTTAAAGTGTGGAGGTGCCGTATTGAAAAAAATGAAATTGGAATGGTCAAAGAAATGGCACAGTCAAACCAGTAAATAGAAATCAATATTATTGGATCGGTCAAAGTAAAGGCGCAGAGAAACATGGCAAAACTATACAATTGGAACCTTGAAGCGGTTTTTGAAAACCACAATGGTTTTCGCGTAGCACAAAGGAGGTAAGTGGTAATTGCTTGTTTGAACGCAATACACTCCAAGGAGTGACACGTAGCATGGAAGGTATTTCAAAACCGTTTATTTCGCGTTGCTTTGGCGAGTTAAGGTGCAGGGGTAAGTTGAATGCGATATTCGTCCGATCCCAGCCATCGGAGATCCGACGGCATTCGCACTAATAGTTGCGTGGAGGTTAATGCAATGTGAGTTGTGAATATGGTGGGACCCGAAATAAATATTATGTCAGTGATTTGGATTTTAAACCTAAGTATGGCCCGTGAATGTTTATATGAGTTATTTCGGTTTTAAACATTAAAGGGGTCGAACCTTGGAATGAATTGAAATGTTATGATGTGGACCCGAATAACATTCGGATTGGTGATCATATATGGTGGATTGGTAAAGTTTTGGGCACATATATTAATATATGTGTTGGCCCCGAAGATTTGTGTTTGGTTTTTAATCCAAAGTCAAATATTAATCCGAATATTCATAAAGTGGGTTTTTATAATATAGTTTTAACCATTATTTGAAAGGTAGCTTCCGCAGTAGATATTGCCAATATGAAAAATATATTGGCTGAAAAATGAACCATGCATGCTTATATGCATCATAAGGAGAGAATGTGGGTATATGCAGCCTATGGCTGCATCATGATGAGTCATACAAAAAGTTGATAAATTTTTCTATCCCAAATGATAAGAGATGGGATAAATTAAGTGAGTTCATCGAATAGAACATAATGCTAATTTTAGTAATCAGTAGCCAGATAAGTAGGAGTAGACAACAGATAAGCAGGGGCAAACAACATATTAATAGGAGTAGTGAATAGAAAATCAGATTTCTAAGAACATTCATTAAACAACAACCCTTGAAATCTATGTAGTGTTCAAATCAGTACAAATTTGCTATTTTTTGTGTTATTTTTTTAATATCCAAATCGTTTTGGGTGATATTCTAGTTTGTAATAAATTTTGATTCAAGTTTAGATATTTTGAGTCAAACTCTATAAGTATTTTGTAATTCAAAGAAAAAAGGGGTTGAAGCCTTGTGATTAGCCAATGATATGACTGTAATTTTCTCAGATATTTTTGAAGATAATAGAAGGATTATGGATTCATTCTGAGCAGCTTATGTATCTCGGTGAGTTCTTATGGTTATTCATTTATGTTTCCAATTTTATTTTTCTGCACATGTTCAAGGTAACATAGGAGTTTGGGTAAGATTAGATTGAATGCCAATCCGTCTGAAATCCCCTTGCAAAGTTATAATTATTAAAAGATATTAATTAACTGAAATTTTTTTTCTTAGTTAATTCATCTAAATCTTTTAACTTCTGTCTTTTGTCATCTCTAGGACATGTATTGTTTGGCTATAGAAAAATTATACACGCATTTACTGCATATAAAAAATTAGATATTCAATATGAATGTTTAAGGAATTATATATCTTCTTAAATTCTTCTTTCCAAATCATTTTAAAGTTTATTTTTGTTAGGAATGAATAATCAACCCTTCTATTTTCTCATAAATACTTAGGATTTACATTTGTTTAAAAGTTTAAAGCATTGGTCATCCAATTAAAATAAAAACCTTAATTAGATGCTTTGGCATAGCTCCCCGGCCTAGAACTGTCTACAAAGGAATAACATAATCAATTCTAGCAGATTCCACAATATGTGGCAACAACAGAAGGAATGGAGGAAATTATGTGGGTCGGGAAAATTATTGAAGATTTGTAGGAGAAACAAGTTCATTCTACTCCTCTTTTGATTGGAAACAATTTTGCAATAAATTTGTCTAAGAACCCAAAGTTACTTGATCGAACCAAGCATAACAATACAAAGTATCATCTAATTTGACATCATGTTGAGGCCAAGACTATTCACCTACGCCATTGTTCCACAAATGAGCAGATTGCAAACATTTACACCAAAGTGCTTGGAAGAGAAAAGTTTGAAAGATTCATAAATATGCTTGGACTCACCAATATCCCTTCATATTAAGGGTGGGATATTGAAACCTAATCTTTTGGATTAGGAAATTATTGTAAATAATGTAAATTATATGGGAAAGTAAATTCATGATTTATCTTATTGAAAAATACAATTCGTGGAGTTATTCGCCCGATACTAATAATAATCATATCAATTAAATATCGTGTCCTAGTGAGATGCCAAATTGATGTATTCAATCCCCTTATTTGTCGGACAAGGGACCCACTCCACATAGTGATTTGACTTGAATATTCAAATATAATGTATATTATTAATGAATTGTATTTGGTATTGTTGTGTATCGGTTTAGATTTTATTTCAAAGTTTGGAAATTGAATATAACTTTAGCCATATAATTTTATATTAGCTAAAATCAATTTCATTAAATGAGTATATTTTACTTTAGCTTTGGCTAAGATGGTTAAAACTATTTACAAGGATTAGTAGAGTAAGAGGTTGTTCCATCAAGCTAGTTAAGCTAAATCTCATTCAAATAATTTGTTATATGCTTCTTAATGCTTGTTTACTCTATTTTTTTCTAGAAACGTTTTTGTATAAAGGAGAAGTTTTGAGGTGATTCAAAACATAAAATTCGTCAAGTCTAGTGAGATGATGCTTAATTGAATTCGCATGAGTTTCAAAGGTTTTTATTCCTTCCTTTGGTATTTTATTTTTACCTTCAGTTGTTCTTTCATGGTATTTGGAACAATTGGTCACCCTTTGTATATGTCATGTTTTAAGGGACAAAGTAAGCTTGAATAAGACATTCTTCATACATTTGGTATGCCATTTAATAATTTGGTTTTCAACAAGGCACTTAAATAGTAGATTGGAAATATCATGCACACATATACTGACTTTATAATTTATTGGGAATTCACTAACTGTAAGAACATTTTAAAAGTTATTAAAAGATGTTTAGTTTTTGCATCTAATTTTCTAGATTTTAATGTAAATTATTAAATTTGTTTGTATTGACTAGACATGTCTTATTGTCTTATTATTTTAAGGATGTTGTTTTTGAAATGTTCCTCTATTAGATTTTAATGTAAATTGTTAAATTTGTTTGTATTGTCTAGCCATCTCTTATTGTTTTAAAGATGTTTTTGAAATGTTCCTTCAAGATTCTATTAGATTTTAATGTAAATTGTTAAATTTGTTTGTATTAACTAACCATGTCTTATTGTTTTAAGGATGTTGTTTTGAAATGTTCCTTCGAAGATTCTAATGTGAAGACATATATATTAGTATTCCTATGCCCCATCTTGTTAAACCATGTAAACTTGCAAATACTCTAAATCCCGCTAGATATTGTTTTCTTCTAGCCTTAATTTTGAAAAAGAGCATTGTAAAAATATATTGTACTAAGAAATGGATAATAAAGAGTGAAATCGAACCAGAAGCGGAATAGTCCTCCAGTTGTGTAATGATTTTTTATTATTTTATATTAAATAATTGAATTTTATAAGTTCTATAATTTAAATTTAAAAAAAAAAATTATATAAATTTTAAAAATATAATTTTTATAATTAATCATATATTAATAAGTTTTAAACCAATTAAAAAAAACCAGTTAAACTGGAGGTCACGTAAGCTATCCAGCACTCTCTAACCAATATCCCTGGTACGTTATTCCAAAGGAACATAAAATGTAACTCGAAAAAACGTAGGTGCTCCCTGGAATAATAATAATAACGAAAAGCCACTCCACACCTACGTTCACAAATTACAC
Organism: Pinus albicaulis; assembly: GCA_034641835.2. NCBI lineage: Eukaryota > Viridiplantae > Streptophyta > Pinopsida > Pinales > Pinaceae > Pinus > Pinus albicaulis. The sequence goes on from CM076579.1 coordinate 1,292,031,827, forward strand.
ATTCAATTGGAAAAACCCGCACTCCTTTACACCCAACTCTCCAACGTCCTCTTTCAAAACAACACGATGTGTCTTGTTGGTCACATACAGGACAGATCATCTATGTTAGAGTATATGCTTTCCTTAACTGAAGTTACCTAGTTCAATTAGTTATTAGTTCGGGTTATTTTTAGAAAGTTAAATATAATAATAATGTTATCCATGCGTTAATTAAAATTAGTAGTAGTTTTGAGTCTATAATTTTCTAATTTATCAATTGGTATCTGAGCTTGGAAAAAAACAACAAACTCAACCATTTGAGAGCAGCGATATATTGGTCTCAAAACCTGCAATCTAGAAGTGCTGCCAACAGCCATTGTTGGCACAACTACTACCACTGATAAAACCCCAACTGCCGTTTGTGGAGGTGAGTTTTGAAGAAAACAACACTAGAAAGATTAAGGAGCTGGCGTGAACACCATTGCAGCGTTCACGTAGAATCGAGGGTGCCAAAGCCGCCACTGTTGGGAGGCATTGTTAAGTAGAGGTTCAAAGTCTTTATCCCAAACGTTTTCAAGGTATGACATGCTCCATGTTCCATGGCAAGTTGATTTTTAAACCCTTCTGTTTGAAAAACCATTATGGGAGAAATTTTTTTGTTTTAATAAAACCGTTCTTGATTGACATAGATATTTGCGATATTGTTTATGGCTCATTATTACCAAGCGTCTAATTATTTTGGAAAGTACCATAATAAAGGATATTAAAGAATTAATAATAATAATAAAATAGAAAATAGTGATGGGTAGGTATGGAATTTGATGGCTATTTTGCTTTTTATGGGGCATTTTGCAGGAATTTGACGCTTAAAAAAGTTATGCTTGTTTTTTTTTTAATGTGTTTGAAATTGGGAAAAACTTTTTTCTTATGGTCACAATTATTTGAAAACTTTATTAATTCTTATTTCTTTTTACTTTATTTTCTAACTACTCTTGACTATTATTTAATGAAGCTCAACATTGACCATTGTCAAACTCAGTTCGCATGTGTTTGAGGTATATATTCATTAGCTTTAAATGAAACTTGGAGGCTGGAGTGGTTGTATGAAGGAACATCTATAGAATTATAGAGAGGATTATTGGGATATGGACTCCATTCTCAAGTGGCCAATATGTTATGAATATGGGGTTTTAGGGCCTTCTTGATAGTAGAGAATTAGAGATTCAAAACTTATTAGTGTCTTTTTAGCTATCAATTTATTATTAGTTAGAAAACTACCAATATGTCTATTTGTTAGCTATCAATTTATTATTAGTTAGAAAACTACCAATATGTCTATTTGTTTACAAGCACTCAGGATAGCTTTCCCTTTCAACTTTATTAATTGAATTTGAATATCATTAATAGATTTATTAATGAAACTAATTAATAAAACACAAATTATAATATTTTCCAAATATTGAATATGGGTTGTGAGTTTTGTATTTATTATTATTTTTTATAAATAAGAGAAGTGCACATTGAAATGAGAGTCATTTTTATTTTTAGTGAGTTAGTTTGAATGCTTTAAATGAATTTAAATTCTGTGAAATTTGTTTTTATTACTTAGTTTTAGTATTATTATTATTGAGTTTCATTCTTTACCTCTAGGTGGTGTGATTTAATGGCTACCCTTTTAAGAGACCCTGAATCTCCAGCTAACATTGCATTCATTAGCTTTTGTTTTGTTTTCAATGGGGAGAAGTTGCTCATTAGAATCATACATGTCTAGCCATGTTAATGGTTATCAAGTTGGTGTTGTTGTAGTTTACTGTGTAGCCCTTATTTCACTGTGTTAATGTGTTGAGGTTAGGTGGAATGAGTTTTCTCTTTTATTAGGAAGCCATTTTGTTTTAATATAATGTTTGTTGTCATTTTAGAAGGTAAGAAAAAACACAATTCCAAAAACATAGAGAGGTTTACATACCAACAACAAGTGTGAATACCCATAGAGTGCAAACAACTTCTTGAGCTAAATCGAAGTTGCATCCAACAGAGATGCAAAGGAGTTTTCAAATGAGCACAGTTCCTAAGCATGAATTCTTAGAAACTTAAGATAACAAGAAAGTAGTTGTGGTGTGTATGTGTGTGAGCTTCTCTGCACAAGTTGAGAAAGACTCACAATTGCCTTTTAATGTTCTAGATATTCTCTTTTCTTTTACATATTGCAAATAAAATTTAAAATTACATGTGTTTTTAAAGAATATAGGAAGAGACAATCATTCTTTGATCAAGTACTAAACATATGGAAAATTATGCAACATGTAAAAGATTTTCAAAGGCATTTTCTCACTATAAATTATGAACACTAAATAGAAAGGGTCACATACTAGTTAACCAGAAGAAAACTAATGAGACGAAGAAATACCAGATTAAATAAGAGTGTTTGTTGTTATTTTATAGTTTACGACATTAAATAAGAGTATTTGTTGTTATTTTATAGCTTACGACATTAAATAAGAGCCCTTGTTGTTAATATGTCATTTATGTTGTCATTTTATTGTTTACAAATTCCATTTGAAATTTAATAATATGAAATTCCATTTAATTTAATTTTTTATTATTAAAACTGTATTTTTTAATATGAAATGAATTTAATGTTTCCATTTTTCTTTGAAGTATTTGAATTTTAAAAATTTAATTTTTTTTTTTTATTTTTTTTTTTATTGTAGTAAATTTTAACTATATTCTAGAAAAAATTATTAGAAAATATAGCTAGAAAATTGTTAGAACATATAACATTAAATCTAATCTATTATGACATATTTAAATTTATTTTTTGAATTACTATTATAATTTTACAAGGGCGTATTGTTGTTTGAAGTGAAAAACAATGTAGTTGATCAATACTAAGTAGTTCCAGATGAAAAAAATATGGATTATCAATACTAATGCCACATAGAGAAAAAGAATATTGGCCATTTGTTTTTTCTTGTGATAAATATGTGAAAATTTTTAATATAATTATGTTATTGAAAGATCATTTTTAATTAAGTTTTTATTGGTGAAAGTTATTTTTTTTTTATGAGAACATCACTTTTAAAGGACTAAATATTTTGACAAAAACATAAGAACCCAAAAAGTCAAAAAAATTGTATAAAAAATATAGAGAAATCTAAATTTAAAAAATATATATTTATATTATAAAAAGATAAGGCAATAAAAAATATATTTGCTTTAATAGTAAAACTACAAAATAAAAGCAGAAAAGCTGGAGTAATGGTAAGAAAAAGCTCATAATACAGAATTTAGGACAATCTAAACTAGTTTGTAGAAATAAAATAAGTTTTTGATTTAATCGTAAGTATTATAAGCTTAATTGAGATTTAGATCAACAAGCAATGGTCAAGATAATATTAGAGAACAATCTTTCTTGTTAACTAAAGTCGTCAAATCTAGTTAACTATTAAATTGAGTTATTTTTAGAAAGCTAAATAAAAGCTAAGATTAGAATAGCTTGAAGTCTTTATAATCTTTTAACCCTAAACAATTGAATCAAGAAATTCATTGAGCTTCCGCCACTTAGATTTGAGTGTATTATTTGCGATTTCCTCCCCTGTCCATCTATCAATCCATGTCCCATGGCACTCACGTACTTTTGACTCTACTCAACGTTGCAGGGTCGCTGGCGGGAATACTCCAATATCCCATAATCAATACCAGGTGTCTTGGTCGGCGGAGGCTCAGAACCGCTGAAAGCAAAGCATCGTCAGTGGCTTTGCGTAGCTTTTAAAGAAATCGATTCCAACGTGTCACTGTGGCTTTCCTCACTCGCCCTGTTCCCACCAATCGCACAACACCACCACCACCAATAGCCAGCGTGTGATACATTCTTCTTTGTATTGAATTGGGAGGGAATGGGAATCGAACAGGAGATGGGGAGAGCCGAAGAAGAGTGCTGGGTGAGGGGCGCCATTATTGGGGCTGGAGCTTCTGCGACAGTCAGCCTTGCCATGAGAAGCTCTAATGTCCAACTCTTTGCAATCAAATCCGCGGTCGGTTTTAGTGTGGCTTTGGAAAATGAGTACCAGATTTTGCGGTGCATGGATTCTCCATACATCGTTCGCTGCCTGGGACGTAATTACAGCTTTGAGAAGGGTGCAAGGTTACACAATCTGTTCATAGAGTACATGCCAGGTGGCAGCTTGGTGGATCTGCTGAGTAGGTTTGGAGGGAAGCTGCAGGAATCAGTGATCAGATCATATACACGCGACATCCTACGTGGAATCGACTACCTACACAGGCAGGGGATTGTGCACTGTGATATCAAGGGGATGAATGTTCTTGTGGGTGCCCATGGTGTGAAGCTAGCTGACTTTGGCTCTGCCGAGAGGTTCAGGAGGCGCTGCAATTGAGAGGAACCCCTCAATGGATGGCTCCTGAAGTGGTGAACCAGGTGGAGCAAGGGCCTGCTTCTGATATTTGGTCTCTTGGCTGCACAGTGCTCGAGATGGCCACTGGCAGGCCTCCATGGAGCAACGTTTCCAGTCCTTTCGCCGCAATGTATCGGATTGGATGCACGGAGGAGCTGCCTGAGTTACCTGCGTGGCTTTCACCTCAGATGCGGGATTTCTTAGAAAAATGCTTTCAGAAAGATCCCATGAAGAGGTGGACCAGTGCAGAGCTGCTGACACATCGTTTTCTGAATGAGGACTGCTCTGCCAAGGAAGCAGAGAAGGGCATTATTTGCTCGGGATCCCCAACTAGTAATTTCGATTTCAAGAATCAAGTATGGGATTCCAATTCTTCTCAGACTACTCTCACTCTGTCACTCGGCATTCCGAGCCCAACAGGGGAATGCAATACGAAAGTGAATAAATCAGTTGAGCAATGCTCAAGGCCTTCTCCCAGGGACAGAGTTATGGCACTGGCCGCAACTTGTAAATTTAAAGATGTTGTAGAGATGTCTAATTGGAACACAAGCCCCCATGGTCAGTGGATTGTTGTGATACCTTCCAGGAGTGAATTTCCAACATCAGATAAACCTCTCTGAAAATGAGAGGTTAGGAATGTCCCTCCATCCAGGAGCTTGTATTCTTAGAAGAAATGTGGAATGCCACCTTAGAAGCTGTCAATTGGGAAGAGTTGCAGCCAACATGTGAAGCAGTTGATCAGTGCTTGGATGCTACGGTCTCTGTAGCAACTCATCTTCTAACACTCATGCCATCATGACTCTGCATCATAAATTGTTTTCAATGGCTACCACGTCCCAATTGATTAACGAGACTTGGGGACTTGGATCCAGATCATCTCAGAGCATCGCTGGTAATCGTCCTGGCATTTATTAGTGATTGGAGAAACATTTTATCTCTTTAATGATAAGTGTCTCCCAGAGGAGCAGTTTACTGCCCGTGTTGGAATAGTATGTGCACTGCACAATTTTGTCATTCCAGCATGATAAAGGGTTACTAGAAAGAAAATTTTGTCACGAGGTGAAAGCATGAAGATTGGTTATATTTTTGGATTAAATGTGGCTATAAAATTTTAAGTTTTTTTCTTTTATGGAATTTCATTTTAAAAAATTTATATTAGAATTATGAATTTTGATTATGTTAAAAGACAATATGTAGATAATTATGTTGTTTTAATGATATTTTTTGCAATAAAATTTAGTGTCTTATAAACTCTCAATTTTCCATTAAATATAATATATGTCTTTGCAAATTTTAGCAAAACTTAAGACGTATGTGTTTGTTCGCATAGCATAACTTAATTGAAAATGTGTATTTTTTTAAAATATATATCATGACCCATGATCCAGAGAACTAAGTTTTTCTTATTAAAAAAAATATTTTTTTATGTAAAATTATATTTCTTATTATTTTTTGAAGTTGGCTAAGTAATATTTCAATTGCATTTTGGAGGCACGTGTTCACTTAAGATTTTTTTCAAATATTTAAATAAATTGAAAAACCAAGACTACCTTTTTTAACAGGACTACCAAATGAAGATAGTGATATTTTTTGAAATTTTTTAGTTGTGTATATTTTATGTTATTGATTTTTTATTCAACCCTTTAGAAACTATCCAAAAAAATTTCAAATGTTATATTTAAAAGAAATTAGATGAAAAATATCATATGAATTGGAAAGTGTCAAATTCATATGTCATTTATTTCACAAATCCAATGTCATTTATTTCACAAATCCAATGTGATCAAGTCTTGCACTTAAGGACAAATTCTTGCCTAAATTCAATTGGGTACAAATTGGGGTTGCAGCAAAATATGCAAAAGAGGTGTTGAAACTGTAATTTTTAGGACTTCAAAAGCTCAATCGAATGCTTAAATTCAAAATTCAAATTGCTCGATCAAGCGTTAAATTCAAAATTCAAAATTTTCAATCGATGCATAACTCTCGATCGAGCTATTTTTAAGCACCTTAAAAATGTAATCCAACTCTATGCTTTTTCACACTAATTTCTACAAATAAAACTCAAAAAATTACTTTAAATATATCATATCACAAATTATTATTCTTAAACTTATTCATAGACAAATAACCATGCATGTACATCTTTAAACATAAAGTAATATATTTCTTATCTCCTGTTTCATATCGGATAAAAGTGACAATCACATGTTTAATAACATTTTTCAAAAACAAACAAAAATCAAGATTTTTCCATAGATAGGTTAATTAAGAATCTATATATATTTTTATTGATATCTAATTTCCAATATGGTAAAACCCTAGAGCAATTAAAAAAATACATATATTTTTCTCTTCTCACATAAACTATTTAATGTATTATAATAAATTAGATTTTATGTTTTGTTTTTTTCAATGTATAGACATTATAATCAATAGGGTTGTGTAGCAGCAAGTCTACCAAGGTATAGAGTGACCATGCAAGAGTAGGAATAATATGCACATGAAGTTGCAGTGATAAAAGAACCATGAACATATTTGTTTCGATATCATTACAATGATTCAAGGAATTAGTTTCTCCCTAGATTCCATAAATCCACTTGCTCTAATGTGTTGATTGTCTAGCTTAGGTTTTTCCAAAGTAAATTGGAATATGTTATTCGTTGATGCATCATTTGGTTATAAATCTTTAATATTATAAATATTATAGATTTAAAATACACTTATAAAAAATTAAATTGTAGTGATTAAATTTTAATATAAATATTTTTTTTAAATGTAAAATATAAAATTATAAATTACTTTAATTGTGAGAGTTAAATTTTATTTGAAAATATAATTATAATTATTTTTTGAACACATTTTTCGGAGATCTTTAATAATAAGGACAATTATAGATAAACCATAATTTCCAATATTGAATCAAATTTGTGTTATACCTAAAGATTTGTTTTTAAAAAAGATTTGAATTGTTTTTCATGTTGGGGAAGAGAAAACCCTATAACAAGGATAAAATCCCAACTTGTGATGCACTTGTTAGTTATGGATCTTTGATTTCTTCATATATTAGTCCAATGAGGTAAACAAGAGGCTTTTCCACATGATTTTCTTATGTCTCTATTATGATTATTAGCACTAGGTCTTATATAGATGAAAATATAGCCTTTGTTATTGATGCTTATGGGTCTTGATTTCGAAGGTCAGAATTGGGGTCTTTCTCTCATTCAGCTTCTTGCCAAACTTTCAACATCAAGGTTCCTTATGACATGGAATTTTTACCAGGGTTGTTACATGTCAAATATTGTGTGTTGATTTAACTGATCAACAAGGATTGATAACAATTACAATGGTTGTTCCAAGTGACCTCATTGAAAATCACAATCAAAATATCTTGTCAGGAAGAGTAAAAAGAAATCGCAAATTTCTAGATTGTACTAAATACAAACTATGACCATGGCGACTGTGATCGTATTCTGTTGTTAGACAATACAAGCATTGTATACAACATCAACACAGTTTGCACAAAATACAAATTTTTTCCCAATGCAACAATAAAAAAATTGGGAGAAAGCATAGAAACATTTCCGATAAGAACAGTTGCAACACTTGTAATAGTAGATCAAAAAGTTGGAATGCAATATACACTATAGATTAGAGACATAATCTCTGAAGATGATAAAGCATCGGTAACATGCTCCAACTTGTGTCACTCACCCATTAGTCTTATGCATTTCAGCTTATTGTATATATGCAATGTTGAAAATTACATTTTTTTTTGGTCCTTTATCTCTCGGCTACAACTATTTGAGAACTTTGCACCTATCTATAATGAAATGGAACAAAAATTGCAAAATGGAGATATGCCAATTATGCTCTTCAAAAGCATAACAAAAAGGAAATACATCAAGGAAAAACATTTCATACAACACATGCCACATTCATCACACACTTGAATACTGAGATAGAACAAGATCTCAAGAAACTAATCAATAGAAAAATCTAGGTAAGTACATACCCAATAATATACTTATTTTTCATTTTACAGTTACTTATTTTTCGTTACACATATATTAACTGCTTTTATTTTCTAATAGGTGCAAGGAACACTTTTCGTTGCAAATGCATACTCAACACCATTTGAACTTGTCTATGCACTCCATAGTTGCCCAATCTCATCATCTGTAATGATAGAGATCTTGGTGTTGAATCTCTCCACCTAAATCAAGATGAATTTGTATGTCTCCACTCTCTAGGCTTTACCATGTATCCCGCCATAACCGATCAAGGGATTCCTAGGCCTAACGAAAGCATACATCTCTAGGATTTACCGTGTATCCCACCATTACCGGTCAAGGGATTCCTAGGCCTAATGAGACTCCATCTTCTAGGCTTTACTGTGTATCCTGTCATTACTGGTCAAGAGATTCCTAAGACTTGTGATTTTTCTAAGACCACCCCACTCAGTGTCAAAACCATCCAACAATCCAACTCAACCAAGTAAGATAACCCCATCACACCATGGCTATCCAGAAATGGAAAGGAAAGTTTGAAATCCACTGTCACACCTGGCAAGGCCCATGACAATGACATCAAGGGAACCAAATACAAACATGCATGTACCACGCATACCAAATCTAGCAAGGAAATCACACCTACAAATTGATACCTACAAGTAATCCCATTGTAGTCGCTTTATCCTGCTCTTCCTTGCCTGATCTTTGCTTCCATTTTCCTTCATTTTATTTCTTTGATACTAGAGTGTTCCAAGAAAACTCTAGGTGTGTAAGATTATGAGAGAGAGAATAGAGAGAGAGCTCCAACCTTTAAAAAAAAAAAAACCATGAAATGATCCTCATAAGCCTTTTTATCAATGAGGCTTCTAATTTCTTCAATTTTTCATTATTATACTTAATTTTCCTCGTCACATGCAACCTGTGACCTTTCACCTTCATTTTCTCATAATTTCCTTTATTTTCATAAATAAAATTCCAATTAATGCCTCTTGCCTTTCCAAAGCCTTTATCATTTCCTTTGCAAATTTCCTTAGCCAAAATATACCAAATGAACACCCACACTAGAATGTTTTGTCCAACATTTAGCTTACCATATGTGTCTCGTGAACATTGTCTTATTTTTCCTTTATTAGCTTTATTACATGGAATTTTGACCAGGGTTGTTACAGAACCCTCCCCCCTGGGGGGAACACCATCCTCTATGTTCAATGATACCTACAACCAACAAGACCACTAAAAAGAAAAACATATTTCCCATGGAGCTTTATAACCTAGCTCATTGCAGTATTTACAATGAACAACCAGCTAAAAAGAAACCAACATGATAACATAACAACATGACACCCATACCGCTTATTGCCGTAGGGAAAATTTTAAGGATTGGAGTTTATCATAGAGTTTAGCAACCTTGGTGAATCTTACTAGTTCCTAATATCCAAATTTTAAAATGTTTGATGATAATTTTGTAAAAATGTTCATATTTATAATTATTTTATAATAGACAATATATAATATTGGCTATTTCTAAGGTAAAATGATTTTATACTATAAAATTTGGGTGAAATAATTTTCGCAAAATGGAAATTGGTGAATCTTTTTTTTTGGAAAAAACATGGAATATTAGCCCACCTGCGAATATTAGCCCCTAAAAGTTTCCATGCTTATTGTAGATTCATAACACAACTCATTGTGGTATATATATAGACATGACCAAACACAACATCAAAACACATACCAAACCTTATTTTCCTCAACGGGTAAACAAGGAAGGATACATAGCTTGCATCTAATCAACCATATCCGATGTAGCTCATCGGGCCCAAAATGATTTTACTACACTTTAACCTGCTCGATTTCTTAGTTATGGAGCATGAGCATATTTCTCTACAAAATACACTTTGGTTCGGGTTGGAATTCTCCTTCTAGTTCCACCTGCAATATATACCAATCAATAACATGATCAACATCATTTACGTATATTTTAAGCAATGAAACATGGAAAACATCATGGAATTTCATTATCGAAGGTAGTGCAAGTCAACGTGCCACTATTCCAATCATATCAAGGATTTTGAAGGGCCCACAATACCAAGGTGCTAGCTTGGCACATGACCCAATCCTCAAGGAGATCTTATTGGGCTTGATACACAAGTACACATGTTCTCCAACCTGAAACTGCTTAAATGCCCCATGTTGGTATGCATAAATTTTCTTTCTATCTTCTATTGTCTTTAGATTATTATTGATAACATGCATTTCCTAGTCTAACTCTGCCAACATATTTGGTCCAATCAACCCCATGTTCACTGGATCACTCCAATTGATGGGAGTATTACATCTCCTCCCATAGAGTGCCTCAAAGGAACTCATCCTCAACAACTCCTGATACCCATTGTTGTAAGAAAACACAACCAGAGGTACATACTCTTCCCACTTCTCCTGCTAATGCATCACATACATCCTCATCATGTCCTCTAAAATCTTGTTGACCCTTTATGTCTGTCCATCTATCTATGGATAATATGTTGTGTTCAAAGCCAACTTTGTACCCAAACCTGCAAATAACTCTTTCCAGAATCTAGAAGTGAACTTATCATCTTTGTCTGACACAATCTTCTTTAGAACACTATGAAACCTCACTACATCTCTGATGAATACTTGTGTCACATCACTAGTTGAATATATAAACTTTACCGGAATGAATTGTTGTACCTTTGTCAACCTTTCCACCACCACCCTGATAGAATCATGTTTTCTATATGTCCTCAAAAACCCTGTAATGAAATCCATACAAATGACCTCCCATTTCCATTATATAATCATAATCGGTTATAGTAATCCACCTGGATGCTTACGCTCTAATTTTACCTATTGAAAATCCAAGAATCTTTCCACAAACTCTGCTACTTCCTTCTTCATATTTGGCCAATAGTAAACTTCTTCACTATTTTCAATGCTTTCTAATATCCTATATTACTTGAATATGGCTTAACATGAAATCCCCTCAAGGTAATATTCTTGAGCTAACTATTGTCCGTCGCATATATCCTATCCCTAACTCTGATCAAACCACCTGTTCTGAGGTGATAATCCACATCATGATCATCTGTACCCTGTTGTAACATGTGCTTAATCTCCTTGTACGTATCATCCCATTTTTCTTCCTAGAATATTTGATCATGTAGATATGTCCCATAAGAAATCATAGTTGTTATTTGATTCACCTGTATCCATCTGCTAAGAGCATCTGGAACCCTATTCTCTTTTCCTTAATGTACCTGATCTTAAAGTTGAACTCGTTGATTGTGTAAAACCATTTAGCTTGCCTAACATTCAGATTTGGTTGAAAAAATAAGTATCTCAATCCACTATGGCCGCTCATCAATACAAACTTCATGCCAATACAGTAGTGTCTTGACATATTCAATGCTTGAAAAATCGTTGTCGACTCAAGATCATTCGTAACATAATTATTCTCATGCTCATTTAGTTTCTTTGTTTCATAACACAATACATGCCCCTCCTACATAAGGACTCTACCAAGTCCTATTTTGCAGGAATCTGTACACACCACAAATTTTTTATCCAAATCAACAATCTTAATAATTGGATCATTTTTCAACAGCTGCTTCAACTGCTCAAAACTTGTTGCACATTACTCTGTCCATTCAAAATTCTTACCTTTTCTCTGCAATGATGTTATAGGATAGGAAATTCGCGAGAAGTTCCCAATGAAGCTCCTATAGTAACCTGCCAACCCCATGAATGACCTTACATCATCCACATTCCTAGGAGATGCTCATTCCATGATAGATTTTATCTTTTCTGGGTCCACTGCTACGCTTTACTTAGAGACAACATGCCCCAAGTAATGCACCTTTGTTTGAAAGAAACTGCATTAGCTAAGCTTGTCATACAATTGATTCTCTCTTAGCAATCTTAATACTGATGCTAAATCCTCGGCATTCTCTTCCTCATTCTTAGAATATATCAATATATCATCAATGAAAAATATAACAAACCTGTCCAGATAAGGATGCAACACACTATTCATCAAACACATATTAGTAGTTGGAGCATTATTCAAACCAAATGGAACTACGACAAACTCATAATTCCCATACCTGGTCCAGAAAGTTGTCATGTAAATGTCCTCTTCTTTGATGTGTACTTGAGGGTATCCTCATCTCAAATAAATCTTCTAGAGCATTGTTTCTCCTTTGAACTCATCATACAAGTCATCAATCCTCAACAACGGATACCTTCTCTTGATGGTGACCTTTTTCAATTGCTTGTAATCAATGCATATCCTGAGAGTACCATCATTCTTCTTCACAAACAATACGGGTGTACCCCATAATGATACACTTGGCTTAATGTATTCTTTGTCAAACATTTCCTTCAAATTCAACTTCAAATCTACTAACCATGGAGTGCTCATCCTATACGGTGCCTTCGATGTTGGTGTTCCCCTGGTACCAACTCAATATAAGAGTCCACTTCTCTATGAGGTGAAAAATCTGAAATCTCTACGGGAAATACATCCTAAAACTGTTAAAATGAGGTACCTCAGTAAAGAAATTTTGAGGTCTAAAATGGTCCTCAAAATAAAATGTACAACCAAAATCAACTTTATAAGAACCAATAAGATTCAATATGATGATGTTAACCATGGGGGATGATTCACCATTTTTGGAGTAAATAAATAAATAAATAATACTTTTTAAACTTATCCCCTCCACTTTTACCCAAATTTTGAGTGGGAGCACCCATTGGATGAAAACTTTAATTTATCATCCAAGGAGTACACATGTTGCATACTTTCGATAGACCCTACTACACGAAAAATGAGAAATACATGAAAAGCATGTTGCAATCACATTTTTTCATGTATTTTTTATTTTTCATGTAGCAGAGTCCATTGGAAGTATGCAACATGGGTACTCTTTGGATGAGGAATTACATTATGCATCTAAAAACTTCTCCCACTGTAAATTTGAGTAAAATCATAGGGAGATAAATTAAAAATATGAGTTGAAAAAATACTTTTTTTCTTTTTTTCCTCTAAAATTTGATGATGTAATTGAATCTTATTTTATTATTTCTACTATTATTTTATAATATTCCTTAGGAGGCCCATTTTAGACCTCAAAATTTCTCTTATGTGTTCAATACCTCTACATCCTCAACATCATTACCTTTGTAATTGGAGATATGCATTGCAAATAGCACACACTCTTTTCTATGACTATGCTTTGCATGCATAGTTGTAACCATTTTGACTTATGTAGATTTATTATTACCCTACAAGATTCTATCTTCTCCGTTTTTTTCCAAACATTCAACATCCTTGTCATAACAATCCAACGTGGTCCTATTAATGTTTATTATTGAGATTTTAATATAAGTCTTTTTATCTTCTAAGTAAATGAATTCATACATGTATGCTCAATTTACTCCTTCTACATGATTTCTTCCTCACCACACTGCAATGACAAATTAAAATTGTATCACTAGTTACATTTATCTTGCCTCATTCTATGACTGCAGTTGATTCTTTGTAAAACTTGGCCTAGTTCCTAATCTAGTGCTTCTTATCCATCAAATCCTAAATTAAAAAAAAACCCTACCAAGCTAATAAATGTCCTAAAACCCTAATACTCTCCATGTTGATATTTTGGGGTGTTCAGGTAGCATCGGATGTGCTCTAGCTCCCAAAATTTGTGGAGGGTTTGAAGTACATGAGATCTCCAATACCAAGAAAGCATTTAGAATAATTCTATCTGGTTTAAGTTTTATTCAAATAATTAATCTTTTTAATTAAGTACCCTAATTCTAACTTAGGAAAATTAAAAGATTGAAGTGAATTAAATTAAACATGTGATGAGAATGACTTAAGTGACGCGAATAAAGAAGATTCTAATCATAGTCATCAATTAGAGATTACATCACGTTCGTTGATGTTTCAACAAGAAAAGTATAAGAGAAGGGCTTGGGGTTAGTTGGAGAACACACACACTGACAGAGCACTAAAGCTAAGCTGAGATTCTAGGGCATGGTTTGCTAAGAATTTCAGAAGTGTTTCAGCTGCAACAAGGGGCAGTATTGGCAAGAAGTATAGTTTGATCCCAGGCCAAGAGTATAATGAGGGTAGAGAAGGAGCATTCAAGATCAGCGCAGAAGCAACAACTACGCAGTTCAGCCAAGAGCATAACAGTGGAATCACAAAGGCAGCAGGAGCCAAGTAAGGTTGACACAGGCCCAATTAGGGCAGTGTTGGGGTAGTGTAACCCCTTCTAGGGTGATGTAGGCCCTTCCTGAGTAACACAGAGGCTGACACAGAGGGCTTCAGAACAACGTTGGGGTTTCCAGAGGCCAAAAATGGGATGATTTTTGTAAATCATGTTTAAGGGTGTGAATCAATCATATTTTTCAGTCTTTGGGATAAAGGTACTACTTCCATTTATATTTCTCTATCAGGTTAACCATTTTTGGTGCCCAAGATTGTTGTACTTAGAATATGCATAATAATAAAATCCATCAAGAAGCTAGTGGCACAGGTTTTCCCGGATTGGGTTTTTCCGGGGAAATTTGTCCAAAATATCCTTGTGTGTCACTTTGTCTATGAGCATGTTATTTAGTATTTTATTTGTATGTTTAGGTTGTTAACTGTATTTACTTCAATGTTAATTATGAATATTTAGATTAATAACGTACGTGAGTAGGAGAAGTAAATCAAGATTTAACAGTAGGGGTTCTTAAGTTTAAGATATTTTCACATGGTATCAGAGCAATTGCAGATAAAGTTGGATCTCCAACAAGAAGGTTGAAAAAATTTGTGTTGCAAAAAGTAGTAGCTGCGACAGAGAAACCGAAGAGGGAAGCAAAACACTAGAGGGACGTAGAGGTAGCAAGAGCCACACAGGGGCTGATGCAGTCCCAGTTAGGTGACACAGAGATAGTGCAGTGCCTTCCAGAGGGATGCAGGAGTAGCCTGCACTGCACTGAGCCAGTCCGCTCATGCAGAGGCCAACCAGGGTGATGCATTCCAGTAATTGATTGATGTGAAAAGTGCCGTGACTTGGAAGCTGAGCTGCAGATCTTTAGCAGTTGATGGTGGGGTGAAGATTCTGGCAATGCAGAATTAAGCCTAAGCTAAGTCGACAAAGAGTGGGAGGAGAACAACTTCTCAACAAATTTCATTTCCAGAAAAAATCTGAGGATCAATCATAGGGTGATCGAAGAGATTTGATTCATTGTGTTTGGCAGATTTCCAAGGAGGAAATCAATTGTCAAAGGGAGTAGAGGGTTCCTTTTTTCTAAGGACCCTATATCTAAGCTTCAATTGAGAAACGGGGAGAGGAAGGGTTGTTCCGACAAAGTAGATATGAGAATATGGTGCCACACGGATTGCGTGATGAGGATAGGTTGGACGTTCTGTCCAAATTTTTTATCTGGAAGGCCAAAATCCTAGTAATCCTAGAGGCATACAACCTAACGGTGCATGTAGAGAGTGTCTTGGCTACACCAACCGATGTGAAACTCCTGGAAGAGCATAATGAAGAAGCAACACATGCCAAGAGCTTCATCATGGATGAGGTTAAATATCAAGTGGTACCACACATAGCCGAGAAGAAGGTGACTCATGATATGTGGAAATCTTTAACCAAATTTTATCAAGGGAAGTTTGTTTAGAGGAACATGCTTCTGGAGAACCAACTGAGGTTATTTATGATGACCAAGGGAAAGGAAATCGATCCTTTTCTATTCAGACTGCAATCGATCCGAGATCAACTAACTAGAATAGGGGTCAAGGTGGAGGATGATGTCATGGTGAGGACTGCTCTAAATGCAATCATAAATGACTGGGAAACATTTGTTCAAAGCCTTTTGGGTGGAGTGGACCTTCCTAGCTGGGAAAATATGTGGCCTATCCTTCGACAAGAGGAGATCCACCCAATGACCAAGAAGAAGACCAACACCAGAGCAGGAAAGGTGAAGAAGGAGGAAGAGGAAGATGCATCCCTGGCATCAAAGAAGCGGCAAGGAAAAAATAAGCATGATTTGTCAAAGATCAAATGTTTCCATGTGTCGAACTTGAACACTTCGCCAACAATTGTCCTCAAAGGAAGAATGACAAGGAAGCTTCTATTTCCAAGTTTGTTGTAGCAGATGATGGCTTTGATGATGAAGTAGCCATGAGCACTCATGAACCACAGAAGTAGGGCGATATTGATCTGTAGAGAAGCTACATAGTGGTGGCGGGATCCTTGAGTAGCCCAACTCTTGGATCACATCCGAGCTACGGGAGCCTTAAGACAATAGCAAGGAATTACTGGAGCAGTGAGTGCAAAGATCACGAATGAAGCAAAGGCAGAGGCTGAGACGCTAAAGAGGGAGTAGCGCAGTGCAGATGCAGCAACAACGTAGAGGCAGCAATGTAGAGGAGCTGATGTGACTTTAGTAGCACAAAGGAGGCATGCTTACACATTGCAGAGTTGGAACAACACAATGGCTTTAGGAAGACAGCACAGAGCAACATCCTATGGAGATTCAGTGATGAGATGCAGCCTGACTGACTTGTTTGTCATTGGGTGAGGGTCCTTCAATTGCTTACTCTTAGCAACTGAGTTGCAATGCAATAGTTGGCAGCATGATGCAGCAATTTGAGAGGGAGCTACAATACATATGTAGTAGTGATGGTGGAAGTGTCATGGGCGGCAGTACACAAGAGCAGCAGCAACGCAATCATGAAGGGAAATATGCCAAGAATCAGCGTATAGACCAATACCAAAGATTAGATCAGTACTTCGGGGTGAAGTGTATTTCTAGAGCACATTCCTCGCTAAGAGGGAGTGTTGATATTTTGGGGTGTTGGGGTAGCATTAGATGTGCTCTAGCTCCCAAAATTTGTGGAGGAGATGAAGTGCATGAGATCTCCAATACCAAGAAAGAGTTTAGAAGAATTCCATCTAGTTTAATTTTTATTCAAATAATTAATGTTTTTAATTAAGGACCTGTTGAAGCCGCGAAAATCGCTACAACAACATTGGGGGATAACCACCCGGTCCAGACCTTAATACAGCTCCTTTTTCCATTTATGATAGTGGCTCTGACTGGTTTAACTAGGTCCAATTACCTTTTCCCTATCACTATTGGTTTACGATGTATCTTTAACTAATAATAGGCAGGGATATCAGATCACTTCTTCTTGTTGATCGGGCAAGAGAATGACCCTTAAGCTGATTTGGGTTTAGCCAAACCACAACTAATATTTTGTCTCTTTAAGAAGAGGACTTGAATGAATGTAGAACTTAATCTAAATGCAAAATTATTCTATAATGCAAGCAAAAGAAACTAATCTAAATCCTATCTTAATTAGGTAGATACATATCTAACCCAACTAAGAGCAAGATAATTAAATAATGAGAATTTAAATATGTCTGGATTTTAATTAATGTGAAACTAACGAAGAAATTCAATTAGCTCACATTTTTGAATACCAAAACATATCCTATTGAGACCATTTAACTGAAATAATAAATCAACAACACTCTGGAAGAAATTCACAAAAAATGATATTGATTGTCAAAATCAGTCAAGCCAATAAGCCAATAATTAAACAATAATATGTGGAAGAAATTCGCAACACATTACTATTTAATAAATCAATTTTATAAGACAAAATTTTGAGTAAATAGTTATTCAGAAATCAGAGTTTAATTCATAAGATTAGAGATACATAACAATATTGAGACAAGTTATCCATATCAATAGAAATGCATAAACATGAATAAAATGAAACAACCATTTTATTAACATAAAAATGGAACTAGTATTTGATACATAAATTCCAAAAATACCAGTTAATTGAATCCGCTTCTCTGATCCTGGTCTCTAATAGTCCTTTACATTACTTGAATTTCTGCTTTCAAAACTTGAGCTACAGAAATGCAAACTCTGCCCATCATACATAATTCAAGATATAAAGAAAAAACTCTCAATAATGTTCAGATCTGAAATTTTCTCTCCTCCCCATCTACAACTCAAAATTCCTATTACAGAAATGTTTTTAGAACTCTAGAATTGCAAAAGAGAGCCGCCCTTATTACATTCTGAAATCTTCCATTTATAATATTTACAAAGGAATTCTTCATAGGAAAGTTTGTTTGAAGAGTGGTTTTGCTCAATCAATTTTGCATTGGTTCAAATAATATTATTCAATTCCTGGAGCCTTATCATTGATTAAGAACTTTTTCTTCTCATCTCTTAAACTGTTTTTCTGCAAAAATAAATCAAAAACAAAAATAAAATGCAAAAATAAAATCAAAATGTCAAATCTAGAAATTAAAATAAATCCAATTAGAACTTGATTAAATAAAAAATGAAACATAAGCTTTCTTTTGATGTTTGTGCTGATCTAATTGGCCAATGAAAACATAGACAAATGAATTTGCACTCATAAGAAGTTGTGGCAAATTTAAAATGCAAAAAATAAAACTCAGAAAATTAGTTTTGTTTAAAAATTCATAGCTTGATCTTTTACTGAATTTAAGATCCAATAAATGATCAAATCTGGAAATAAAACCTCTTCAGGAATAATCTCCATCATTTTATCTTTCCAATGAGCTATCGTGGGCCTCATTTGGCCAAGTAAAACTCCATTTATGAGCCTCTAAAGTTGGTATATTAAAATTGCCAAAAATCTGAAATTTTTGTTGCTTGGGCTAAAAAATCAAAATTTTAAATTAAATTCTAATCCTAAATTAGATTATGATATTTAATTAGTTAATTCTAATTAATTGCATTTATATTATTCATATAATTTAGTTATAATCTAATTCTAAATTAAGTTTTAATTATCTATTAATTAATTATAAGTACATTATTAATTATAAAATAAACTAATTATTTAATAAAATATTTATTAATTGATATTAATCTACCTAACTAATATAATTAACTATTTATAAACAACTTAATTTAATTAATAATTAATTATAATTTAATCAAATTAATTACATTCTATTAATTAATTTAATTAATTCAAAATTAATTGTTTTAAATATTAAATATTAAATCTAATTAAAACAATACTAATACTTACCATTTACTTACCACTAACATTAAACTAATGTTTCACTAATTTAACACTAACTTAAAACTACACTAATCTAAAAACTAACGTACCACTATGCACATGAGTTTGAAAAACAAAACACATAACTTATGACTCATTGACTCATCGCAATCAGCATATCGAGGTTTAAAGGCCATTGAGTTGTTTTTTTTTAAATGTGTCATTTGAAAACTCCCGATGCGATGATGTTTATTAATTGATATTAATCTAACTAACTAATATAATTAACTATTTATAAACAACTTAATTTAATTAATAATTAATTATAATTTAATCAAATTAATTACATTCTATTAATTAATTTAATTAATTCAAAATTAATTGTTTTAAATATTAAATATTAAATCTAATTAAAACAATACTAATACTTACCATTTACTTACCACTAACATTAAACTAATGTTTCACTAATTTAACACTAACTTAAAACTACACTAATCTAAAAACTAACGTACCACTATGCACATGAGTTTGAAAAACAAAACACATAACTTATGACTCATTGACTCATCGCAATCAGCATATCGAGGTTTAAAGGCCATTGAGTTGTTTTTTTTTTAAATGTGTCATTTGAAAACTCCCGATGCGATGATGTGATAATTTTTTTTTTTTAATATATTTTATATAAATTTTGTTTTTATATTAAATTCTAATTTAATTAATTAATATAGTAATTAATTTAATTAATTTAAAATTTAATGTTAAATATTAGTTTTTGTTTTGGTTTCATTTTAATGATTTTAAGTTATGAAATTATCTAAGGGATGATTTGCCTATCTAAACTACAACTACTTTGTCATTTTGGATTTTCAAGATTAGTAATTTATTTGAAAATTGAAGTAAATTTCTAAAATCTCGATGCTTTGGCTGTATAAGTAGAAAAATGAAAAATATTAGTAATAACTAACTAGGAGTTAATATTTAAACTAAATGCATTATTAAACTAATTTAATTACAAAAATGAAATATTGTACATTTTACGCATTTTTTAACCCAGGCGACATAATTGATTAGACTTCAAGGAGTGCCATTTACAAACCAGTTGACCAAGTGAGGTGAAACAAGTATTAATGAAAAGCTTATAAAAAATTGATCGTAACAAAGCAATCAAAACAAGAATCTTAAAGAAAATGAAAAATTAACAAAATCGTAGGATAATTAACTTAATAAAAATCTTAAAAGGCATTTAACCAAAATTTTTATAGAAAGGGTCTCCATTATTTGAAGTGAACAAGTTAAAAATTGGGGGGGGGAGCGGGTTGTGTTTTACCACAACAATGGCGACACACGGGAGAAGAACCAGTTATCTATGTTTGATATGAATGAAATTTTCCTAAAATTAAAGTAAAAATAATTAAAAAAGATAAAATTATTCTTAGAATGCTTGACTAGGTTCATTAGTCTGAATAAAAGCAATAATCATTTTACTATAATTTTCTTAAAGTTCCCCATAAATTAAAATATTTCATAACTCTATATCAGTTCTTAATTAGTTGTAGAGATAAAGTAGAGGTCACTTTACAACTTAGCTTTTAAAATTTACTCATTTGTCACAGGTAGAGCCACTGTTGCCAGCAAACATCTATAATCTCGACAGGGTTACCTTTTAACCATGAATGATTTAGAATCCTATCTATTTAAGAATTATTGATCTAGAGATAATCTATTTGTATATGTTTATTTTTTTATTTTTATTTTATTTTTTGTTCTTAAAATCCATTGTCTGGTTTGGTAGCTAGATAGTTGGAAATGCCATTCACTGGTTATAATTGGACTGAACAAGCTGGCTCGTGATGAAACCCATTGTCTTATAATTGTTTGAAATCATAAGCCATTACCCTGGTTTGTTTAGCACTGTCGGTAATGTCAGTCTATTTTTCACCTATGATCATGGTAAGCAGGCTCATGATGAGACCTCTTATCTTTTAAGTTTAAATATATTTATTGGATTACACTATAGAAAAATAAAACTCTTTTGAACAGGGAGAATCATTGACTCCTTAAGAGTTCAAAATGACAATTTCAGAGTTAAAAGTGCTTTGTTGTAAAGTGTCTTTACTTGGTTAAAAATAACTTTTCTTGACTGATAATAGAATTTCGAAAGATCTTAATAAAATATTGAAATCTCAAAATAATTACAATTTTGATGAAAAATAAATTTCTCAGATTTCACGATACTTCATCAACTTCTCTTGTTTTGTAATCTCTTCCTTAAGTATGTCTACCTTTATAATAAGAAAAACAAATTTTGCTAAGAGATTTAAAAAAAAACTAATAGGAGACTATTAACAATTTTTTCCTATGTATGCCAATCATTGTTAGGTAACAAGAAAGCCTTCCATATAAATCATGGCAAAGTCACCAAAATAAAAACTGAAAACCAAAGGAAAATAATTCTTAAGCTAAAGTGAGAAAATAAATCAACAAACAAAAATAATAACGAAGAAATTTAAAAGTGGAAAGGAAAATCTAAGTTTTGAAATACAAACTCTAACAAGAATGTTTATACTAATGTCTCAACAACATGAAGTAAAAGAAAATAATCATGTAATCATTCCTTCTTATATCAAGATCCAGAAAACTTATACCTTGCAGGGTTGTAAGTTTTTTAGGCTTTAGATAGCAGTGATCATAAAATTCAGCCACAATGAAAAAATTATGTTTGATGTCAATGTTCTTGTTTCAAAGCATTATCTTAATCATTTTCTAATAAAAGGAATGCTTTAAAGAAACAGATTAAAGGTTCAGAAACTTCCTAGTGTCGTTGTTTCAACAAAGACTATCGCTGCTTCTTGAAATAAAACCAGGAAAAGAGCATAAGGCTTCCAAAATATGATTTGGCAGATGATTGAAAGCTTTTATGAAGAGCTGTATAACAGATTCAAATATCAACATAATTTAAAAAAAAAAAATGAAACTAAAGTAATGAAATGGAAATTAATGAAAGTGGGTACATGAATCTTACCATTGGATAATTGCATTTGATCTTACCTGAAGGTATCAATTTCTCCAATACTAGCTGACTTCTTCTTTTGGTTGACATTAAAAATATGAAGAAGGCAAACTAACCAAAATCCTATAACTCAAAATCATTATTTATTTTATTTAAACTAAAGCAATCAGTAAAATGTAAAAATGGAATGCTTTGTGTTCAAGGGAGTTGAAATTAAAACAAATGCATCAGAAATGAGATTGAGAATTTGCAGTGATGAATATTCTCAAAATATTATAAGTTTTATACAAATTCCATGATTTTATAAATTGTTCAGAGTTAATACCAAATTTAAGATAATGAAATTTAAAATAGAGGTCGTGAATTTCATATTTAATTATGGAATTATTTAAAACTGAAATATATGAGAAATCAAAATGATTTGAGTAAGCTGCAAATTGTCATCAATCGCTTTAGTATCATAGCAGTTACTCAAGATTGCTTTAAATTAACACAATGCCTTATCAGATGATTTGTATTGCATGTAGAGGCATGCGTTGGAGTTTATCACATCAGGGGTTGCAGTAGCAAATTGCCAATATGAGATCATGTGAAAAGAATGTATGCGATGAGATGGAGTGATCATACTATTGAAAAAATGTTATATTTGGGATAGGGGACAATCATGTTGCAAATTGCACATCGCACACCGCATCTCGCGATTTGTACTTTGCATATTGCACATTGCGCATCGTAGATTTGGAATAGTGACATGACCATGAATAAAAATGCGATGAAGCGATTGTGATATTGTCAATGCGATGGATGACGTGGCTTTCGACATTATGATATGAGCATCAAAAATGTGATGAGCGATATTGATATCAAAAAATAGTCATGTTGGAAATGCCAATATGATTTTTGCAATAGCAGCGATGCGATGTTATAATAATCGATAATGAGTGAAAAGTGAAAAGCAATGAGCAATCGGCGACTAGTGAAGAGTGATAGCAATGAGCAATCGGCAATGAGTTATCGCATCGCAACTTTTTAAAATGAGCGCACAAGGATGTATTCAATTTTCCTCCCGATTTGCTATTGGACTTATCGCATCGGAGGTCTTTCAAAGTTAACTCTTGACTAATTGTGATATGAATTTAATAATTTGCGATTGCAATTTGAGATTTATCGCATCGGAACTTTTCAAATGGAAGGATTAACCTTATGTTTAATGCGCTTTTGCGATCTGATCCATCACATCAGAAATTTTGTGATGAAAAATAAACTTTTCAATTTATTCCAATATGATATGTGATTTTGCGTTTCATTTTATCGCATCGGAGTTAAAAATGATATGTTAAACTTTTTGTTTCATATTTTTGTGAAATGCGATGAATGATATGGCTCTCGGTGATCGGAAAAATTAAGTGCATGATGTAACAATGTGATACGTCGATATGCGATGGAGAATGAGCCCGATAATTCTATTATGAAAGTTTAATATCACGTCGGGTCCGAGACATCGGTGCTTTTAAAATTATGACCCTACCACTATTGTGATTGAACGGATGCAATGTTTCTTATGAACTTGATTTAAATTTAATATCGGGTCCCGAATTATGTGTATATCAAAATATTGGTAAAATTGATTATCGGATATCGGTGAAGATAATGGAAGTATATTCAATTGAAAACCTCCGAGATGCGAAATGCGATATGGTATTTTATGAAAAACTGAATGAGGTAAAACATCGAAGGTTTTGCATCAGAAATATAAAAATCAAGTTTAAACGTTTCGAACATGAATCTTGCGATACTGTTTTAACTTTCAATTGGGTTTTCTAATGAATGAAAGTAAAGCTAAAGAATGCTCAAATTCTAATGAATCACAAAATAAAATTTCCTTGAACCTGTTGCAAATTTGAAATGGATTTGCTACTTACTTCAAGTTTTTGAAAACAAATGAAAACCTGCAAATAAAACAGAACAAGAATAAAAAAATAAACTAAGGAAAAGAGAAACTATTAATAGATGAAAATGAACTTGTGAATGTGTACCTGGAAGAAAATTTACGGTAAATTTTATCTTTTTTGAAGCTTCAAGTTCTCCCAATTTTTCTATAATTTCAACATCATTTTCTTATTTTAATCTAAAATGCTAAGTAATGATTGCATCCTTTCCAAAATTACATCGAAAGACTAGAGTCGTAAAACTAAGTTCTTAGAATTACTTGTGAATAAAAAAATTGTCAAGTGATAGAAAATTCTTGGAATTTCTTCATGTATGATCAATGTTATGAATTTTTGAAAAACAAGAAAGTTGAAGGCTTGAAAAATAAGTATGATCAGATAATTCAAGAGCTTTTCAAATGATCTAGGCTGCTTCTCTATAATTGAAATGGATGCCAAAAAGAAATTGGATTCATTACTTGTTTTATTGAAAATCTGAAATAATGAAATAAATGCAAACGGAAAAGAAAATTAATCTATTACTATTTCTAAATTAATGAAGGAAACATGACTAGGTATAGTCATACTTTCAATGAAGCCATGTAAGCATTTTAATTCCTGCATGTATGTACATGTCAAATATTAGTAAAAATGCAAATATAATTAAACTAAGAAAGCTAAATCTGAAAGCAGAATGTATCCTTATTGTTAGTAGCTTATACACCATTACCTTCTCTTGAAATGCCATTTCCAAATGAATTTCAATTGGATCATAGAAATCTGGATGGATTTCCATTATTGAGTGGGAAAGGCTTAAAAGAGAAGATGACAGGCCGGGTTGTAGAAATGATCTTTCAGCAACAATGGCCTGTGTGATTTTGTTAGTGTTATGATTAGGTGCTAAATTATTAATGATCTTCCATTATGGAAAGCTTTCCAAATGTCTTTCAAATTGATCAATGAAAAATGGATGGGAGTCTGATAAATTCAACAGAAGATTATTAATTGAATTAGATTGTTGGTCATATTGTAGAAATACATTCACTTGTTGGCACTGCTTTTGAGAAGAAAGAAGTGATTGATAAGGAATGAACATCAATTGAAATCGAAAGTTTAATAATTTTTTATGTTCACTTTTATAATTTGAATCTTCATTTATCCATTGAGGCAATGTATCAATTGAGTGTTCAATATTGAGTTGCTCAATATGCCAGCATAAGGTATCTAAAATTTTAACACTAAAAACAGAAAATAAATCTGAAATTAAAAACAAATATTGAAATAATAACAAAATTGAATCATAGTTTACACTAGTGTTACAATTATTGTTACAACACAATTGGGACTGATTTAAAGCAATTTCATCTTCACAAGAATTGGGTAGAATAATTTAATTAGAATGATTGTTGATACCCATTTGTGAATTAGAGAGAAGGGTATGACTCTGAATAGGAATGTGATTTTGACCATCATATAAATCATAGATTGGAATGGTTTCTTGAATGTTGAAATCATAAGTATGATTATTTGTTTGAAAATGAGAACTATTTCGAACAATTTTTAGATTAGATTGTTCTTCATTTTCACATGTGATTAGACTTTGATCATGAGAATTCAATTGTAAAGAAGACACATCAATATCCTCAATGTCAAAGTAGTTATCATAAATAATCTCAAGGCATTCATTAGAATTCTCTTTCATTTTATTCAATGAAATTAGACAAGAAGTAATATTTAGCTCATGTTCATTAATGCCAGAAGAATGATCATTAATTAATTTTCTATCCTGATAAAATCTTATTGGTAATTCATTTATATCATCATCTTTATTTTCTGAAATATTATTAAAACCGAGAGGGGAGAAATTACCAACATTAAAAATATCAGGATAAAGTGAAAAATGTGAATCAGAAATAATGAATTCAAAATTTTCTCTGTTAGAGAAATCTTGTGCGTTTTGTTCACTATAAATTTCAGATTCTAGATCATTCCTTTGTATACTCATGCTCTGTTTTGGGCATTTATTCATCATGGAAAAATTCAGAAATTTATACAGCAGTTTGCATTTTATTATTTGAAACTTTAATCGCTGCTGGTATTTAACATATTATAATCTGATTTTCTGATTCTAATGCATAATGATTTTCATATTTCAAAGCGGTGTCTTCTTCAATACTGCTGCTAATATTTTCTTGAAATTGATCAGTGAAATTAGGAGGAAATTTATCAAAGTTTGAAATAATTTCACATGGGTTTTGAATGGAATGAAGGGAAAAAATATATTCAAACCAATATAATAATTCTTTTTTCGAAGGTTTATCTTCAGTTTTAAATTTTAAACAATTTAAACGAAACCTGATGGTAAAATCAATTAAAGACTCACCTTCAAACCTTCGTAGATCTTCAAAATCATACATACATGTTCGTAGATATATCTATCAAATTTACAAAGGAACTAGAAATATCCTCCCTCCACGATCAATCCTGGTCTTTGACCACCATTGTTTCATCTAATCGAACGGCCTGCGACCATTTTCACACCAAACCTTCGTTTACTCTGTTCTTCACCATTCCATAGTGATTTTCACTAGTTCTTCACCCGCATCCATCATTCCTCTAGGCCTCTACAGTTGTTTTCTGCCACTCCCTTGGATTTTATAATTGGTTCATTTCATTGTGCAGGGATTTCAGAGTGAATAAATTCACTTTGGCTCCACAGTTGCAGTCACAATGGTTGAGAGTGCAGAGAGGCCATTACAGTAGCGAGGTGAATCAACAGAGATATATTAAAGGGATTTAAGCCAGTTATTGAATATTTAACGCCTTAATCCTGTGTTTAAAGGAAGAAGATGCAGCTTGAAGACCAAAGAGCACATGAAACAAGCCATATATGTGCTTCAGCATCAACAATACATTTTCTCAGAAAGGATGCCTTCCGATAGAAGTCTCCATGCCTCCTCAAGCCCTTAACAGTTAGTACACCGACAGAAAGCTTCTTAAAGACTTTCATGACTGCAGTCATGGAGTATGGTGACGTGTAGACCTTTCTATCCCGGTTTCTTATTTCTAGAAGGCTACTCAAAGTACCAAACAGCCAGAAGGACTTCAAAAAACACATCCAAGGTCAAATATCGACCTGACAAAGACTCCCAGGCCATACTATAGAGGACATACAGCGACACAAATTTCCATTAAGTAGAGTCGGCTTGACCTTTTGCCTCCACTCTGTCTTAATGTTTCAATTTAATTCACATCTACTCCTGCTATTTTATTCTCCTATAAGAACTCTCGAAGAACATATTGTAAAGGGTTGTTGTTGTTGTTGATTAATTGTAGGGATTCATTTGACTGTTAGAATAGTTTTGGGGGAAAGTAGCTGAGCAGTTTGTAATTTAGTAGGCTGGGAGGAGAAAGTTTGGACTGTATTAGCTATTAAGCTCAGTGTATGTGACTGGTTTTGCACATCAATTATTTCACAGGATCCTGGTCTATATTAAGGGTGATGT
This sequence comes from Pinus albicaulis, assembly GCA_034641835.2. Taxonomy (NCBI): domain Eukaryota; kingdom Viridiplantae; phylum Streptophyta; class Pinopsida; order Pinales; family Pinaceae; genus Pinus; species Pinus albicaulis. The sequence goes on from CM076579.1 coordinate 1,292,059,755, forward strand.
TTCCTATCTTTTTTCATTTTAATCATGTTGTTCATATTTTTATGATAAGAATCAGTCAATCAGGCGTGGGATATACCCCTGCATGGTACCCTAATTCCCATTGATCTTCTTGTCTTTGATGTTTTCTGCTTAATGTGTATCTGAGAGAAAATTCATGTAATTTAACCAGTTAAAGATGTTGGTCCAGCCCATGCTTACTGATGTGTGAATTCGGGGTTTGTTGCTTAGATGTTCTTGTTGGGTTTAAGCTGGAAGAATTGGGATACCGTGATTTAGAGTTAGCCCTGTCCACTGGGGTCCTTTTCCAACAGATTGGCCTTTCTAAGATCCCTTGAGCTGGTGTCAAAAGCATTGAAGGTTAAAAGCCCTTCTCTGATCTTAGGCCTAGTTCTGTGTTAAACCTTATCTCTGTTTTTCCTTAAGAGTATGCTAAAGCAAGCCTGGAGTTAAATGATCTCTGACCTGATCTTAAGCTACCCTTTGTGCCTTCATTGAGATTTGCCTCTGAGTATGTCAAAGCGGGTCTGGATTTAAATGATATCTGACCTGATCTCCATACAGAAATCGGGTTTCTTTCCTTCTTTGACCTTCACTCCTTAACGTTCCATTCCACCATCTATCTAAAATATCCTTTAGTATAGATGACTTGCCCTATGAAAGCCTTGGCTAGTTGTTTTGCAAGTAATTCCCTTTCATGATTCCTAGCCCAATGGATGATACTATCTTGATCTATCCTCTTTTACCAAAACGTCCTGCTACTTTGCTCCTTTCATTCCATAACCTTCTCAGTTAATGATCTCCAACCCAACAACCAACCAAATCATTTAAAAAACCCTTGTGCTTCATAACTAGCCTAATACCTCATTTTTATCTTCAAAGATATATCATTCTTTGCTTTATGGAGAGATCCCTCTCCGGATCCAGGAGGGCTAGATCCTAGGATCCCAAAGTGGTTATGATGTTGTCCGGTCTTTTGGTCTTGCCAATTTGGCCAAAACACTGGAACCCCAACATAATGGTGACTCTGCTAGGGAAAATTTGAGAGTCCTTAACTGCTAATATCTGGTCTAGTGTCCCATTTTCGTCAACATAATGGCAACTCCACTGGGGAGAAACTCAGACCAATGCCATTAGATTGGTATTCAATTGTTGATAGTGTTAGCCACCAATAAAATTTGTCATATCAAATGGTGGCTAAAACATTTTTTGAGCCTTCAAGGAACAAGTTTTATTGTAAAAAATGTTATCTCTTAAAGACTCATGATGACATCATGCCCTCTGTCCATATCTTCACTGCTGTTTCCATTTAGAAATCATAAATTTCGTTGTTTTCCATGAAGAAATGCTACTGCAAACACCATTTTCCCCTCCTTCCACTTCAAAACTAACCTCCATTTTTACCCCTTTTTTCCCATGAAATTCCTCTATTTTTCATTTTTCCCCATTTCCCCATTCATAAAATCCTCTTTTATAGATTTTAAAACTCCTTTTTGGACTCTGCCGAAACCCCCAAATCCATTGAAAACTTGAAAAATTTCATTAAAAACACCTTTTTTGTATTAAAGACTTAAGCCCCCTTGGGCTAAGTCCTAACCACTTCCCCATTATATGCCCTGGGGCTAGAACTAGGCGCTAAGCCATTTAAACGCTTATCGCATCGCAAAAGTCCAAGTGCACAAATCTTTTGGTCAAGTTGAAAGTTCCGATGCGATTGAGTCCCTTTGTTAAAACACCACCCTCTGCTTTTTACTCCATATGACTTGCGCTCGGGACCAAGAGTTAAAGGTCCTGAAGCACTAATCGCATCGCAAATTTCAAATGGGTAGATTGAAAGACCAAGTTCAAAGTTCCAATTGTGATTGGCCCTTTATATATTAAGCCCTGGGCCTATCGCATTCCATATAAACCCATGGCCCCGCAGACAGGCGCCAAGCCATATCATAAATATATATCCCACCCCGATGCATAAAACCTTTGTATTATATTAATTTTTGGGTTTTTCATATGTTTCAAAGGGTTTCCACCAGTTTGATTTTTAAATCAGTCTCTGTTGTTGATCTTGAGCTGATCAAACGGCCTGCGCATGATCGCATCGCATGTTTTATCGGGTTCACTTTTGTGTCCCCTCTAATTGGCCATTCCTCGATCTATCTTGGACCGTTGATCTCCCCCCCACCTTCCCGGATCCAACGGCCCACATTTTCTCCGATTATTAGCATTCCTCTGCCTTCAAAATCCTCTGATTCACTCCCCACCATTGATCTGATCCTCAGATCAACGGTTAGCGCTTAATCGCATCGGCGCATTACAAGTTCTCCGCCCCGCCGATCGTGCGATCTCCGATTGCATCTGGGTCGTCCACGTGTCCAGATCGGACAGTCTAGATCGCATTTCGCGCCTTTGGTTAAAAACATACGCTCCGCTTCATAATGTTGTTTTGGCCAATCGCAGCCATTGATCTCTGCAAATCAACAACCCTTATTAACTCTCCTTCTGCCATCATATTATTTTCATTAGATCCTCAGATGAAATCTCCGCTGTTCAAATCTTAGATCCGACAGACCAGATTGAAACCACCCATCTTCTTACCTCCTGCACATCTATCCCATATCGTGCTCATTCTCTAGCATCAGATCTGACGACCCACATTCTATATCGCGTAGTTTTCAGCACGATGGTTAATTTTCCAAAGGCCATGCGAAATAGGTGGTCTTCTGATGCCACGTGTCAGGCGGGGATGCATATCACATTCCAAAAGGAAAAACTTCCTACTCGCCTTTTCTCTGCGTGGAAACAGTGGTTTTCATCCCCGAAACCATTTTCCCTTTTTCATTTTGAATTTTTCGCGCGCCTCCTCAATCGTTGATCTTGTAGGGCCGATCTCATCCAACGGCTCGTATTCATCCCGAACCCCCAACTTCATTTTTAACCATATTTCCTCTCACAAAGGTTTTTAACCTTATTCCTTTGTAATTTCCACCATTTCCCTATAAAGAAACCCCTTTGCTTTATTTTATCTTGCCTAATTTCCACCATTGATCTCTGTAAAGATCAAACGGCCCATACTTAATCCTCTGTGCTATTTTTTACCCATCGCTCTCCTTTTGACTTCTACGCAGATCTCCACCGTTGGATGCTCACATCCAACGACCTCACTCCTCCCCACATCCTCTAAAGCAGTTTAACCCCAATAACGTAGGATTTCTTAAATATTTTGTGTATTGTGCAGGTTTCAAATGTTTTTCCCATAATAATAAAGGAAAAGAAAATATGAGGGTGACGATCCTCTGGACATCTGTTTATCAATTTGAAAGAACTACAAGGGTTCGAACTCCATGTCTCATCAATGATTCATGGGCATTGATTCCATACGAGCCCTGTGTGGCCCTGCACATCAACAAGACATAGACCATTAAATGAATCAAAAGAGTATCAATGTTGAAGATTAAAACACAGTAGAATAGAGGATTGAAGACAATTTTGAGGGGATTATGGCTAAGATTGATTATCAAAAGCCTAATCCTCCAAAGTAAAACACAGTTAAAGAAAATCATAAGTGTTTATCAGACAGAAAGGCCTCAACCGCCACATCAGAGACAAATTGATTCCTCTCAGCTACCACAAAGCCACCTGTGCCTCAAAACATTCAAACAGAGGCCAAAGTTATTGATCAAAGAAAGATATTTGCCTCAGCACAGCCGAACAGTTAATTATACTAAAGGAAATTAATGACAAAATATCAACAGAGTTATTACTACATGATACAGAGCCTTAAAAGTCAGCAAAATCTCCCACCGAGCTTAAATCTTAAATGTAAATCAATTAATACAGTGAAAACATCTGTACTCTTCTCCATTAAGCCCCTCAAAGGCCAAGAAGCATTAATCTATATTAATTGGTCCTTGGAGATATTTTATCAGATCCCACCTCCTCATCTCTTCTATAAATACTTTTGTAGAAGATGAGAAAATGTTGGTTGCAGAACTTTGAAATATACTTGTGCTCGAAACTTCTGATTGTAAATAGTGTTCAAAGGATCTTGAAGCTCTGCTTGTGATAGAATAGTTAGGCTGAGAAGTGAAGATGATTGCTGACCTGAAACACTGGACTTAAAGCTATAACTGGTTTGAAGCATCAATACAAGCTGATTTATGGGATCCTGGTCTATGTCTACGGTGATGTTTTTCTTCTTGTAAATTGTTATTTTATTTCTGTTTCCACTTTTTTCATCTTCTCTGATAAATAACATCAATCATAGAGTTAGGATTTACTGTATATCAGTACCCTTCTCTGACTGATAAGCTTTATCTTAATGTTTTCTTCCAATTTGTGTTATTTAGGAATGATTTAATTCAGTTCAAGCAGTAGGAATGCTGGCGTTCCCTCATCCTCCTATTTAGCTAATTGTTATTATTGAAAGTTATTTTCATTTCATGTTAAGTAGGGATGAACTAAGGAAGATATGGTGAGCCCTGGTCCTAGTTTTATCCCAAAAGACTGATTCAAAGTTTCCCTCGGAATGTGTTGAAAGCTGGCTAGTTTCGAAGTACTTACGATTTCTTAGGCCATTATTTGTTATCATTTGTGTTTCCCTTTGTGTTTTAAATTTTTTTCTATTGAAAGTATATCAAAGGCTGGCTAGTTTTGAAGTACTTACCAGATCCTGGATTTCTTTGATGTTATTCTTAAGTGTTTTTCAAAGGCTGGCTAGTTTAAAAGTACTTACCAGATCCTAGGCTGCTCTTTGTTTTTCATTTGTTTAATTCCGCTCCTTTTTGTATCATTTAGTTCCATAAATCAACTTTAAAGATATCCTTAGACATAGATGACTTTCCCCATAGATCACTCTTGAACCTGTTATTTCAATTAAAACCCTATTATGACTCCATAGCCCAATGGACTAAAACCTGCATTTATCTATCTTTTTGGCCAATGCTTGTTCTATTTGCTTGCAACTTCTAACCTTTGAAAGTCTTTGCATTTAGAACTTTGCACTCAAGCCATAATCATGCTCAACCATCCAAAACAAAACAAAACCGTCGGCCTTCATAACTGGCCTAATATCATTACCCAAAACTTCAAAGACAAATCCATCTTTGCACTTATTGGAGAGATCCCTCTCCAAATTCAGGAGGGCTAGATCCTAGAATCCCAAAGTGGTTGAAACAGTGTTTCTCCCTGCTATCGAACTTTTCCAATCTTGTTGATTACAGAAAGCTAACATTTCTAGTGACCATACTAGGGAACGAGTCTAATTTTCAATCTCTGGTTCCCTTAAAAACTTCATTAAACCTAGTGAGTAAAAAGCAGCCTCTTCAAGCACTACCAAGTGATGGTAATCATGGTAAAAACTTGTTTGAATCAGTGACAAACTAGGTAAACCCTAGGATTCTCATAAGAATTTATCTAACCTTGAAGGATCAGTTGGCTTAGCGATAAGAGTAGACTGTCTTTATCTCATAGCCGTAGCTAAGTTTTGAAACAGATTTAGGACACTCTTAGAAACCACACAACTAAAAAATAGCAAAGAAAACACAAAAATATTTCAGATTGGAATTAAATAAACATGATGGTGTACAATAAAACCTTTTACCTCCAAAAGAGCTAAAAACTTCCACTTGGCGACTCCACAATCCTCAACAGACCTCAAGGCTCCACTAGGAAGAACCCTTATCATTGTAATATCATTTAAACTTAGTTAGATGACTGTAGGATTAAATTTTGTGCAAACAAATTAGTTAACCTCTTAAAGACTATCATATCTGGTTGAACTTTTCTTGTTTAGTAGGGTCTGAAAAACACAACATAGTGGCTCCTAGAAAGATTCATACTAGAGTCCATCCTGACCCTAACCCACCAAAGATAGTTGATAACCCAGAAACTATCCTTTAGGAGTCTCCTAGGATTAAATTATCAACTGTTTTCAGATCACCATTGAGAGTTAATTCAATTCCTGAAAATCTTTCAGCTCTACAACAATCACAAGTTGACTTAGTAAATCCATTTAGAACTAGGTCATTTGATGATATAATTCAGCTAGACTCTGAGTCTTCACTTTCATCCCCGGAAGCAAGTGAACATCCTAGTAGTAGAGAAGAAACACCACCTGATTTACACTTCCTTCATAATTTAGGTGTCTCTCATCCAAGATCAGCTCAGCAATCTACTGTTGTTCCATCCACATCTGTTCACCAAACATCCACTATCCAAACCACCCCACTTCAGCTCACTTTACCTTTTGTTAATCCACCTCTTGTGAATTCACCTCCACCACATATCATGGCAGCATGGTATGCTCCCTTAGTCCTTCCTGTTCCTTTAGTCAATCTTCCACAGGACTATCAATCCAAAATTCCATTATATGATGCTAGTAATGCTACAACTGCATCACAACATGTGGATAAGATGAGTGACTACTTTGACAGAAATGAAATTGATGATGATTCTGTCAAGCTTAGATTATTTGCTCAGAGTCTGGGGGGAGAAGTAAGAAAATGGTTTAAAGGCTTAACCCCCCATAGTATCAATGATCTCCAAGCCTTCCATCAGACATTCTTAAACAAATGGGAAGTGAAGAAGAATCCTCTTCAAGTCCTTTCTGATTACAAGAACCTCCATAGGAACACTGGGGAAAGTGTACAAGCTTACTGTACCAGATTTAACAGTGTATATAATGCACTTTCCCAAGATATAAAACCTCCACAAGGCTCAGCTCTAAACAAGTTTCCTGAAGGGTTCGAGCCTGAGATGGCCTATCAGCTGAGAGAGAGAGATCCTACAACTCTTGAAGAGATGCAAAAGGAGATGTTGCTGTGGAAGTGAACTTAATGGATAAGAGAGAAAGAATGAAAAATGAGAAGAGAGTATCCTTCAAAGAGGAATCTACCCCTTCCACTTCCAGCTCAAAGATAGAAAAAATGATGGAGGAGATGATGAAGAAAATGAGCATCCTTGAGAGAGCACAAGAAAGTCAAAACCAAACTGCTCCTCAGAATAGAAACCAAAACCAGAATCAGAATTTTAGAAGGAACCAACCTCCAAACAGACCTAGGGAAGATGATCAACAGATCACTCCTCCCTTTCATCAAAACTATGTAAGTGAGGTTGAGGAAACAAATGAACCAATAGAGGAAGATGATATCAACATGCTGGGAGTAGATAATGATGACTTTGAAATTCATTATGATAGAAAAAAAGGTCTTTACACACCTTATGATGACAAACGAGATGATGATGAGAGTTATTATCAAGACATGGAGAATTTCATCATAGAATCTCAAAGAGAATACGACCTTAGAAGTAAAACCAGTCAACAAACTCCCAACACCAAAACCTTTGACAAATCTTCACAAAACAGCACTGCAACCAAGCCTAAAGTTGTCAAACAAAAGGACAAAACAATAGCTTTAAATTCTGATAAAAGTAAAGAGAAAGGCACTCAAAACGTTTCAAAACATAGTGCGGACCTTAGTAGTACTAACACTTCAGCTAGTACTCCTGTTAAATCCATTTTTTCAAATGTAAATAGAAAAAATCAGCAAGCTGATGTTGCTGATAGAGTGGCAGCTAATAAGGCTGAGACAAGTACTTCAAAGAATCAAATTCCTTTCAGCCTGGAGTAGGAAATTTCCAAAATTAAAATCTCTGTTCCCTTGACTAAGTTAGCTGCCCAAAATGTATATAGGACCCAAATTTTGAAGGCTTTAAACGTTGAAGAGAATAATGACATAGTCAATCTTAACAATGCCCAACCAGAGCTTATTTTTGGTCCAAATATTGAAGGTAAGTATCAAGCGTGACATGTTCCTCCCTTTTATGTGAGTTTAAATGTTCATGACAAGATTTTGCACAACGCTATGCATGATTCTGTGGCTTCTCATAATTTAATGCCTAAAGCTGTGATGGAGAGCCTGGGTTTAGAAATCACCAGACCTTATAAACAAATTTACTCCTTTGACTCGAGCAGAGTAAAATGTTTAGGATTAATAAAAGACCTCTGCGTCAACTTAGCCCAAATTCCAGCCAAATTTTTAATAATGGACATTGTTGTGGCTGATGTGCCCCCAAAGTATGGAATGCTATTATCAAGGTCTTGGGGGGCTAAGTTACAAGGAACTATGCAAATGGACATGACCTATGCCACTATCCTTATTTTCAATCAGACAAGAAGACTTTACAGGGAGTCCCATATGCAATACACGGTTACAAGTCAAGACAGACCTTAAAACTCTCCTATGTATTCTGTAAACACGGGCCTTGATTCTTTTATTTTGTTTAATGATGAATCATTTAGTGAACAAGTCACTCTAACAGAATTAATGGCCGATAGAGAGGTAGAGAAGAACATTACAGAAGTGTCAGAACAGTTTGCTGCATTTGAAAACTTTAGCAAACCAAACACTGGTCTTGAACTACAAGTCATGTGTCCTTCACTATTAAACCTTGACAGTCAAGAAAATAACCCTCAACACAGCGAAAAACCTGAGGATTTAAAACAAATACAACTAAGTGCCTATATTCCACAACAACCCGAAAGCACTTTAGTGGTAGAGGACAATACCCAAGATCAAACTGAAACTAGTCCTCTGTGGAATACGAACTTCGACGGGTCATGCACTAGAACCAATGCTGGTGCAGGTGCCTGGATATGCAACACTAAGAACAACCACACAGGAAGCATTTCCTGTAGATTAAACTTCCAGTGTTCCAACAACATAGCGGAATATGAATCCCTGATTTTAGGCTTGCATTTGTTGAAAATGTTAGGAGCCAAAAGAATCAAAGCGTATGGGGATTCTGAGTTAATCATTAGGAAAGTCAACGGGGAATACAACGCAAATCACCCAAGACTTAGGGCCTATCGAAATGATGTCGTGGATCTTTTAAAAACTTTTGAGGAGTACCAGTTAATTTTTGTCCCAAGAAAAAGAAATATCGTGGCTCGCAACTTAGCCTTTGCAGCTAGAACGTGTTTAACGCCATATGAAACCAAAGACTGCACAACTCAGATAAAATTCAGACCAGTCGTTCCCGATAACGAAAAATACTGGCAAGTGTTCGACTGAGATAAACAAATAGAAGAATTCATGCAATTCAGAAATGAATTCAAACTACACAGTTCAGATTCAAATTATGAGACAGACTGCAATAGTGAAGAATTTTTTCTTGGTGAAGAAGAACCTTCTCCTGAAATTGTTAATATTAATCTACTGTCTAGAAAACTTGAAAACAAAACAGAATTGACTGCAGAGTTAGAAACAGAGGAGTTAGAAACCCTGCAATCCAAAGATCAAAGTTTGCCTAAGGGTATGGCCCCTTTAGAAGAGTTGTTTGATTTTAACGACGTGGCCAAGAAGCCAAAACTGGAGCCTGTAGAGACTGAAGTGCAAGAGTGCAATATAGGCAGTGAACTTAAACCAATGATGATTAAACTATCTAAAACTTTACCAGCTCACATTAAACTGAAATATATAAAGCTGTTTAAAGAATTTTATAATGTTTTTGTGTGGAGTTACGAAGATCTTAAATCCTATGACACTGAAATAATACAGCACAAAATCCCTCTCAAGGAAAACCAAAAACCATTCAAACAGAAGCTGCACAGAATAAACCCTGTACAACTGCCTTTGGTTGAGAAGGAAATCAAGAAAATGTATGAAGCTGGTATTACTGTCCCTATTAGATATTATGAGTGGGTGTCTAATCTGGTGTCTGTTAGAAGAAAACTGGAGAGATTAGGCTGTGTATAGACTTTAGAGACTTAAACAAAGCTTCATTGAAAGACAACTACCCTTTACCTAAAATGGATCATATTTTACAAAGGGTGGTAGGGTCTAGAAGAATTTCTTTGCTGGATGGCTACTCAGGGTACAATTAGATCTTAGTTCACCCAGATGATCAATTAAAGACAACCTTTACTACACCATGGGGCACTTTCATGTATGTGAAAATGCCCTTTGGTCAAATGAATTCTGGAGAAACTTTCCAAAGAGCCATGGACATAACATTCTCAGAAGAGTTAGGCTACTTCATCATTATATACCTTGATGACGTTACTGTTTTTTTCAAAGACAGATGAAGAACACTTAGCACATTTAAGAACAGTCTTCAAGAGATGCAGAAAGTTTGGTATATCTTTGAACCCTAAGAAAACACTTTTCGGTCTCCAAGAAGGTAAACTTCTTGGGCACATTATTTCAGAAGAGGGTATTCAGATAGATCCAAAGAGGATTGAGGCCATATTTCAAATCTCTCATCCTCGAAACATCAAGGAGTTGCAATCTTTCATTGGAAAGATTAACTTTTTGAGAAGGTTCATCCCCAACTTGGTTGAGCTCCTTAGGAATATTACAAACATGCTGAAGAAGGAGCAAGGGGTAAAATGGACCTTGGAAGCAAAGAAGTCCTTTGAACTGGTGAAACAAGCGTTAACCAAAACACCGATTCTAATAAGTCCTGATTTTTCAAAATATTTTTATATTTTTTCATTTGCATCAGAACATACAATAGCTTCTTTCCTTCTAAAGAAAAATCCACAAGGACAAGAGCAACCTATTTCATTCTTTATCAAGGCTTTGAGGGATGCCCCTCTGAAGTATAACATTATGGAAAAGGAAGTCTTTGCTTTCGTTAAGGCTTTAAAAGACTTCAGAGTATACATCTTACACTCACACATCATTGCCTTTGTCCCAAATTCAGTTGTCAAAGATATTCTAACACAGGACCCAGATGGTAAGAGAGGTAAGTGGATTGTTGTTATTCTTGAATATGATTTAGAGATAAAACCCACTAAACTCATCAAAGGCCAAGGTCTAGCTAAATTAATGATTGAATCCAATTTTGAAGTTATTGATATTAATATGATTAATGTTTTAGATGATCAAGAGGAAATCTCAATACCCATTGTTGAAGACCATTTTATGAATTCCTCTTGGTATGTTGATATTCTTTATGTTTTTCTTGATTTGAATACACCTCCTGGTTTGACAAAAACAAAGGCAAGGTTTTTGAAATTGAAAGCTGTAAACTATTTCATTAAATGTTTTTATTGGAAAAATGCAAGTGGTATATTGCTTAAATGTTTTCCTGAGTATGATGCAGAGAAGGTTAAGCACGAGTTCCATGAAGGAGAGTGTGGAGGCCATTTATAATGGAAAACAACAGCCAACAAGATCTTTAGGGCTGGTTACTATTGGCCTACTCTTTTTCTTGATGTACACAAGATGATAATTGCTTGTCATAAATGTCAAATTTTTGAAGGCAAAAGGAAGCTGCTACCTCTGCCTCTGCATCCAATCACTGTTGAAGCCCCTTTGCAACAGTGGGGACTTGACTTCATAGGTGAAATCCATCCATCATCTTCAGCTCAACATAGATGGATTCTCACTGCCACAGACTACTTCACTAAAGGATAGAAGCCATTCCTTGTAGTTAGGCCAATGATTATGTTATTATAAGATTCATGGAGAATAATATTCTCTCTATATTTGGTTGTCCTACCAGGATCATCACTGATAATGCAGCAGCATTTGGATCAAAGAAGATGGTTGAGTTTTGTCACAAGTATCAGATAACATTGGGGCATTCCACGGCCTACTACCCTCAGGGTAATGGACTTGCAGAATCCTCAAATAAGAGTTTAGTGAACATAATCAAGAAGTTTTTAGAGGACAACAAAAAATCTTGGCACACAAAGCTGGTGCATGCACTTTGGTCTGACAGATTGACTTTGAAGAAATCTATTGGCATGTCACCCTACTAGCTTGTGTATGGCACTGATGAAATCTTTCCTACCAGCCTTGGTGTGCTAGTTATGAAGTTGATTCAAGAGGTTCAGTCTGAAGATAATGACATGATCAGAAGGATAAATTAGACGATTCACCTTCAGCAAACCAGAGAGGAGGTTTATAACAAAGCATTGCAAAAGCAGGACAGCATCAAAAATATTTTTGATAGAAGAAAAAGGCCAGCAATTTCAATATTGGAGACAAAGTTTTAAAATGGGACTCAAGGAGGAAAGACAAGGGCAAGCATGGAAAATTTTACAACTTATGGCTTGGCCCTTACTTCATTCATTCAGCTGCTGGTAATAATGCCTTTTTATTACAAGAGTTGAATGGAGCAGAGCTGTTTGGGGGTCCTGTCAATGGCAGCATGCTCAATCATTACTTGATCCATGTCATGTTCTGAAAGCATTTTTATCTTTTTTCTCATTATAAATATTTCATCCATCATTGCATTCAAATTTAGAAAAATAAAAAATACAAAAACAGTGAAAGAGAGAAAAGAGGGCAGATTGTAAAAACAATAAAGGTATAGCCCCATACCAACAAAAAGAGAAAAAAATATAAAATTATGCAAGCTTAAATGCCACTCCTAAAAACACACTTCTAGTTAGTCAAACAGCCTAATCTTGACTAATTAGTTTTAAATTTACTGTTGATAGGATAGTGAATTTGATTTGTCAATCTGTTTAATCTCGGCTTATCAGTAGGTAGATTAGGCTAGAAATTAAAGGTTCAAACATGCTCAAAATATGAACCTAAGTTTTCAAGTATGAATGAATCAAATCTGCTTAAAATTCTGAGTCAAAAATAGTGGAATAACTGGTTCTAATCAGCTCAAAATATGAACCAGTTGATAAAATAAGAATAGCTCAAACAGAAGCAAAATAATCAGAGTTGTAAAAATATGAAGGAAGTGCTTTGATCTTTCAGATCTTAAGCCTTCCATTTTGATTTAATTTTCTACAAAATAATATCTATGTGCAGCTTTTTTTTTATGCCATAGATCAGCATCAAGTTAGACTATTCAATCCTGACTTGTATGCTTTTAAATTTATGTTTTAGAAATTAGAGAATAAAAATTTGTTAGACTATTTAATCCTAAAAGATTGGTAGATTAGGTAGAGAAACATATGGACTCAACTGTTTAATCTGAGTTCATGGAGAAATAAGGAGTAGAATTAGATTAGTTTTATGCTTTCAAAAGAATAAAATGTTGTGAAAAGAGTTTGCCAATCCAAGTGCACTCTAAAGAAGAAAAAATGTTGGATCAGTAGGATTGGGTAGGTAGAAAGTTTGTATTGATGAAGATCCATTGTTTATCATGGCTGCTAGCATTTTCCAGAGAAAAAGAAGAATATCCAAGCAAATAAAGGTGGCCCAATGGATGAGGCACTAATCAGCCTCCCAGAGAATGCAAGTCTAAAGTTCATGATGCCTTCAAGAAGGCACCATTCCCAAGTGGAGCCATTATTAGCCACCAATAAAACTTGTCATATCAAATGGTGGCTAAAACATTTATGGAGCCTTCAAGGAACAATTTTTATTGTAAAAAATGCTATCTCTTGAAGACTCATGAAGACATCATGCCCTCTGTCCATATCTTCACTGTTGTTTCCATTTAGAAATCATAAATTTTGTTGTTTTCCATGAAGAAATATTGCTGCAAACACCATTTTCCCCTCCTTCCACTTCAAAAATAACCTCCATTTTTACCCCTTTTTTCCCATGAAATTCCTCTATTTTTCATTTTTCCCCATTTCCCTATTCATAAAATCCTTTTTTACAGACTTTAAAACTCCTTTTTGGACTCTGTCGAAACGCACAAATCCATTAAAAACTTGAAAATTTTCATTAAAAGCACCTTTTTTGTATTAAATACTTAAGCACCCTTGGGCTAAGTCCTAACCACTTCCACATTATATGCCCTGGGGCTAGAACCAGGCGCTAATCCATTTAAGTGCTTATCGCATCACAAAATTCCAAGTGCACAAATCTTTTGGTCAAGTTGAAAGTTCCGATGCGATAGAGTCCCTTTGTTAAAACCCTGCCCTCTGCTTTTTATTCCATATGACTCGCGCCCGGAACCAAGAGTTAAAGGTCCTGAAGCGCTAATCGCATCACAAGTTTCAAATGGGTAGATTGAAAGACCAAGTTCGAAGTTTCGATTGCGATTGGCCCTTTATATATTAAGCCCTGGGCCTATCGCATTCCATATAAACCCATGGCCCCGCAAATGGGCGCCAAGCCATACTATAAATATATGGTCCCGCCTGGATGCATAAAACCTTTGTATTATATTAATTTTTGGGTTTTTCATATGGTTCAAAGGGTTTCCGCCGGTTCGCTTTTTAAAGCAATCTCTGTCGTTGATCTTGAGCCGATCAAACAGCCTGCGCATGATCGCATCGCATGTTTTATCGGGTCACTTTTGTGTCCCCTCCGATTGGCCATTCCCCGATCTATCTTGCACCGTTGATCTCCTCCCTGCCTTCCCAGATCCAACGGCCCACATTTGCTCCGATTATTAGCCTTCCTTTGCCTTCAAAATCCTCTGATTCACTCCCCACCGTTGATCTGATCCTCAGATCAATGGTCAATGCTTAATCGCATCGGCACATTACAAGTTCTCTGCCCCGCCGATCGCTGATCTCCGATTGCATCTGGGTCGTCCACGTGTCCAGATTGGACAGTCCAGATCGCATTTCGCGCCTTTGGTTAAAAACATATGCCCCGCTTCATAATGTTGTTTTGGCCAATCGTAGCTGTTGATCTCTGCAGATCAACGACCCTTATTAACCCTCCTTCCACCATTATATTATTTTCATTCGATCCTTAGATGAAATCTCTGCCGTTCAAATCTTAGATTCGACGGCCCAGATTGAAACCACCCATCTTCTTACCACCCACGCATCTATCCCATATCGCGCTCATTCTCTACCGTCAGACTTGAGGCCCCAAATATGACGGCCCACATTCTATATCGCGTAGTTTTCAGCACGATGGATAATTTTCCAAAGGCCATGCGAAATAGGTGGTTTTTTGATGCCACGTGTCGAGCGGGGATGCATATCGTGTTCCAAAAGGCAAAACTGCCTACCCGCATTTTATCCACACGAAAACAGTGGTTTTCATCCCCGAAACCATTTTCCCTTTTTCCTTTTGAGTTTTCCGCGCGCCTCCTCAACCGTTGATCTTGTAGGGCCGATCTCATCCGATGGCTCATATTCATCCCGAACCCCCAACTTCATTTTTAACCATATTTCCTCTCACAAAGGTTTTTAACCTTATTCCTTTGTAATTTCCACCATTTCCCTATAAAGCAACCCCTTTGCTTTATTTTCTCTCGCCTAATTTCCAACGTCGATCTCTGTAAAGATCAAATGGCCTAGACTTAATCCTCTGCACTATTTTTTACCCACCACTCTCCTTTTGACTTCTACGTAGATCTCCACCGTTGGATGTTTCCATCCAACGTCCTCGCTCTTCCCCACACCCTCTAAAGCAGTTTAAACCCAATAACACGGGATTTCTTAAATATTTTGTGTATTGTGCATGTTTCAAATGTTTTTCCCATAATAATAAAGGAAAGGAAAAGTCGAGGGTGATGATCCTCTGGACATCTGTTTATCAAAGGGAAATAACTACAAGGGTTTGAACTCCACGTCTCATCAATGCTTCATGGGCATTGATGCCATACGAGCCCTGTGCAGCCCTGCACATCAATAAGAAACAGACCATTAAATGAATCAAAAGAGTATCAATGTTGAAGATTAAAACACAGCAGAACAGAGGATTGAAGACAATTTTGAGGGGATTACGGCTAAGATTGATTATAAAAAGCCTAATCCTCCAAAGTAAAACATAGTTAAAGAAAATCATAAGTGTTTATTAGACAGAAAGGCCTCCACCGCCACATCAGAGGCAAATTGATTCCTCTCAGCTACCACAAAGCCACCTGTGCCTCAAAACATTCAAACAAAGGCCAAAGTTATTGAGCAGAGAAAGATATTTGCCTCAGCGCAGCTGAACAGTTAATTCTGCTAAAGGAACTTAATGATAAAATATCAGCAGAGTTATTACTACATGATACAGAGCCTTAAAAGTCAACAAAAGCTCCCATCGAGCTTAAATCTTAAATGTAAATCAATTAATATAGTGAAAATATCAGTACTCTTCTCCATTAAGCCCCTCAAAGGCTGAGAAGCATTAATCTGTATTAATTGGTCCTTGGAGATATTTTATCAGATCCCACCTCCTCATCTCTTCTATAAATACTTCTGTAGAAGATGAGAAAATGTTGGTTGCAGAACTTTGAAATATACTTGTGCTCGAAACTTCTGATTGTAAATAGTGTTCAATGGCTTTTGAAGCTCTTCTTGTGATAGAATAGTTAGGTTGAGAAGTGAAGATGATTTCTGACCTAAAACAGTGGACTTAAAGCTGTAACTGGTTTGAAGCATAAATACAAGCTGATTTATGGGATCCTGGTCTATGTCTACGGTGATGTTTTTCTTCTTGTAAATTGTTATTTTATTTCTGTTTCCACTTTTTTCATCTTCTCTGATAAAGAAAAGCAAGCGTAGAGTTAGGATTTACTGTATGTCAGAACCCTTCTCGGATTGATAAGCTTTATCTTAATTGTTTCTTCCAATTTGTGTTATTTAGGAATGATTTAATTCAGTTCAAGCAGTAGGAATGTTGGCGTTCCCTCGTCCTCCTGCTTAGCTAATTGTTATTCTTGAAAGTTATTTTCATTTCATTTTAAGTAGAGATGAACTGAGGAAGATATGGTGAGCCTTGGTCCTAGTTTTATCCCAAAATACTGACTGAAATTTTCCCTCGGAATGTGTTGAAAGCTGGCTAGTTTCGAAGTACTTACTAGATCTTAGGCCATTATTTGTTATCATTTGTGTTTCCCTTTGTGTTTTAAATGTTTTTCTATTGAAAGTATATCAAAGGCTGGCTAGTTTTGAAGTACTTACCAGATCCTGGATTGCTTTTTTGATATTCTTAAGTGTTTTTCAAAGGCTGGCTAGTTTAAAAGTACTTACTAGATCCTGGGCTGCTCTTTGTTTTTCATTTGTTTAATTCCCCTCATTTTTGTATCATTTCGTTCCATAAATCAACTTTAAAGAGATCCTTAGACATAGATGACTTTCCCCATAGACCACTCTTGAACCTGTTATTTCAATTAAAACCCTATTATGACTCCATAGCCCAATGGACTAAAACTGCATTTATCCATCTTTTTGGCCAATGCTTGTTCTATTTGCTTGCAACTTCTCACCTTTGAAACTATTTGCATTTAGAACTTTCCACTCAAGCCATAATCATTCTCAACCATACAAAACAAAACAAAACCCTTGGCCTTCATAACTAGCCTAATATCATTACCCAAAACTTCAAAGACAAATCCATCTTTGCACTTATTGGAGAGATCCCTCTCCAGATTCTGGAGGGCTAGATCCTAGAATCCCAAAGTGGTTGAAACGGTGTTTCTCCCTGCTATCGAACTTTGCCAATATTGCTTATTACAGGGAGCTAACAGATGGTGGAGAAAAACCTGCTTCAAACAGTCAATTCATCCACCTAGAGACTCCACACTCCATAACTCCTAATATACCTAATAATTCCACTAGTAGAAGACTCTAAACTGGTTGAGAAGATACAGTGACCTATTCTTACAAACATGGATCCAAGCATGGACAAATATGCAAAGCTAGATGCTTTGTGGGATAGATTAGAAAGAGTGGTAAACATGTTTGGTGAAGTAGTAGTAAAGGTGTATGAGGCTAATTTGAATGTAAATGTTGATTATTTAGAGCAGCCCATGACTTTTCCAGAACAAGAACAAACTCAAGACCTAGATTACGAGCAAGACATGTATGATTCTCAAGAATATATAGAAGATGAAGAGGAAAGTGATCAGGAGATTCCTGATTGCCTACCTATGTCTTGTACTATGCTGACTAGATAATGTCACGACCTAATGGCGAAAGCCAATAGGGAATGCTGCTTTGAGGAAACAAGAGACCACATAGAAGATGCAGAATCTGATGTGGGAGGAGAAAGAGATCAAGAAACATCAGAAAATCCTCAAGGTTTCCCTGCTAGCACAGGTGAATATTCCATAGAAGAGGCTCAAGAAGACATCCGGCCTCCAGATCAGTTAGTACAAGAAACAGAGGACTATTGTTCTTCTGTCTGTGTTAAAAAAGAAATTCCTCTGTTGACAGAAGAAGAGATGGACCAAATATAAAATACGCAATCCACTTCTGAAATATTTTATAGAACAGACACTCTTTCTCATTCCTCTAGTGAGTTCGATGATACAGATTTAGAAGACTCCTCTGTAAATCAGAATGAAGAAAGACTTGCTGAGAATCCAACAAGTTGGATTGGTAACATTACTTACAGTTATGATTTTCCTATTTATGATCTAGTTGATGATGATTGTTTCCAAAGGGAAGTTGAGCGTGCAGGACCATCATCTGTGGATTCATGGGAGGAATATCAAGGTCATCAACTCCAGAGAAGTAATGAACCAAGTCATCCTATCTGTTGGTGTCCCGTGTTTTGATAGTTTGGCAAATCAAAAGACAAGGCAACATCAAAACCAATCTTTAAAGTTCCAGGATCTATTCCTCCTGTTCTTAGAGAGGGATCTCTCAAATTATTTGTTTTTAGCAAAGGTTTATATGGTGTGCTTTGAGTATAAGTTTTAGACTAGTTATTAAGTGCAGGGTTTTGGTTGTTTATTTGGTTGAAATGATACAGCATAATATGAAAGGTCTAGGAAAGGTAGGTAGAAAGAGGAAGTAGTAGCTTCATTGGGCAATGGAGTCAAAAAGAGGTCATGACAAACTTATCAGTGGATATGGGATATCAAAGGGAAAATCTAACTTGGCCGTGGGATCCTTTGGTTTTGAAATGAGATGGAAATCAATGATTTGGAAAGAGAAGTTTAATTCTCAACAAAGGTAATTTGAAAACATAACTTGAACAATAAAGAGGAATTTGATAGACAGGGCTAACCATGAATTCTACAAATCACACTTTAAGCAAATAATGACTTCAAAACAACTTTTAAAATGAAATCTAAGATTCGGGGAACACCCTATTTCCTCAAATATTTTATTTCAAATGACTTAGAAAACATAAAAGATTCAATGATAATTGCAGTCATAGAAGAGGGAACACCTAACGCATCTATGATTACAACTATAAAGACCTTTAAGAAATTTTTTTAAGCAAGGACAAAGGGCAAGATCAGAACAGACCTCCTTGGCTCACTATAAACAGAAATAATTCAAAGGGAGACTTCAATAACAACCTTTAAGTGGCAACAGACAAGCAGGGAGAACCATAAATCATGCTGAAACCAACTTATTCGAACTATCATAGAAATAAACAAGCATGAGGACTAAAGAGAGAGATTAAAGACTCTAAAATACCTTAGCAGAAGAAAACATAAAACAGTGAAGGACGAACAGGTCTAAGGTGCTTCCAGGAGTCATTTCTTAGCCTAAAACTTTCATCCTACTGTAGTAAGAAATTATGGAACAAAATGAAAATAGGGGAAAAACATAAAACAATTCAAAATACTTCACCAATAGCCAAGCTCATGGATCCAATGATAGAACCTTCTCTACAAAAATCATGCAACAACATCATCAGGGCTTCGAAGACTTCAATTTCTTCTTCAACTTCAACAGACTATGGATATTTCAGAGAGTTTTAGTATTAAAACTCGTGATCAAAACAACCAACCAACCAAAAATTTCTCATATTCTACAGAAGTATTTATAGAAAAATGAGGAGGTGAGATCTGATAAAAGATCTCCTGAGATAATTAATACAGTCTTAATGGCTTCTCAGCCTTTGAGGGGCTCGATGAAGAAGTTTACAAATGTTCTGTCTGTATTAACTGTTTTACACTTAAGATTAAGCTCGGTGGGAGCTTTTGTTGACTTTTGAGGCTCTGTGTCATGAATGTAATAACTCTGCTGATATTTTTTGCATTAAGTTTCCTTAGCAGAATTAAATCTTTGGCTGCGCTAAGGCAAATATCTTTGTTTGATCAATAAATTTAGCCTCTGTTTGAATGCTTTGAGGCACAGGTGGCTTTGGGGTAGCTGAGAGGAATCAATTGGCCTCTGATGTGGCAGTGGAGGCCTTCTGTCTGATAAACACTTATGATTATCTTTTACTGTGTTTTAATTTGGAGGATTAGGCTGTTGATAATCAATCTTCATCGTAATCCCCACAAATTTGTCTTCAATCTTCTATTTCTGGTATGTTTTAATCTTTGACACTGATACTCTTTTGATTCATTTAAATCTGTGTCTTGTTGATGTGCAGAGCCGCATAGGGCTCATATGGCATCAATTCCCATGAAGCGTCGATTGAAACTTGAGTTCGAACCCTGAGAATGGTTTCTTCCTTATGGATCAAAGGCATGGTAATCGTCATTCCCAGCCTTCGGTTTCTCTTGAATATCATGAACAAACCATAAAACACCTGCAAAAACAAAAAGATTAATAAAATCCTGCGTTATTAGGTTTAACTGCTTCGAAGGCTGCGGGGAGGAGAGTGGCCATTGGATGGCATCATCCAATGGTGGAGAATTGCGTAGAAGAGGTTTAAAAAAGGAGAGCGGAGGGATAATTAAGTCAGAGCCGTTGATTGATGAGTGGTCAAGAAGATCAACGGTCGAGATAAGCAGCGGACTAATAATGTGAAGGATTCACATTATTCATATTTTAACAAGAAAATGTGAAAAAGTAAGGTTTAAACCTTTGGAGAGGGTGGAGGGTGATGAAGTAATGCATGAATGATCTGGAACCGTCTGATCTGGACACGTGGATGGCCCAGATCCAATCAGAAGATCGCAATCGGCAGGGGGGAAACAAAAGTTAAAAACACACCTGATGGAAAGATTTGATGCAATTAGATGAAGACCGTCGATCTGCAGATCAGATCGATGGTGGGAGATGTGTCAAGAGATTGCAATCAATGATCGGAGGTGGGGTGATGTGATTATGTGATCGGGGCACGTTGATGCGATTATGCGATCGGGGCATCGCAATCGGAGATGAGGGGAAAACATATAAAAAGGCACATGGTGAAAACTTGCGATGTGACTTAGTGGTGATCGTTGATCGGACCAAGATCAATGGTCAATAATGTTTGAAGACTTTGCACTGGCGGAAAAACTTTATAACACGAAAAACCCAAAAATTTAATATAATACAAAGGTTTTATGCTTTGGGGGCGGGATATATATATGAAATGGTTGGCGCCCGTCTGCAGGGCTGTGGGTTTATATGAAGAGTCATAGGCCCGAGGCTTTTTATAATAAAGGGCTAATCACATCGGAGAAATGAAGCGGGTCTATTTCAATCAACCCTTTTTTGCATTAAAAACATAACTCCAGCGCATTAGACCAAAACTTTAGGTAAATGGTTTTTTCGATTTTACAAAGGGAAAAGGCAACTGGGAATGATTTACACAATGTTTTTAGCACCCGACTGCGGGCACAAGGGTTTATGAAGTGATAATGTGATCACGGGATGTAACACACAGGGATAATCACATCAGAACTTTTTATTTAACCAAAATACTTGTGCGCTTGGTTTTTTGCGATGCGATTATGCGCTTGAATGGTTCAGTGCTTGGTTCCAGGGTGTGGGCATGTGAAGGGGAAGTGGTTTAGGATTTATCCCAAGGGGGCTTAAGTCTGTAATACAAAAAATGGGTTTTTTGTAGATTTTCAATGGTTTTCAAAGGATTTTGAGGGTTTCGATAAGGCAAAGAAAAAGTCGTAAACCTTATCAAAGGGGTTTTGATGGAGGGGAAAGGGGAAAAATATGAAAATGAAGGATTTTTATGGGGAATAAAGGGGTAAAAATGAGGTTAGTTTTAGAAATGGAAGGAGGGAGAAAGTGGCCTTTTGGAGCAGAATTTTAGAGTTTTTAAGATGGAAACAGTAGTGAAGATTTGGACAGAGGCATGAGGCCTTCAAGAGTCTTCAAGAGATAACATTTTTTAGCAATAAAAATTGTTTCTTGAAGGCTCCAAAAATGATCTATCCAGCATTTGATATAAAAAATTTTATAGCTGGCTAACAGTGGCTCCACTTGGGGATGGTGCCTTCTTGAAGGCATCAAGAACTTCAGACTTGCATTCTCTGGGAGGCTGACCTGTGCCTCATCCATTGGGCTGCCCTTCCTTTGCTAGGATAATATTTCTCTGAGAACATATTAGCAGCCATAAAAACAATGGATCTTTCATCAACAATATTTCTACCTACCCAATCCTACTAATCTAACATTTTTTCTTCTTTAGAGTGCACTTGGATTGGCAAACTCTCTTTTCTTTTGTAAGCATAAAATCTAATCTATTTCTACTTCTTATGCCTCCATGAGACCAGATTAAACTATTGGCCTCATAGCTTTTCTACCTAATCTATATCTGCTAGCATTAAACTATCTAGCAGATTTCTTCTCTACATTTTAAGACAAAAATTGAAAAACAATCAAGCCAAGTTTAGACTGTCTGACTTACTGCGGACCATGGCATAAAATAAAAAACTACTCATGGACTGAAAACCTTGCAAAAATTTAAAACAAGTAATTGACTGCTCACAGACTGAGCTTTATTGAGCTTTTACTACCTACCCTACTCTAACTTGAAATATTTACAAGTCTAGCTTACAAACACTCTCTTCCAATGCATCCAGTCAATCAGATGATCCCTTGACTGGTCTTTTCTGCTCAATTCTTTGAGCATGTTGGATAGGCAGGGCCACTCCCATTCTCTTTGTTTCTTAGCAGCAACTTTAAAAATGTTTCTTGTTGTATGCAACATACTGCTCAAAATTACCTTTGATCCTTCTTCAAATTTTTGCAGGAAATGAATATAAGGATATTGAAATGATACCTGGTTATGAATATTTGACAGGCAGGCTTCAACCAAGATTTATTTTTCTTCCACTGGATCAAGAACAAGACTCTCTTGAGAAATATAATCTCCCTCATCTTCTTCATTTTCTGAAATGGAGGACTCATCGTATATGGCAGTGCTATCCTCTTGGAGCTCTGAGATGTTCTGATCTGGTGGGCAGAGCTCTGTGAAAATATCTATGTATTCTTGAGCAATGGTTTGTTCCATTGCTTCCTCTTTTTCAAGAGAAGGCTTCTTCTTTTCATCCTGCTCAAAAATCTCTTCTCCGTTTTCCTTTTCATCCTCTGAGATAAAAGACTGCTGATCTCCAATCATATGCAAATTTCTACTGATGTCTTGTAACGAAGTGAAGCAAAGGTCCAGAGACCCTTCACCCTCTTTTGCACTTTTAAAGCTTTCTTCATTAGTATCATAAATAGGCTGACTTGGCTCATTACTTCCTTGAAGCTGATGGAACTGATTTTCCTCCCATAAATCTACTAATGATGACCCTGCAAGATTATCTTATGTTTGGATAACGTCATCATGAGATAGATCAAAAACAGGAAAATCATGAATGTAAGTAATGCTACCAATCAGACAAAATGGATTATCAGTAGATCTTTCTTCATTATGATTTACATGGGGGCTTTCCAACTTTGTACAACAAAGCTCAACAGATGAATGGGCAAGAATGTCTGATCTGCAAAAAAATTCAGAGGCCAGCTGTCCATTGATGATTTGATCTATTTCTTCTTCTGTCAAAGGGGAAGATGGTCTTGTGTTCCTTTACGCAGAAGTGCAGCAGCTCTCTATTTCTTTTGAAGACTGGATTTGAGGCAGAATTTCATCTGAAGCCTCAACTGCAAGGGATGATGGATCAGCATCTGAGTTTTCAGGAATATTTTTAGGAATGTCTATGGTCTCTTGATTGTTTTCTTCCTTATCTCATTCATCCATGTTCTTGTGATAGCTAGGATGCATATGAAATTCTTGAATGGCTGTTAACAGATCTTCAGGATGCATATTAACCAAATCCTCATCAATATCTAACAGGTATTGTATGATATTTTGAGATTGATCACAACAATCCCATGATAAGGATGGAGAGTTTCCTTTATAATTCTTGTAAAATACTTGGTGCATGTCTTTTAAAGAAAACAAACTTTTGGGTTCTAACCATTCATACCAATTTATAGCTTTTCCTTCTAATGTTGCCATGAACATTTTCATTAGGCAGTCTTCATGCCATTCAACTTTAAATTTCCACACATGTATATGAAACTTGATGAGATGTAGCAAGGGGTCATCAACGTTTTCACCCTAAAAGGTAGGTAGGTTTTCTAGCCAGTCTACTTCAGGCATTTTGTGTGGGAATCCATGGATATGCTCCCTACTCATTGGGGCATATCTTCTCTGTATGCGTGGAAGCATGTTTGTAAATCAGAAAGAGGTCACTGTATCTTCTCCACCAGCTCAAAGTCTTCTACCAGTGGAGTCATTTGGTCTTCTAGGAGTTATGGAGTGTGGAGTCGCCAGGTGGAATATTTTTAACTTTGCTTTCCACCAACAGCATGATTTGGTTTTCTTAATGCATTCCCAGGAGAGTTTACAAGGACTTGGAAGGATAATAGGCCTACCGGAGGCCAGTGGAGTCACCAGGTGGAAATTTTTAGCTCTTTTGGAGGTAAAAGGTTTTATGGTCCACCACCATGTTCATTATGAAGCCAAACTAAATATTTTGGGTTTTCCTAAGTTTCTATGGTTGTTTGAAAGACTAATGAGTTTATAAGAGCTTGCTAGACAACTATGAACTCAGTGGTCCCACCGTGATCGCCATTATGTTGGTGTCCCATGTTTTGATAGTTTGGAAAATCAAAAGACAAGGCAACATCAGAACCAATCTTTAGAGTTCCAGAATCTAGTCCTCCTGTTCTCAGAGAGGGATCTCTCAAATTATTTGTTTTTAGCAAAGGTTTATATGGTGTGCTTTGAGTGTAAGTTTTAAACTAGTTATTAAGTGCAGGTTTTTTGTTGTTTGTTTGGTTGAAATGATACAACAGAATATGAAAGGTCTAGGAAAGGTAGGTAGAAAGAGGTAGTAGCTTCATTGGGCAATGGAGTCAAAAAGAGGTCATGACAAACTTATCAATGGATATGGGATATCAAAGGGCAAATCTAACTTGGCCGCCAAATACTTTGGTTTTGAAATGAGATGGACATCAATGATTTGGAAAGAGAAGCTTAATTCTCAACAAAGGGAATTTGAAAACATAACTAGAACAATAAAGAGGAATTTGATAGACAGGGCTAACCATGAATTCTACAAATCACACTTTAAGCAAATAATGACTTCAAAAAAACTTTTAAAATGAAATCTAAGATTCAGGGAACACCCTATTTCCTCAAAGATTTTATTTCAAATGACTTAGAAAACATAAAAGAATCACTGATAATTGCAGTCATAGAAGAGGGAACACCTAACACATCTATGATTACAACTATAAAGACCTTTAAGACAACTGTTTAAGCAAGGACAAAGGGAAATATCAGAACAGACCTCCTTGGCTCACTATAAACAGAAATACTTCAAAGGGAGACTTCAATAACAGCCTTTAAGTGGCAACAGACAAGCAGGGAGAACCATAAATCATGCTGAAACCAACTTATTCGAACTATCATAGAAATAAACAAGCATGAGGACTAAAGATAGAGATTAAAGACTCTAAAATACCTCAGCAGAAGAAAACATAAAACAATGAAGGACGAACAGGTCTAATGTGCTTCCAGGAGTCATTTCTTAGCCTAAAACTTTCATCCTACTATAGTAAGAAATTATGGAACAAAATGAAAACAGGGGA
Organism: Pinus albicaulis; assembly: GCA_034641835.2. Taxonomy (NCBI): domain Eukaryota; kingdom Viridiplantae; phylum Streptophyta; class Pinopsida; order Pinales; family Pinaceae; genus Pinus; species Pinus albicaulis. The sequence continues at coordinate 1,292,085,346 of CM076579.1, forward strand.
AAAACATAAAACAGTTCAGAATACTTCACCAACAGCCAAGATCATGGATCCAATGATAGAGCCTTCTCAAGAACAAGCATGCAACAACATCATCAGGGCTTCCAAGACTTCAATTTCTTCTTCAACTTCAACAAACTATGTATATTTCAGAGAGTTTTAGTATTACAACTCGTGATCAAAACAACCAACCAACCAAAAATTTCTCATCTTCTACAGAAGTATTTATAGAAGAATGAGGAGGTGAGATCTGATAAAATATCTCCTGAGATAATTAATACAGTCTTAATGGCTTCTCGGCCTTTGAGGGGCTCGATGAAGAAGTTTACAAACGTTCTTTCTGTATTAACTATTTTACACTTAAGATTAAGCTCGGTGGGAGCTTTTGTTGACTTTTGAGGCTCTGTGTCATGAATGTAATAACTCTGCTGATATTTTTTGCATTAAGTTCCCTTAGCAGAATTAAATCTTTGGCTGCGCTGAGGAAAATATCTTCGTTTGATCAATAACTTCGGCCTCTGTTTGAATGCTTTGAGGCACATGTGGCTTTGGGGTAGCTAAGAGGAATCAATTGGCCTCTGATGTGGCAGTGGAGGCCTTTTGTCTGATAAACACTTATGATTATCTTTGACTGTGTTTTAATTTGGAGGATTAGGCTTTTGATAATCAATCTTAGCCATAATCCCCACAAATCTATCTTCAATATTCTGTTTCTGGTATGTTTTAATCTTTGACAATGATACTCTTTTGATTCATTTAACTCTGTGTCTTGTTGATGTGCAGGGCCGCACAGGGCTCATATGGCATCAATGCCCATGAAGCGTCGATTGAAACGTGAGTTCGAACTCTGAGAATGGTTTCTTCCTTATGGATCAAAGGCATGGGAATCGTCATTCCCAGCCTTCGGTTTCTCTTGAATATCATGAAAAAAACATAAAACACCTGCAAAAACAAAAAGATTAATAAAATCCTGCGTTATTAGGTTTAACTTCTTCGGAGGCTGCGGGGAGGAGAGTGGCCATTGGATGGCATCATCCAATGGTGGAGAATTGCACAGAAGAGGTTTAAAAAAGGAGAGCGGAGGGATAATTAATTCAGAGCTGTTGATTGATGAGTGGTCAAGAAGATCAACGGTCGGGATAAACGACGGACTAATAATGTGAAGGATTCACATTATTTGGATTTTAAGAAGAAAATGTGAAAAACTAAGGTTTAAACCTTTGGCGAGGGTGGAGGGCAATGAAGTAATGCGGGAATGATCTGGGACCATTCGATATGGACACGTGGACATCCCAGATCCAATCGAAATATTGCAATCGACAGGGTGAGAAACAAAAGTTAAAAATGCACCCGATGGAAAGATCTGATGCGATTAGATGAAGACCATCGATCTGCAGATCAGATCGACGGTGGGAGATGCGTTGGGAGATTGCAATCGGCGATCAGAGGTGGGGTGATGTGATTATGCGATCAGGGCAGGCCGATGCGATTATGCGACCGGGGCATCGCAATCGGAGATGGGGGGAAAAGATAGAAAAAGGCACCCAGCGAAAACTTGCGATGCGACTTGGCGGTGATCGTTGATCGGACCAAGATCAACAGTCAATAACGTTTGAAGACTTTGCACCGGCGGAAAAACTTTGTAACACGAAAAACCCAAAAATTTAATATAATACAAAGGTTTTATGCTTTGGGGGCGGGATATATATATGAAATGGTTGGCACCTGTCTGCAGGGTTGTGGGTTTATATGAAGAGTCATAGGCCCGAGGCTTTTTATAATAAAGGGCTAATCACATCGGAGAAATGAAGCGGGTCTATTTCAATCAACCCTTTTTTGCATTAAAAACATAACTTCGGCGCATTAGACCAAAACTTTAGGTAAATGGTTTTTTCGATTTTACAAAGGGAAAAGGCAACCAGGAATGATTTACATAATGTTTTTAGTGCCCTACTATGGGCACAAGGGTTTATGAAGTGATAATGTGATCAGGGGATGTAACACACAGGGCTAATCGCATCGGAACTTTTTATTTAACCAAAAGACTTGTGCGCTTGGTTTTTTGCGATGCAATTGAGCGCTTGAATGGTTCAGCACTTAGTTCCAGGGTGTGGGCATGTGAAGGGGAAGTGGTTTAGGATTTAGCCCAAGGGGGCTTAAGTCTGTAATACAAAAAATGGGTTTTTTATAGATTTTCAATGGTTTTCAAAGGATTTTGAGGGTTTCGATAAGGCAAAGAAAAAGTCTTAAACCTTATCAAAAGGGTTTTGATGGAGGGGAAAGGGGAAAAATATGAAAATGAAGGATTTTTATGGGGAATAAAGGGGTAAAAATGAGGTTAGTTTTAGAAATGGAAGGAGGGGAAAAATGGCCTTTTGGAGCAGTATTTCCTCAATGAAATCAACAGAATTTCAAAGTTTTTAATATGGAAACAGTAGTGAAGATTTGGACAGAGGCATGAGGCCTTCAAGAGTCTTCAAGTGATAACATTTTTTAGCAATAAAACTTGTTTCTTGAAATCTCCAAAAATTATTTAGCCAGCATTTGATATAACAAATTTTATAGCTGGCTAACACTATCTATGATACTGATGGAGAAAGTTATGAAAGCATAGTAATGGATGAAGACTCATTGAATCTTCAGTCTGTTACACCTTAGATCATCAGTAATAGTTTGCACCTAATTGGAAATAAACAACCTTTTGTCTCAAAAGGTGAGGAGGAAAATGAAGAAGAGATTTTTGAGCATGATGAAAACAAGAAGCCTTCTCTTGAAAAAGAGGAAGCAATAAAACAAACCCCTGCTCAAGAATACATGGATCTCTTCACATAGCTCAGCCCATCAGAGCAGAATATATCAGAGCTCTAAGAGGACAGCACTGCCATATATGATGAGTCCTCCAGTTCAGAAAATGAAGAAGATGAAGGAGATTCTCTTTCTCAAGAGAATCTTGTTCTTGATCTAGTGGAAGAAGAAGAAATCCTGGTTGAAGCCTGCCTGCCAAATATTCACAACCAGGTATCATTTCATAACCCTTATGTTCATTTCCTGCAAACATTTGAAGAAGGATCAAAGGTCTTTTTGAGCAGCATGCTGCAAACAACAAGAATAAATGTTAAAACTGCTGCTAAGAAACAAAGAGAATGGGAGTGGCCCTGCCTATCCAGCCTGCTCAAAGAGATGAGCAGAACAAACTAGTCATGGGATCACTTGATGGACTGGTTGTATTGGAAGAGAAGTTTTATAAGCTAGACTTGTAAATATTTCAAGTTAGAGTAGGGTAGGTAGGAAGTTCAATAAAGCTCAGTCTATGAGCATTTAGTCATTGTTTTTAATTTCTGCAAAGTTTCAGTCCATGAGCAATTTTTCCTTTAGGCCATGGCCTCACAGCAAGCCAGACAGTCTAATCCTGGCTTGATTTTTTTTCAATTTATGTCTTAGAATGTAGAGAAGAAATCTGCTAGACAGTTTAATCCTAGCAGATAATAGTTTAGGTAGAGAAGCTATGAGGCCAACTGTCTAATCTAGTCTCATGGAGTAATAAGGGTAGCAGTAGAATAGGTTTATTTTCCCGTTTGTAAAAAATTGATGATGTAAAGGGTCTGCAAGTCCAAATGCACCTAGAAGAAAAAATGTTAGGACAATAGTATGGGTAGGTAGTTGTTGGGAGAATATTACTGCTGATATGATGTCTTCATGATTTGTGGTAGATGATCCAAGAAATAAATGGATGTGTCAAGTACCAGGCATCTGGCCTACTCCAAAGATTATTTTATGAATTCTTGACACCTTCATGAAGATGCCATCCCCATGTGGAGCCACTGTTAGCCACCTATGAATTTTTTGACAAGAAAACAGGTGGCTAAAATGTTTTTAGCCTTCAAGAAATACATTTCCCCTAAAAACATATCATTCTTGAAGCCTCATGTGTCTTTTTCCCTTTGAAGGAATCTTCCTTGCTGCTTCCATCAAAAAGCCTCACTGTTTGTGAAACAAACTACTGTTCAAAAGGCCTCTTTTCCCTTTTATTTCATTCCCAAAAAGCCTCTTTTTTCATCACCCTTTTCCCCTTTATAGTTCCCTCATTAACCCTCTAAAATCATCCTAACTCCCCTATTAAACCTTATGGCTCACTTCATTTGGTTTAAAAACCCTTTATTCCCTCTACCGAATCCCTCTTTTGGCCTTAAAATACACTAAAATTAAGCCAAAAACCCACTTTTCCATATAGAAGGCTTAAGCCCCTTAACCACTTCTCCACCACGTGACCCACGCCCAGAACCAAGCGCTACAGCCCTAGGCACTAATCGCAATCGCAACTTTCATTGTGCACATTTTCCTTTGTTAATTCAATTTCTTCCGATGCGAGGTCTTTTGTTCTAATAGACCTCCGCTGCTTTCTCCACCGTTGATCTATACGTTTCTAACGGCCCTAATATAATCGCACCACCGCCCCAATCACCAATCGTAAGAATTTTTATATGCCACCGTGTGTTCCCTGATTGGCAACCCCCGATCCAATCCAGACCGTCGATCTCGCCCTGATCGGACGGACTATGTGTAATTGCAACGTTAATATTTTGGAGTCCCTGCCTTTGCCTTCTCCGATGCGATTGGATCGCAACCGTTGATATATCAAGATCCAACGACTCTCATTCATCCCGCCCATTAACCTGCCCTCCTACCTTCGCTTTCCATCTAAATATCTTAGCCATTCATTCCATAGATCAGACATCCCACATTCAAACCGACTGGGCCATTCCCCGCCATTACTGACCGCGCATCTCCCCATATCGTGCTCCACCCTACATCGTCCAATCTTTCACCCCTCCATCCGAAGGTCCACATGCACATCGAGTTATTTTGGCATCCGAACTTTAATGATTAGAAAACACGCAATAAAAGTGGTTTTGTTTTTCCACGTGTCAGTCAGTGACATATATCGCATTTTTTCTAAGGATTTTCTAAACCGCCCTAAAGCCACGCGACACTGGCGGTTTTACCATTTAAACCACCTTCCTTCCCCTTTGCTCCCACAACCTCCATAGTCAATTGCAGTTGTCCATCTGATCAGATCCACGGTCCATGTTGCATCGCGTCTCCACCCTATTTCTTCATCGGAGCTTCTATTAACTTCGTCATTTAACCTTCACCGTTGATCTCCTCCTGAGATCTAACGGTCCACAGTTAATCGCCCTCTGCCCGCCGGTCCCACCACCAGAGGCGCCCAACTTTCATTCATTTTAATCATTTCCTTTTGTATTCGCCCAAAGGTTAAGCCTTTGTGTTTTAACACCAAAGGCCAATTTTCTCCGTCTAACCTCCCTCCACGATCAATCCTGGTCGTTGACCACCATTGTTTCATCTAATCGAACAGCCTGTGACCATTTTCACACCAAACCTTCGTTTAATCCGTTCTTCACCATTCCGTAGTGATTTTCACTGGTTCTTCACCCGCATCCATCATTCCTCTAGGCCTCCGTAGTTGTTTTCCGCCACTCCCCTGGATTTTATAATTGGTTCATTTAATTGTGCAGGGATTTCAGAGCGAAGAAATTCACTCTGGGTCCACAGTCGCAGTCATTGTGGCTGAGAGCACAAAGAGGCCATTACAGCAGCGAGGTAAATCATTAGAGATATATTAAAGGGATTTAAGCCAATTATTGAATATTTAACGCCTTAATCCCGTGTTCAAAGGAAGAAGACACAGTTTGAAGACCAAAGAGCACATGAAACAAGCCATATCTGTGCTTCAGCATCAGTAGTACATTTTCTCAAAAAGGACACCTTCCGACAGAAGTCTCCATGCCTCCTCGAGCCCTTAACAGTTAATACACCGACAGAAAGCTTCTTAAAGAATGTCAGGACCGCAGTCATGGAGTATGGAGACCTGCAGACCTTTCTATCCTGGTTTCTTATTTCCAGAAGGCTACTCAAAGTACCAAATAGCAAGAAGGACTTCAAAGAACATATCTGAGGTCAAATATCGACCTGACAAAGACTCCCAGGCCATACTACAAAGGACATACAATGATGCAAATTACCATTAAGTAGAGTAGGCTCGACCTTCTGCCTCCACTCTGTCTTAATGAGTCAATTTAATTCACATCTACTCCTGCTATTTTATTCTCCTATAAGAACTCTTGAAGAACATATTGTAAAGGGTTTTTGTTGTTTTTGATTAGTTGTAGGGATTCATTTGACTGTTAGAACAATTTTGGGGGAAAGTAGCTGAGTAGTTTGTAATTTAGTAGGCTGGGAGGAGAAATTTTGAACTGTATCAGCTATTGAGCTCAGTGTATGTGACTGGTTTTTCACATCAATTAATCAAGAAATTTCATAGGATCCTGGTCTATATTACGGGTGATGTTTCCTATCTTTTTTAATTTTAATCATGCTATTCATATTTCTCTGATAAGAATCAGTAAATCAGGCTTGGGATATACCCCTGCATGGTACCCTAATTCCCACTTCTCTTCTTGTCTTTGATGTTTTCTGCTTAATGTGTATCTGAGAGCAAATTCATGTAATTTAACCAGTTAAAGATGTTTGTCCATCCCATGCTTACTGATGTGTGAATTCGGGGTTTGTTGCTCAGATGTTCTTGTTGGGTTTAAGCTGGAAGAATTGGGATACCAGGATTTAGAGTTAGCCTTGTCCACTGGGGTCCTTTTCCAACAGATTGGCCTTTCTAAGATCCCTTGAGCTGGTGTCAAAAGCATTGAAGGTTAAAATCCCTTCTCTGATCTTAGGCCTAGTTCTATACTAAACCTTATCTCTGTTTTCCTTGAGAGTATGTTGAAGCAGGCCTGGAGTTAAATGACCTCTGACTTGATCTTAAGCTACCCTTTCTGCCTTCATTGAGAGTTTCCTTTGAGTATGTCAAAGAAGGTCTGGATTTAAATGATATCTGACCTGATCTCCAGACAGAAATAGGGTTTCTTTCCTTATTTCACCTTCACTCCTTAATGTTCCATTCCACCATCTATCCAAAATATCCTTTAGTATAGATGACTTGCCCTATGAAAGCCTTGGCTAGTTGTTTTGCAAGTAATTCCCTTTCATGACTCCTAGCCCAATGGATGATACTATCTTGATCTATCCTCTTTTACCGAAACGTCCTGTTGCTTTTTTCCTTTCATTCCATAACCTTCTCAGTTAATGATTTCCAACCCAACAACCAACCAAATCATTTAAAAAACCCTTATGCTTCATAACTATCCTAATACCTCATTTTGAGCTTCAAATATATATCATTCTTTTCTTTATGGAGAGATCCCTCTCCAGATCCAGGAGGGCTAGATCCTAGGATCCTAAAGTGGTTATGATGTTGTCCGGTCTTTTGGTCTTGCCAATCTGGCCAAAACACTGGAACCCCAACAGAATGTAGAACTTAATCTAAATGCAAACTTATTCTATAATGCAAGAAAAATAAACTAATCTAAATCCTATCTTAATTAGGTAGATATAGATCTAACCCAAATAAGAGCAAGATAATTAAATAATGAGAATTTAAATATGTCTGGCTTTTAATTAATGTGAAACTAACGAAGAAATTTAATTAGCTCACATTTGTGAATACCAAAACACATCCTATTGAGACCATTTAACTGAAATAATAAATCAACAACACTCCGGAAGAAATTCACAAAAAATGATATTGATTTTCAAATTCAGTCAAGCCAGTAATTAAACAATAATATGTGGAAGAAATTCGCAACACATTACTATTTAATAAATCAGTTTTATAAGACAGATTTCTGAGTAAATAGTTACTCAAAAATCAGATTTTAATTCATAAGAGCAGAGATACATAACAATATTGGGACAAATTATCCATATCAACAGAAATGCATAAACATGAATAAAATGAAACAACCATTTTATTAACATAAAAATGGAACTGGTATTTGATACAGAAATGCCAAAAATACCAGTTAATTGAATCCGCTTCTCTGATCCTAGTCTCTAATAGTCCTTTACATTACTTGAATTTCTTTTTCCAAAACTAGAGCTACAGAAATGCATACTCTGCCCATCATACATAATTCAAGATATAAAGAAAAAACCCTCAATAATGTTCAGATCTAAAATTTTCTCTCCTCTCCATCTACAACTCTAAATTCCTATTACAAAAATTCTTTTAGAGCTCTATAATTGCAAATGAGAGCCGCCCTTATTACATTCTGCAATCTTCTATCTATAATATTTACAAAGGAATTCTTCATAGGAAAGTTTGTTTGAAGAGTGGTTTTGCTCAATCAATTTTCATTGGATCAAATAATATTATTCAATTGTTGGAGCCTTCTCATTGATTGAGAACTTTTTCTTCTCATCTCTTCAACTGTTTTTTCTGCAAAAACAAATCAAAAACAAAATTAAAATGCAAAAATAAAATCAAAATGTCAAATCTAGAAATTAAAATAAATCCAATTAAAACTTGATTAAATAAAAAAATGAAACATAAGATTTCTTTTGATGTTTGTGTTGATATAATTGGCCAATGAAAACATAGACGAATGAATTTTCACTCATAAGAAGTTGTGGCAAATTTAAAATGCAAAAAATAAAACTCACAAAATTAGTTTTGTTCAAAAATTCGTAGCTTGCTGAATTTTAGACCCGATAAATGATCAAATCTGGAAATAAAACCTCTTCCAGAATAATCTCCATCATTTTATCTTTCCAATGAGCTATCTTCGGTCTCATTTGGCCAAGTAAAACTCCATTTATGAGTCTCTGAAGTTGGTATATTAAAATTGCCAAAAATCTGAAATTTTTGTTGCTTGGGCTAAAAAAATCAAAATTTTAAATTAAATTCTTATCCTAAATTAGATTATGATATTTAATTAATTAATTCTAATTAATTGCAATTATATTATTCATTTAATTTAGTTATAATCTAATTCTAAATTAAGTTTTAATTATCTATCAATTAATTATAATTTCATTATTAATTATAAACTAAACTAATTATTTAATAAACTATTTATTAATTGATATTAATCTAACTAACTAATATAATTAACTATTTATAAACAACTTAATCTAATTAATAATTAATTATAATTTAATCAAATTAATTACATTCTATTAATTAATTTAATTAATTCAAAATTAATTGTTTTAAATATTAAATATTAAATATAATTAAAACAATACTAATACTCACTATTTACTTACCACTAACATTAAACTAATGTTCCACTAATTTAACACTAACTTAAAACTACACTAATCTAAAAACTAACGTACCACTATGCACATGAGTTTAAAAAACAAAACACATAACTTATGACTCATCGACTCATCGCAATCGGCATATCGGGGTTTAAAGGCCATTGGTTTTTTTTAAATGTGTCATTTGAAAACTCCCGATGCAATGATGCGATAATTTTTTTTATTTTTTTTATTTTATATAAATTTGTTTTTTATATTAAATTATAATTTAATTAATTAATTTAATTAATTTAAAATTTAATGTTAAATATTAGTTTTTGTTTATGTTTCATTTTAATGATTTTAAGTTATGAAATTATCTAAGGGATGATTTGCCTATCTAAACTACAACCACTTTGTCATTTTGGATTTTCGAGATTAGTAATTTATTTGAAAATTGAAGTAAATTTCTAAAATCTCGATGCTTAGTGATTTGGCTGTATAAGTAGAAAAATGAAAAATATTAGTAATAACTAACTAGGGGTTAATATTTAAACTAAATGCATTATTGAACTAATTTAATTACAAAAATGAAATATTGTACATTTTACGCATTTTTTAACCCAGACGACATAATTAATTAGACTTCAAAGGAGTGCCATTTACAAACCAATTGACCAAATGAGATGAAACAAGCATTAATGAAAAGCTTATAAAAAATCGATCGTAACAAAGCAATCAAAACAAGAATCTTAAAGAAAATGAAAAATTAACAAAATCGTAGGATAATTAACTTAATAAAAATACTAAAAGGCATTTAGCCAAAAATTTTATAGAAAGGGTCCCCATTATTTGAAGTGAACAAGTTAAAAATGGGGGGGTTGTGTTTTACCACAACGGGACCCTAAGTCTCACTTAGGAAAATTAAAAGATTAAATTGAATTAAATTAAACATGTAATGAGGATTACTTAAGTGACGCAGATCAAGTAGCTTATAATCTTAGCTGTTGATTAGAGATTAGATCATAACCATTAATTTTTCAACAAGAAGATTATAAGAGAAGGGCTTGGGGACAATTGGAGAACACACACACTGGCAGAGGACTGAAGTTAAGCTGAGATTTTAAGGCATGGTTTGCTAAGAATTTCAGGAGTGTTTCAGCTACAACAAGGGGCAGTATTGGCAAGAGGGATAGTTTGATCCCAGGCAAAGAGTACAATGAGGTCAGATAAGGAGCATTCTAGATCGGTGCAAAGGAAGCAACTACATATTCCAGCCAAGATCCCAATAAGGGCAGCGCAGAGGTAGCAGGAGCCAAGCAAGGCTGACACTGGTCCAGTTAGGGATACACAGGGGCAACGTAACCCTTTCTAGGGTGATGCAAGTCATTCCTGAGCAACATAGAGGCTGACGCAGGCCATCCAGGCTGACGCTAAGGCTTCAGAGAAGTGTTATGGTTTCCAGAAGCCGGAAAGGGGCTGAGTTTTGTAAATCCTGTTTGAGGGTATGAATCGGTCATATTTTTCTGTCTCCAGGATAGAGGTATTACTTCCATTTATATTTCTCTGTAAGGTTAACCAGTTTTTGTTGCGTAACCAGCTCCAAAAAGAGAAGAAAAGAGATATCAACGCCTTAGAAATGACCCACTTCGAGGGGGCAACCTCCAATACATTACATAAATGAACAATTCTTGGATGATACAATTTACAAAACCTCCTTTCTATATATAGGAGTCCATGGGGCCATAATGTAATCCTGGTGGGCCACAATGTAATCCTAGCCAACCTAACAATAATAATTTAAGGGCACAATAATAACAAAATGGGGGTTACAAGGGTACAATAATAACAATAAGGGGGTTACACTAATAACAATAAGGGACTATACTAGTAATATAGGGACCTAACATGCCCCTCTCCTTCAAAAAAGTGTTGTCCTCAATGCTTTAGTAGCTCTGGGTGCTTTTGTATAAAATTATCATCCTCCCATGTAGAATCTTCAGTGGGTAAGTTCTTCCACTTGATGAGATACTCTGAAATTGATCGATTCCATAGTTGTCAAGTTTTTGTTTCCATGACCGCGTCAGGTTCCAATATGATTTTTCCTTCCTCATCAATTTCTGGAAATATTGTTTGAACTAGAATATTTTCACCTATAACCTTCTTTAAGCATGAAACATGGAAAACTGGATGTACTCGCGAAGTAGAAGGAAGCTCCAATTTGTATGTCATAGTACCAATCTTTTGCAACACCTTGTAAGGACCATAGTACTTTGGCGATAATTTATTATCCTTCTTAGCTTGCTTGAGGGACATTTGTTTGTATGGTTGTAGCCATAAAAATACCCAATCTCCTACATCAAAACTTCTCTCGCTACGATGTTGATCTGACTGTTGTTTCATTCGATTTTGTGCCAAATTCAGGTTATCCTTTAAGAGTTGGAGAACTTCTTGCTGATGCTCGATGTGATCTTCCACTGCTTGAACCTTCGAATTTTCCCTTAAAGATGATGTGATGGATGGTGGATGATATCCATAAAGTGCCATAAATGGGGTCATTTTTGCTGCAGTATGGAAGGAAGTGTTATACACCATTCAGCAAGAGGTAACCACTTGACCCATTGTGTTTGTTTATCAGATACAAAACAACGAAGATATCCTTCCAAACATTTATTTACTATCTCAGTTTGACCATCAGATTGAGGATGATAAGATGAGCTATGAGCTAATTGAGTACCCAAACAAGAAAATAACTCCGTCCTAAAATTTCCAGTAAAAATGGGATCTCTGTCGCTCACAATGACCCTTGGGCTTCCATGTAGCTTTTGAATTCTATCCATAAATGTAGTAGCAACTGTGCTTGCTTTAAATGGATGAGATAATGCACAAAAGTGTGCATACTTGGTAATTCTATCAACTACCACCATGATGACACTCTTTCCTTCGGACTTAGGTAAACCTTTGATAAAATCCATTGAAATCTCCTCCCAACGTTGACTTGGAATGGATAAAGGTTGTAGAAGTCCCGGGGTCTTAATTGTTTCCACTTTATTCTGATGGCAAACCAAACATTCCGCCACAAACTTTTGAATATCAGATTTAAGGCCATCCCAAAAAAATTCTTTCTTCACCCTGTGGTAAGTTTTTAAAAATCCTGAGTGTCCTCCTAAATGAGAAGTGTGCAATTCCAAAAGAATCTTTTGTTTTAGTTGGGAATTCTTACAAAGATATAAGCGATCTTTGTACCATAAGGAATCATTTTTCCAACTAAATGTATGAGATGTACTAGGATCTTGCTGCAACTTTTGAATGAGTTTCCATACATCTTTGTCCTTCTTCCATTCATCTCTTGCTTCAGTTATCCAATCTGGTTGGATAATAGAAATGGCACAAAGAAATGCTTTCACCTCTTCATTCTTTCTTGAGAGTGCATCTGCAACAACATTAAGCTTTCCTTTTTTGTAGATTATTTCAAAGTCATAACCCAACATCTTTGTGACCCATTTTTGCTGCTCTTCTGAAGATAGTCTTTGCTCCAAAAAGTGTTTAAGACTATCATGATCAGTTTTTACCTTGAAGTGTCTCCCCATTAGGTAAGTTAGCCATTTCTTTAGTGCATGCAGTATTGCTAACATTTCCTTCTCATAAATAGGTTTATGTAAATATTTTCCTTTGATTGGACGACTTTCAAAAGCAATGGGTCTTCCTTCCTGCATTAAAACAGCACCAATTCCATTTCCTGAGGCATCACATTCCACAATAAAGGTTTTTGTGAAGTCTGGCGTAGCTAAGACCGGTGCTAGGTACATTTCCTCTTTAAGATGTTCAAAGGCCTTAGTTGCTTCAGGAGTCCATGAAAATGCATCTTTCTTCAATAATGTTGTTAGAGGTGCTGCTATTCTCCCATAATTCTTAACAAACTTGCGATAATACCCTGTTAACCCGAGAAATCCTCACAACTGCTTTATGGTTGTGGGGACTTTCGATTCCTTAATGGATTTAATTTTGTTAGGGTCTACTTTAACACCCTCGTGAGATACAATATGACCCAGATATTCCACCTCTTGTACTCCAAAGAAACATTTGGATGTTTTTGCATATAATTGTTTCTCCCGCAATAGTTTGAGCACCCTGTCAACATGTTGAACATGATCCTTCCAAGACCTGTTGTAGATTAATACATCATCGAAAAAAACTAGCACAAATTTTCTAAGGAAGGGTTTGAAAATGGAATTCATCAACCCTTGAAATGTAGAAGGTGCATTGGTAAGGCCAAAAGGCATGACCAAAAATTCATAATGACCCTCATGAGTTCGAAATGTTGTTTTCAGAATATCTTCAGTCTTCATTCTAATTTGATGATATCTTGGATGAAGATCCAACTTGGTAAAATAAATTGCTCCGCGTAATTCATCCAATAATTCATCAATCACAGGAATGGGAAATTTGTCTTTAATGGTTATCAGAGAAGTTTTGATGTAGGAGACTGGGTATTTTTAACACATGAAACGAGGATCCTTTCCATCAAACTTCCTCATTTCCATTTTTGGAATATGGTGGTTCTTCCCGCCAACATTAGAGTTTATGAAATCACGATTGACATTTATTTTGTTCTCATCATGAGGTTCTTCTACTATATTTTCACCATTAGGAAACATTTCTTGTATCAACTTTGTCAAACCTTTGATGTCTGTTTTTAGATCATTCTTCATGTTTTCCATGTTGTCTTTCATGTCATCCATCTTAGCTTCCATGCTAGCTTCCATTCCATCCATCTTAGCTTCCACGCCTTTCTTCAAAACTTCAATTTCATTTTTTGTTGCTCTTTGTGAGAGTGAAATTTGTTGCGCTTGCTCTTGTAATTTTGATAAATCATGTTGATGTTTTCCATGTTGTCTTTCATGTCATCCATCTTAGCTTCCATGCTAGCTTCCATTCCATCCATCTTAGCTTCCACGCCTTTCTTCAAAACTTCAATTTCATTTTTTGTTGCTCTTTGTGAGAGTGAAATTTGTTGCGCTTGCTCTTGTAATTTTGATAAATCATGTTGCAATTCTTCATCTTCATGAGTCATAGTAGAGCCTTCTGAAGGCTTAATGGGTGTTGAATTATTTTTACGGGGCATCTTTTAGAACCCAATACTGATATCTATTCTACAATATTCCCTTGGAATCAATTCAAATTGATTCTTCAAACAAGAATTATGCAATTCGCAAAAGAAATACACACCTTTTTCTTGCTTTTGAGGAGCTCGATATTGAAATTGGATTATCTCTGTAATTGAAGCACTTGAATATTTGAATTTCGGTACTGATGTAGCTCTCTGAATTATCTTTCGAATGCCATAGGTTTGACTTGATTTTGATTCTCCAAGACAAAGTTGTGTCCAATCTCCCACAATGACCTAATTATGGACTAGTTCAGTATAGTGAACTTGTACGACTTGCCACGTGTCACTGTTTAGTCCTTCGGCTCTAAAATTGATATCCAAGAAACTACAGTCCGTGTACTAGTGAAAAATTTCTACGGCACTCAAATCTGATGCTCAAAGAGAGAGTAATGAATATTTTCCCACGATCACCTCTTTGAGATGAAATTCAGGAGCCTGAAAAAGCACTACCTTCCACAGATCATATCTCCAAAAATATTGTGAACCAAGCTATGAAATGTTTTGACGAATTTCTTTAGGATTTCAACTTTGCACCATAAGAATTTTAGATTCTGAAATTTCGTAGAAAAAACTTTATAGCGCAAATTCCACGATGACCTGTTTAGGAGCTTGAAAAAAGACCTAACTTCCACAGATGATATCTCCGAAAATATTGTAAATCAAGCTCTGAACTTTTTAGACAATCTTCCTCAGGATGTCAGCCTCGCACCTTAAAAATTTCAGCTTCTGAAACTTCGTAGAAAAAACATTATAGCGAAAATGCCACGATGACCTGTTTGGAGCAGCGAAACCCTAGAATCCAAAGCTCTGATACCAAATGTTGTGTAACCAGCTCCAAAAATAGAAGAAAAGAGATATCAACGCCTTAGAAATGAGCCAATTCGAGGGGGCAACCTCCAATACATTACATAAATGAACAATTCTTGGATGATACAATTTACAAAACCTCCTTTCTATATATAGGAGTCCATGGGGCCATAATGTAATCCTAGTGGGCCACAATGTAATCCTATCCGACCTAACAATAATAATTTAAGGGCACAACAATAACAAAATGGGGGTTACAAGGGTACAATAATAACAATAAGGGGGTTACACTAACAACAATAAGGGACTATACTAGTAATATAGGGACCTAACAGTTTTGGTGCCCAGGATTGTTGTACTTAGAATATGCATAATAATAATAACCCTCTAGAAGCTAGCAGCATTGGGGTTTTTCAGGGACATTTGTCGAAAATCCTTGTGTTTCACTTTGTCTATGAGCATGTTATTTAGTATTTGATTTGTATGTGTAGGTTGTTAATTATATTTACTTCGATGTTAATTCTTAATATTCAAATTAATAGCTTATGTAAGTAGGAGAAGTAAATCAAGATTTAATAGTAGGGTTTTTTAAGTTTAAGAAATTTTCACACTTTAGTCACTTCCATTGGCTATGAGGTTGATTTTGAGAGAGCCCTATCTAATTTGGTAGGGCTAGATACCAAGTCCAAAGTTGGTTTTTGGTTACCTCTTTGGTTTCCTTTCTCAACCTTTGGAAACTAAGGAGCCCTAACACCAAGATTCCAGTGATGAATTTTATTTTTGGGAGTCCCTTGGTGAGCCCTAGTATTTCACCAAGAGTGCTACAACTCCCAGGGGCTGCCCTACTTTACTTTATCAACTCAGGGTTCGTACAAACTTTGAGGTGACAGTGCTATATACACAACATATGCATTATGTTCATGTCATCCTCTTCTTCTCTATGAAAGGGTGCTACTTCTAGGGGTTCTTAGTGAAGTTTGTCATACTCCAGTGAAATTAAACTAAATTGCAAAAAGGAAATGACAGAAATGGAACTAATTTAATGTGCGGGAAGGAAACGACTGTAAGGAACTAAATTAAATTGCTGAAAAGAAATGACATGAAGGAAACTAATTTAATTTGAAAAAAATAAATGACAGAAAGGAAACTAATTCTAAACCACACTTAACTGGGCCAAATGGCTAAATGCACTCTACTTATCCTATGATCTATATACCATGCTCCTATCCATGCAAATAAGCTATCCATGACCCAATTCTAATTAAAAAGAGTTACTTTGCAGCTTGGAGGGAACAAAAGAGCTAAAAGAGGCTAATGGGGTGTTTTAACACATGAAACGAGGTTTGGAAGCGGAAAGACGGGGTTAAACCCTTATAAAACTTTATTATAACGTGAGAAATGACTTTGGAGCAGAAAGAAATCAAAAGTACGATGGAAAAGTGTGATGGAGGACAAAAGTTGCAATGTGTGATGTTGCAATCGCAATTTCGCAAGTTTAAAGGGATAGCGGTAAGAATTAACAGAAATGAACTAAAATGTGCAAAGTGCAGTTTGTGACAAGTGACGTGGCAGAGTGCGATGGAGGAAAAAAGTTGCAATATGCGATGTCACAATCGCAATATCGCAAGTTTAAGGGGTTAGCGGTAAGAATTAACAAGAACGAACTAGAATGTGTGAAGTGCGATTTGCGACGTGGTAAAAGTTGTGGGTTGCGATATGCGATGTGGTAATTTCTGCGAAGTGCAATGAGTGACGTGGCAGAGTTATCGCATTGATAGAATGAGCGATAAGTGTTATGTGAAAATCTAAACGATGTGATTTGCTATTTTCAATTTCACAATATCGTAATCACAAGAATGAGCGATAAGTGTTTTAAAGGTAAAATATAACTGGTGCGAAGTGAGATTTTCGATGGCGACGTGGTGGTGGGACCGACAACAGGGCGTGATCGCAATATCGCAATCAGCAAGAACAACAGTAAGTGTTAAGGGAGAAAGGGAAAGTTGTGGGATGTGATTTGTGATAGAATAAGAATTGCAGGATGCGATTTGCGATAAGATAAAAACTACGGGATGCGATTTGCGATAAGGATGACGTGGAGGTAAGTCTGAAAGAAAAATGGAAAATTTGTGATTTGCGATATGGGATGTCTTAATATCGCAATCGCAAGAACCAGCGGTAAGTGTTTAAAGGTAAAAGCTAAGAGTTGCGATTTGCGAAGTGCAATGTACGGCGATAGGAGACTCAAGAAGAAAAGGCGGAGGTCACATTTGAATGGGTTTGAATGGTTTTTCATGTTTTTTGCATAAAAATGGTAAGGCAGTGAGAATAAGTGGGAAAAAGTAGAGATGGAGGGTGTAACAGCAGTGCGCAGAGCGTAACAATGGAGATGGAAGGGAGATGGAAGACGAAGCAGGAGGTGCTGGAGAACTTCCCTCTGGGTTATGTTGTCCGTACCTATTATCAATCTACCTATTTATGCAATAAAGACAGACAATATGTTCATGAATATGCAAGCATTGATCTAATCTATTTTGAGGAAATCATAACCGAGAAATCATTTTTGGTCTATGAGGAAAAGGTCTACCCTCCTCCAGCTCTATTGAAAGAGTTAACAGGGAAAGGCTGACCTCGCAGCTTTATGGAGTTTATCACTATTCTACCACTCTTTAAGCATACTTAATCTACAACAAAAGACAATAGGAATTTAACTAAAACATTAATAAAAATACCAACAAACTAGCTAAATGTTCAAAAGAAAAACTAGCTAAATGAAATGAATGAAAAGAATGGAAATAGTAGAGAAGTCGAGGTACATGGGTTGGGCCCTAACCCACGAGCCCAACTCTCTGGAACTAGATCAATAAAATGGAATCTCTCTACGCATTTCATAAAAATAACAGTTTGTTACATCCATCAATTTTTTAATAGAGCCTCATGGATTTACGGCAAAACTTCAAATCCAATGGAATGGAATGGAAGTGGAGTGGAATGGAAGTCCCCTAATTAGCTCTTGATCAAATTTATTTATCCTAAATGGAAGCTACCAATAGCTCCCTAAAACATAGTGATTGAGTCCACTTTGACTCCAGGTAAACCATCGATTGAGTGCACTTCGTCTTCAGTTTTTCCTGGCTGCCTTTGATAGTTAAGGAGGGTGGAAAACCCCCTTGAATCTCTCCAATATTTCTCCATAATTTCTTGACATTGTGCTCATTTATTCTCCAATATTGATCTTCCAATGGCAAGGAGAAAGTCCCTAAATCATCTCCTTCTCCAAATCTGCGTAATCTGCCCAATATTCTCACAATATTCTACAAAAATAACCAATATTAGGCACTAATATGCAATTACCTTTACCCTTCCTAAGAAAATATTAAAGCTATTATAAAATTATATATTACAGAGAAATGGAACAAATAAAATATATGTGGAAACACAAACACAAGAAACACATAAAACCATAGAGACACAGATATACGTGGTTCACCTAGTTTGGGCTACGTCCACCCCAAATAGCCAATCCTTCCTTTATATTATCTAGCAAAACGAAGAGACACAACCTACAACAGATCTGTTGTAATATCCTCTGTTCTCTCTAACAATCTCCCTATTAGTTTCTTGCTCTGAGAATACACATACAATACACAGCCGCAATACAATACCCTCATACATGCGAGGGGTTGCCTTCTGGGGCAAAAAACCATAAAATAAACATAACTTCTACCATCAAGCCATCTGCCTAATGAACGGCCTAGATTGACTAGAAATTACTATACTTTTACAAGGCAATTTTACATCTATTTTTAGTTTCGGGGGCACTGCCACCTAGACCCCCTGGATCCCCTATGCAACGTTTAATTACGGGGCGGCGTTGCTGCCCCATTAAGGTACAGGGGTCCAAATCTGTGATACAAAATAAACAAGATAAATTAAGGCCCATCTAACCTTTCTTAGGCCCAGCTACCTCTCTTATGCACATAAAAGGATATATTAAATCTCTCATTCTGCACTTAATAATGTTTTCTTGTGCTTTTGTTGGGTGTGGAACCTGATTATCTTGTTTATTTTATATCACAGCATTGGACCACCGTACCTTAATGGGGTGGCAACGCCGCCCGTAATTAAACGTTACCTGGGGGGTCCAGGGGGGGGGGGGCGGGCGGCGAAGCTAAAAAAAAATGTAAAATTGCCTTGTAAAATTATAGTAACTTCTAGTCAATCTGGGTCGTTCATTAGGCGAATGATATGATGGTAGAAGTTATGTTTAGTTTAGGGTTTTTTGCCCTAGAAGGTAACCCCTCGCTTGTATGAGGGTATTGTATTGCGACTGTGTATTGTATGTGTATTATCATAGAGATAAACTGATAGGGAGACTGTGAGAGAGAACAGAGGATATTACAGCGGAACTGTTGTAGGTTGTGTCTCTTCATTTTGTTGGATAATAGAAAGGAAGGACTGGCTATTCGGGGTGGATGTAGCCCAAACTTGGTGAACCACGTATATCTGTGTCTATCTGGTTTTATGTGTTTCTTGTTTTTGTGTTTCCGCATATATTTTATTTGTTCCATTTCTTTGTAATATATAATTTTCTAACAGCTTTAATATTTTCGTAGGAAGGGTAAAGGTAATTGCATATTTGTGCCTAATATTGGTTATTTTTGTAGAATATTGTGAGAATATTGGGTAGATTACACAGATTTGGAATGGGAGATGATTTAGGGACTTTTTCCCTACCACTGGAAGATCAAAATTGGAGAATAAATGAGCGCAATGTCAGGAAATTATGGAGAAATATTGGGGAGATTCAAGGGGGTTATCCACCCTCCTTAACTATCAAAGGCAACTAAGCAAACTGAAGACGAAGTGCACTCAATCGATGGTTTACCTAGATTCAAAGTGGACTCAATCACTATGTTTTAGGGAGGTGTTGGTAGCTTCCCTTTAAGATAAATAAATTTGATCAAGAGCTAATTAGGGGACTTCCATTCGACTCCACTTCCATTCCATTGGATTCAAAGTTTTGCTATAAGTCAATGAGGCTCTATTAAAACTTTGATGGATGTAACAAACTGTTCTTTTTATGAAATGAGTAGAGAGATTCCATTTTATTGATCTAGTTCCAGAGAGCTCGGCTCGTGGGTTAGGGCCCAACACATGTACCTCGGCTTCTCTGCTATTTCCATTATTTTCATTCATGTCATTTAGCTAGTTTTTCTTCTCAACATTTAGCCAGTTTACTCGTATTTTTATTGATGTTTTAGTTCACTTCCTATTGTATTTTTTTGTAGATTTAATCTTCTTACAGAGTGGTAGTATAGTGATAAACTCCATAAAGTTGTGAGGTCAGCCTTCCCCTCTCAGTTATGTCAATAGAGCTCGATGAGGGTAGACCTTTTCCTCACAAACCAAAAATGCTTTCTCGCTTATAATTTCCTAGAAATAGATTAGATCAGTGCTTACATCTTCATGAACATATTGTCTGTCTTTATTGCATAAATAGGTAGGTTGATAACAGGTACGAGCAGCATAGCCCAGAGGGAAGTTCTCCAGCACCTCCTGCTTCGTCTTCCATCTCCCTTCCATCTCTGTTGTTACGCTCTGCGCACTACTGTTACACCCTCCATCTCCGTTTTTTCCCACTTATTCTCACTTCCTTACCCTTTTTATGTAAAATATGTGAAAAACCATTCAAACCCATTCGAATGTGACCTCTGCCTTTGCTCCTTGAGGCTCCCACCGCCATACATCGCACTTCGCAAATCGCAACTCTTAGCTTTTACCTTTAAACACTTATTGCTAGTTCTTGCGATTGCGATATTGTGACATCGCATATCGCAAATAAAAAATTTTCCATTTTTATTTCAGAATTATCGCCACGTAATCCCTATCGCAAATTTCATCCCATAGTTTTTATCCTATCGCAAATCGCATCCCGCAATTCTTATCCTATTGCAAATCGCATCCCACAATTTTTCCCTTTCTCCCTTAACACTTACCATTGTTCTTGCCGATTATGATATTGCGATCGCGCCCCACTGTCGGTCCAACCACCACGTCGCCCATCGAAAATAGCACTTCGCACCATTTATCTTTTACCTTTGAAACACTTACTGCTCGTTCTTGCAATTGCGATATTGCGAAATTAAAAATCGCAAATCGCATCATTTAGCTTTTCGCATAACACTTACCGCTCATTCCATCGATGCGATACTCTACCACGTCACTCGTCACACTTCGCACTTGGCAAAACTTACCACATCGCAGATTGCAACCCATAACTTTTACCGCGTCGCCAATCGCACCTTGCACATTCTAGTTCGTTCTTGTTAATTCTTACCACTAACCCCTTAAACTTGCGATATTGCAATTGTGAAATTTCATATTGCAACTTTTTTCCTCCATCACACTCCGCCATGTCACTCGTCGCAAATCACACTTTGCACATTTTAGTTTGTTCCTGTTAATTCTTACCGCTATCGCTTTAAACTTGTGATATTGCGATTGTGACATCACACATCACAACTTTTGTCCTCCATTGCACTCCGCCATCGCACTTTTGAGCTATTTCCACTCCAAAGTCATTTCTCACTCTATAATAAAGTTTTATAAGGGTTTAATGCCCTCTTTCCACTTCCAAACCTCATTTCATGTGTTAAAACGCCCCATTAGCCTCTTTTAGCCCTTTTTGCCCCTCCAATCTACAAATTAACTCTTTTTAATTAGAATTGGGTCATGGATAGTTTAGTTGCATGGATAGGAGCATGGTATATATATCATAGGATAAGTAGAGCCGTTTGGCCCAGTTAAGTGTGGTTTAGAATTAGTTTCCTTTATGTCATTTATTTTTTGCAAATTAAACTAGTTTACTTCCTGTCATTTCTTCTTAGCAATTTAATTTAGTTCCTTAGAGTCATTTCCTTCCTCCACATTAAATTAGTTCCATTTCTATCATTTCCTTTCTGCAATTTATTTTAATTTCACTGGATTATGACAGACTTCACTAAGAACCCCTAGAAGTAGCACCCTTTCATAGAGCGGAAGAGGACGACATGAACATAATGCATCTGTTGTTTATATAACATTGTCATCTCAAAGTTTCTATGAACCTCAGGTTGATAAAGTAAAGTAGGGCAGCCCCTAGGAGTTGCGGCACTCTTGCTGCAATACCAGGGCTCACCAAGGGACTCCCAAAAATAAAATTCATCACTGGTATCTTGGTGTTAGGGCTCCTTAGTTTCCCAAGGCTGAGAAAGTAAACCAAAGAGGTAACCAAAAAACAACTTTGGACTTGGTATCTAGCCCTACCAAGTCATAGAGGGCTCTCTCAAAATCAACCTCATAGCCAATGGAAGTGACTGTAGTGTGAAAAATTCTTAAACTTAAGAAACCCTACTGTTAAATCTTGATTTACTTCTCCTACTTACATAAACTATTAATTTGAAAATTCAGAATTAACATAAAAGTAGATACAGTTAGCAACCTAAACATACAGATCAAATACTAAATAACATGCTCATAGACAAAGCGACACACATGGATTTTCATGAAAAATGTCCCCAGAAAACCCCAATGTTGGAAAACCGATGCTGCTAGCTTCTAGAGGGTTTTTATTTTTATGCATATTCTAAGTACAACAATCCTGGGCACCAAAAATGGTTAACCCGACAGAGAAATATAAATGGCAACAATACCTCTATCCTAGAGACAGGAAAATATGACCGATTCACACCCTCAAACGATATTTATAGAACTCGGCCCCTTTCTGGCTTCTGGAAACCCCAACGCTACTCTAAAGCCCTTTAAGTCAGCCTGGATGGCCTACGCCAGCCTCTCCGCTGCTCAATAATGGCTTGCATCACCCTAGAAAGGTTACGCTACCCCTGTGCTGCCCTAACTGGGCCAGTGTCAGCCTTGCTCAGCTCTTTCTACCTCTGTGCTACCCCTGTTGGGCTCTTGGCTGGACTATGTAGTTGCTGCCTCTGCACTGATCTGGAATGATCCTTATCTTCCCTCATTGTACTCTTGGCCTAGGATCAAACTATCCCTCTTTCCAATACTGCCCCTTGTTGCAGCTAAAACACTTCTAAAATTCTTAGCAAGCCATGCCTTAAAATCTCAGCTTAACTTCAGTGCTCTACTAGTGTGTGTATTTTCCAATTGACCCCAAGCCCTTCTCTTATAATCTTCTTGTTGAAACATCAATGGTTGTGATCTAATCTCTAATCAATGGCTAATATTATAAGCTACTTGATCCATGTCACTTAAGTAATCCTCATTACATGTTTAATTAATTCACTTTAATATTTTAATTTTCCTAAGTAAGACTTAGGGTCCTTAATTAAAAACATTAATTATTTAAATAAAAATTAAACTAGATGGAATTCTTCTAAAATCTTTCTTGGTATTGGAGATCTCATGTACTTCATCTCCTCCACAAATTTTGGGAGCTAGAGCACATCCAATGCTACCCAAACACCCCAAAATCTCAACACTCCCTCTTAGCAAGGAATGTGCTCTAGCAATACACTTCACCCGAAGTACTACTCTAATCTATGGTATTGGTCTCTACGCTAATTCTTGGCATGTTGCCCTTCATGATTACGCTACTGTTGCTCTTCTGTATTGCTTCCCATGACACTCTGTCACTACTACATCTATACTGCAGCTCCCTCTCAAATTGCTACATCATGCTGCCAACTATTGCACTGCAACTCAGTTGCTAAGAGTAAGCAATTGAAGGACCCCTGCCCAATGACAAACAAGTCAGTCGGGTTGCATCTCATCACTGAAGCTCCATAGGATTTTGCTCTGCGTTTTCCTCCTAAAGACATTGTGCTGCTGCAACTTTGCACTATGTAAGCACACCTCCTTTGTGCTGTTGAAGTCACATCAGCTCCTCTACGTTGTTGCCTCTACGTTGTTGCTGCATCTGCAGTGCGCTACTCCCTCTTCAGTGTCTTAGCCTCTGCCTTTTCTTCATTCATGATCTTTGCACCCACTGCTCCAGTAATTCCTTACTGCTAACTTAAGGCTCCCGTAGCTCGGATGTGATCCAAGAGTTGGGCTACTCAAGGATCCCACCACAACTATTTAGCTTCTCTACATATCAATATCATCCCACTTTTGTGGGTCATGAGTGCTCATGGCTACTTCATCGTCAGAGCCATCATATGCTACAACAAACTTGGAAATAGAAGCTTCCTTGTCCTTCTTCCTTTGAGGACAATTTTTGGCGAAGTGTTCAAGTTCGGCACATTGGAAACATTTGATCTTTGATAGGTCATGCTTATTTTTCCCTTGCTACTTCTTTGATGCCAGGGATGAATCTTCCTCTTCTTCCTTCCTCACCTTGCCTTCTCTGGTGTTAGTCTTCTTCTTGGTCATTGGGTGGATCTCCTCTTGTCGGAGGATAGGATACATATTTTCCCATTTAGGAAGGTCCACTCCACCCAAAATGCTTTGAAAAAATGTTTCCCAGTCCTTTGTGACTGCATTTAGAGAAGTCCTCACCATGACATCATCCTCCAACTTGACCCCTATGCCAGTCAGCTGATCCTGGATCGATTGTAGTCTGAATAGGAAAGGATCGATTTCCTTTCCCTTGGTCATTATAAATAACCTTAGTTGGTTCTCCATAAGCATCTTCCTCTAGACGGACTTCCCTTGATACAATTTGGTTAAAGCTTTCCACATATCATGAGTCGCCTTCTTCTCGGCTATGTGTGGTACCACATGATATTTAACCTCGTCCATGATGAAGCTCTTGGCATGTGTCACTTCTTCATTATGCTCTGCCAGGAGTTTCACATCGGTTGGTGTAGCCAAGACACTCTCTACATGCTCCCTCAGGTCGTATGCCTCTAGGATTATCAGGATTTTGGCCTTCCAGATAACAAAGTTGGACAGACCATCCAACCTATCCTCATCATGCAATCTGTGTGGCACCATATTCTCATATCTACTTTGTCAGAACAACTCTTCCTCTCCCCGCTTCTCAACTGAAGATCAGATCTAGGGTCCTTGGAAAAAAGGAACCCTCTGCTCCCTCTGACAACTAATTTCCTCCTTGGAAATCTGCCAAACACAACGAATCAGCTCTCTTCGATCACCCTATGATCGATCCTTGGATTTTTTTTTGGCAATGAAATTTTTTGAGCAGTTGTTCTTCTCCCGCTCTTTGTAAAATTAGCTTAGGCTTAATTCTGCACCAACAGAATCTCCTCCCCACCATAAACTGTTGAAGATCTGCAACTTAACTTATGATTCACGGCACTCTGCACATCAATCAATTACTGGAATGCATCACCCTGGTTGGCCTCTGCATGAGAAGACTGGCTCAGCGCAGCAACTGCACAGTTCAGGCTGCTCCTGCGTCCCTCTGGAAGGCACTGCGCTATCTCTACGTCACCTAGCTTGGACCATGTCAACCCCTGCGTGGCTCTTGCTACCTCTGCGTCCTTCTAGTGGTGTTCTACCCTCTTCGGTTTCTATGTTTTTTTTGCTTCTTTTTGCAACAAAAATATTTTTAACCTCTTGTTGGAGATCCAACTTTATCTACAATCACTCTGATACCATGTGAAATTTTCTTAAACTTAAGAACCCCTACTATTAAATATTTATTTACTTCTCCTACTCACATGAGTTATTAATCTGAATGCTTAGAATTAACATTGAAGTAAATGAAGTTAACAACCTAAACATACAGATAAAATAATGAATAACATGCTCATAGAAAAAGTGACACACAAGGATATTTTTGACAAATGTCCCCGAAAAAACCCAATGCTGGAAAATCGATGCTACTAGCTTCTTGAGGGTTTTTATTATTATGTAGATTCTAAGTACAACAATATTTGGCACCAAAAATGGTTAACCTGATAGAGAGATATAAATGGAAGCAGTACCTTTATCTCGAAGACTGAAAAATATTACTGATTCACACCGTCAAACGAGATTTACAGAAATCATCCCATTTCTGGCCTTTGGAAACCCCAACGTTTCTCTGAAGCCATATGTGTTAGCCTCTGTGCTACTCAGGAAGGGCCTAAGTCACCCTAGGAGGGGTTACACTGCCCCTGCGCTGCCCTAACTAGGCCTGCGTCAACCTTAATTGGCTCATGTTGCCTCTGTGCTTCCACTATTGTGCTCTTGGCTGGACTGCATAGTTGTTACTTCTGCGTTGATCTTGAATGCTCCTTCTCTACCCTCATTGTACTCTTGGCCTGGGATCAAACTATCCTTCTTTCCAATACTGCCTCTTGTTGCAGCTGAAACACTTTTGAAATTCTTAGCAAACCACGCCCTAGAATCTCAGCTTAGCTTCAGTGCTCTACCAGTGTGTGTGTTCTCCAACTGACCCCAAGCCCTTCTCTTATACTTTTCTCGTTGAAACATCAACGATCGTGATGTAATCTCTAATCGATGACTATGATTAGAAGCTTATTTATTCGCGTCACGTAAGTCATTCTCATTGCATGTTTGATTTAATTCACTTTAATCTTTTAAGTTTCTTAACACTAGTAGAAAATGATGTAATTAGTGACTAGGTGACTAAAAAAGCTAGTCACCGAAATTATTTCATGTGAATTACAACTAAATTTGAGCAATTTTAAGTGATCGAACTAAAAATGACTAACTTAAATGACTAATTTAGTTTAGGGATAAACTATATGACTAGATAATAAGTGACCAAACTAAAAATGACTAACTAAAATGACTAATTTAGTCCAGGACTAAAATATATGACTAGATAATAAGTGAAAAAATTAATAATGATTAACGTAAATGATTACTATAGTCCAAGAATAAAAATATGACACGATAATAAGTACAACAAGTATATGGATTAGTTATTTAAGTTAGTAATTTTTAATTGTGTCACTCCGGAAATGAAAAATTGCAATTTTGATACTAAAGTGTGAGTTGGCCCAATTTTATTGGTTGCAGTGTATTTTTTTTCCCAATGGGAAGTTACCACGTGGCCCAACTGGAGGCCGTCACCTAGCGCCTCCACATTGGCTAAAAAATTAAAGGGTCAGAAGGCCTTGGTGGGAATCAAACTAATGACCTGCCACAAAAAAATCCAAAGCCTTACCATCTCGCCTACAAGTGGTTCTCAACCATAATGTCTGTCACTTATATTTGAATCACATGTATGGGTGCATTGGGAGGAGGGGTCGAGCGATGAGCCCCAACCCTTGGTTGTATCACACCTACATGACTTGTCATGGAGGCAAATGGAGCGAAGGAGAGTGGATCAACCCCAACTCCTATTCATATTCGCAAGCTATAGGACTGAGCACATACCAGACAGGCGTTTGGTGGAGGGGGGAAGGGATGAAGGCCCTAGCCCAGTCCCATGGCACAAAATGTAAACACAGGTGGATAGATAAGGGTTAATCCGAAAAGGGTAGAGTTTCATGCCTGGCCCCAGGTCACGGTTTTAGTGCATAACCACTGACTAAAGATTCGAGAGTTAGCGCGGTGGGGGCGGGCGGTTAGCCCCAACCCTCGGCCACATCACCTCTTTTATATTTATTTATTTACCATACCTCTTTTATAAATATGGTATTTGACCTATGGTATTAATATTAATTTATCCCATGTTATTCTTCCCATAGAATTCATCTAAATAAAACCTCATTTTTGAGTTTTTTTTTAAATATAAAAAAATTTATGGAATAAAAATAAAAATAAATTTTCTTTATTTACCATACCTCTAATATATATATAGATATATATATTTACCATACCTTTGGAGTAAGTATGAAAAAATATTTTATTTATTTACCATTCCTTTTTTTTTTTTAAATGTTCTTAAATATATTGATTACAATTAATGAGACACTACCTACCCTACCCTACAATTGATCACACATCTTACCCTACAATTAATTAGACACTACCCAACCTTACAATTGATCACACATTAACCTTATACATGATTGTAGAGCGGGTGGGGAAATAATTATATTACTCGATATTTTTAAGTTTTCTTATTCAAATTCCTTTGAGATATATATAAATAATTTTTCTTGGATTTTTTCCCTCTTCCGCTAGTCGTATTACTCGAGTTATTTAAGGTTTCATATTCAATTTCCTTTGAAAAGGAAACTTTCTTGGAGTTTCCTGCTTTCGCAAGAAATGTTCTCAATTTTTTGCGAGTGCTTTAGGAGCACTTGCCATATAACTACTAGGGGAAGGACAACAAATCAAATACAAATATAGATCTAGAGCCACAACATGATGGGGTTTGAGCAGAATGTATAGCAGTATTAAGCAGAAAATGACCAGCAGGACAACACAGGGCATAGGAGCCAATCTATTAGGGCAGCATACAGTTGAAAGAAATCAAGTTGCTACAGTAGCCTATGTTGGAAATTTGGATGCCCAAGTTTCAGAAGAATTACTATGGGAGTTTTTCATCCAAGCAGGGCCTGTAGGTAAGTACGCACACTCTTCATTGTCTCATTTTCATTAAATAAAAAATGGAAGAAAAAGAGAAAACTGCGGACCTTATTCTCTCATTTTGCAGAACAGGATCTGTAGTGGGGTTTTAAGGTAACTTTATCTCTTAAGGTTTAAGGATTTTTTCTTTATGCTGCATTCAGTTGGAAATTTTTTATGTGGAGGATTTTAACTGAAATAGAGAGTCACTTCATGTAGTTGTCACATGAATTTCTCAGTTTTCAATGGTTGTTCAACTAGGGTTTTACTCTCTGCTCCAAAGACACATTTTCCCCAGGATTGTTAAATCAGTTCCTGGTTTCTAACTGGTTGGTTGGTTCAGTAGTGAAGTTGACGGAGTGCTAGGGTGCATACCGGGGTTCCCTTCTCGTGGCTCTCCACCCATCAGCACTCGGTAAATTTAGAGGGGGGAGGCCGAGGGGCAAAACTTTGGTCAAATTGATATTCCTTGCAATTGGTGTAAAACTCCAATAATTATCATCATGGAACTATGTAAGAAAGACTCTAAGATGCCTAATCAGCACGTCACAAGAGCACAGTTGGATCAATAGAAATGGGGTAGTGTTATTTCTCTCACCACGGTTCAATTCTTCAAAGAATTGGTAGGCAGTATTTAGACATATCAGATCTAATAAATTCAGTGGTTTTAGTATTCCTTCAATTGGATTTTGGATCTCTAATAATTTTATGAGTTCTATTGTGTGTATGTTGTTTAAGCATGTAATGATCCTATTTTTTGCTACATGACTTCACATGATGAGTTATATGTCGATATGTTAGTGGTAGCATTTCAAATAGGCTGATATGTTAGTGGCAGCATTTAAAAAGGAGGCTACCAATGCCCAACATTTCTTCCTAGGAAGCTTCTGTAGTTTCCTAAAAATAGCTAGATGGATGCCAAACTTCATTAAAATCCATCAGTATGGTTAAACTTGGCCAAACCATCCAAGAAAAATCTCAAATTCCATCGAACTCATCAATTTTGGTCAGATTCCTGGAGTCTTGGCGTGTCAAATTGGGCTTTACAGAGCTTGACCTAAACAAGTAGACTTGACCCACTTCATAGCCAAGCCAACTGTCGAGTACACAAAAATATCAATGGGTCCTGTTACAATGCTTCAGTCCTTGAAAAAAAGCTTAAGGATGTACATTATTTGCAGTGCAGCCTCTCTGTCATGGTTTATGAAACACTTCAAAAGAAAATATGGGAATGTTATTGACAGAAGCAATTGGGACATTAGGGGTAGTAGTTGTTAGATTTTGACCAATGTTGTAAAATTCTGAGAATTTAAAACAACATATCAGAGAGCCATTGTTTGAAATATTGGGCAAGAAATTATGTTTCTCACTACTGTGAGTAAATTGTGAGAGATGAAGTGAAGCCAGAAAAACATTATTTGAGACCATTGTTAGAACATTCGATCTTTTGTCGTATACGAGGTAACATGAAGTGCCCATACACCATCTTCTACTGGTATATATCATAAAAATGTGATGACAAAGAGCCACAGATGATGTGCCCTAGAGTTTTTCATGTTTGAATAGCTGGAGTCATATGGAGCAAAATATTTGTTGACTAGGTGCCACTGATAATATTGGATTTTTTAAATTTAATTTATATTTTATAGAAATTGAGATACATTGGAAATCATTTGCACTAACCCTACTGAAAAGGTAATCTGACTGCTTAAAATCTAGGTCTTGAGTTGGAGCCAGAGACAATAGTGAATATAATATTTATTTTTTAGTTTATAATTTATAGAGTTCATGGTATAATGGTGAGAATTCATGGTAACACCCAAAGCCCTAACAAAGGACTTCAACTCCTTAAACTACGGCCTTGACAATGTTCCACAGGACTCGTCCCTAAGGGTCTGGTGCACACACCCCTTGCACCCCAAGCACCTCGGACAGTGGACTTCAAGTATTTTTGACAATCCCACTGAAAAAGAATTCAATTGCATAAACTGTGGCATGGGAAAAAAACATGTTCAAATGTAATATACGAGGGAAATTTTCTCTCGTTTTGTGTTCCAAGGTTTCAATTCGATTTAGGGAAACACCAAATATAAATAGTGTACAATGACAGTGGCATCTTCATAAACATAAGATGGCCAACTAACAAATTTTAACTCACAATAACATATGTTACTCAAAAAATCAAGTCAATAATTCATCACAATGATAAATATAATTGATTCTACCAAATTCCACTGATGTTCATTCAATAGTATAATAGTCCCACAAATACACGCACAATGTAATTTATGTGCAACAACAAAAATCCAAAGTTCGATTCCCATTTCTATGTTTATTCGATCCTTCTATGAGACTAATAATCATTAGATAATTAATGATATTATGGATTTTCCATTATTAATATATGCATGGATATCTTGATTGCGATATTATTCTTCCTGAACATTTTTCTTATATTTTCAATGGATCTGCGTGTTTGGTGGCCCCAGTTTTCTTTTTATTCGGATCCAGTGCAAAGGATCAGATAAAATAATGAGGGGTACAAACATTACAGAAGTGAGATTAAACGTTTTAATAGAAGGGATGAAACAGTCAGTGTGAAAATGTTTGTCGAGAGCGTGCTTTATCTATCATAAATGCAGACAAGTATGGAGCAACAAATGAATTTTATCCATACGACCTCCCCTTCACCTTTATAATGTGGGAATCACCTAGTCGTTGTGTGAACATGGGTGAGTCTTCCTCTTTTTTCAGCAACTTCTGCTATTGCTTCTGCTCCAGATGTCGCCCTCGAAATATATACTTCTTCCTCACCCCAACTCCAAATCTACGACACGCTCTTCTCACTCATGAAGTCCTTGGCCTTGAAGGACATTGTTAACCTCAACATTCCCAACATAATTACCACCCATGGTGGAGGTGAAGATCTCTCTCTCTCTGTAGAGGACATAACTTCCCACATTTCAGTATTCGCTCCTTACAACATGAATATGAAGGCACCTTACTTGGAATACCTGTTTCACCTTATCATATATTTTCCTTCCTACAATGTCTTCACTGAGACAATGTCTTAACTAAGACCTTCACTGATTTAAAATAATGAGAGGTGCACTTAACTAATAAGAGGAAAAAAATAATAGTTGAATATCGTTGTAGGATCAATGCATAACTAACAAGAGGAAAAAAATAATAGTTGAATATTGTTGTAGGATTAATGCAGTGGTATTTTAATATCTCGTGTTTCTATGGGCAAAGCCTTAGTCAATGATCCCCACTAAGTCAGGCATAACATTGATGATTAATCTTGTGAGCTTTCAGAAACTTTGCAGATTATCCAGTTATTATAATGATTGAAAAGAAACAAATTGTTTGAGTTAGTTTTATAAAGTTCCTAATTATTTGAAGGACAAAATTGCATGGTAGAAGGGGAAAGTTCATCCTACTAACAAGATGGGCTCATGCGCTTCAATATTTGTCTCATTTTTATTTTTATTTTGATCTCCAATTCAGAGAAATGAGTGCTATTGGATCTATTCTTTGGATTATGGTTTAATTTCTATGTAATTAGGGCATTGAGTATAAAAACTATGTTATTATTCTTTTGATGTTGATCCTCGTGAGTAGATCCAAAAGAGAAACTAGAAGGGTTGGTACTAGTTTTACCTTGCCAAGTTAACATGTTGTCATGGTAACACTTGTCATCCAACCACAAACGTGGTGTGTTATCATGCAAAGGGGTTCAAGGTATCCATGTTCAAACACTATTTGGAACAAAAATCCAGGCCATGCACCATTATTTTCCCTAACCTACACTAAAATATAACATCTCCTAGAGAAGACATTTTGGAATCTCGATTTGATCAAGTTCAGTTAGCTGAGGGAGACAAAATATCCTGAAATTTACTATGCGTACTTTCACTAACTCAAAACAGGATGTAATATCCCATAGGGAATAAATTATGGAATCTCGATCTGACCGAGTTCAAATGGCTTCCTTGCAAATACAATAAAATTTAATCGAACATGTTCCATTTTATCCTGACAAATTTGTGGAATTTAAAGCCTAAAGATTTAATCATAATCGAATGGATCATTCGATTACAAAAGTTCCAAAACATTTCATCAAATATAAAAAGGGCAACGAGAGGTGGGAAAACATCAGAGCATCGGTGATTTTATACAAAGTATTTTGATAATTCGAATTTACATTCCAAAAAATAGAGACCAATGGTACAAAAAGATATTTCACCTTACCACAAGAGTCGATATAGTGTTGAATCTAGTGAAAAGACTATTGATATCCCCTCTTTCAACCTTTTATGTTCGTGTTAGTGGCCAAAGAGGTTTGCACATTAGAATGAATGAATGATATTTTAATTTCCACGAGAATACAAATAGTCAATGGTACTATCCGCTTTCTTGTTTTCTTCCTTCTGCAATTCAGTCATTTTCTTACTCAAACTGATGGTGAGCTGACCCAAACTTCTAAGAGTCCCCTCACTGAAAGATAATGCCACATAATTTATGCTAACATACAGCCATAATTTTCCCTGATGTCTCTGAAAGCATAACATTTCAAAATGAAATGATTTTCCGATTTCACTGCCCCAGAAGTACAAAAAGTACACACCCGTTCTTCCCAAGCTTCTTTCGATCTCTTCCACCATTCTATTTAACAGCGAAGTTGATGTGAGTTATTTCTTAATTGAGAAATAAGAATCTTTGCTCTCCATGGAATTCTAGCTCCAATGTACTCATTTTTTTGGAGATCACAAGTGGGGTTGAATTCTTGAACATAGTACTTCTTTCTACTCAATTATTTTCCCCATATACGCTTACGAAACTTCTTCATAACAATTTTTTTTAACTCCTTGCTATTTTTGGTACACGCATTGAGGTAAATATTCTATTTTTGCACCCATTTTTTTTGTTTTGTCTCATCCATGATTTCTTTATTTCACTCATGCCTTCATTGACTATAACTTCCATCCATATACCTCCTCCCATTTTCTCAATTCTTCTTAGATACCTTATAAGACGCACCATAGAAATTGCTTCGATGGGAACTGCTCTTGTTGCACTCAACATTATCTCATAAGGAACCAAAATTTTTATTTTGAACTTTCTCATGATCAAGCTTTTTTTTATTTTCTCAATTTGTTTCCATTTTGAAAGAGGGATGTTGCTAGCCCACAGTTCACACCCATATACTATCACTGGACAAACTAGGATTCCAAAAAGCACTTTAGTCATTGTTCCAATCCCATAAATTTTCCTCTCTACATCTGTTTTGAAGTGCACATAATGCTTTCGGCCCTCCTAAGACTATTTTCTTTTTG
The DNA here is from genome assembly GCA_034641835.2 of Pinus albicaulis. Classification (NCBI taxonomy): domain Eukaryota; kingdom Viridiplantae; phylum Streptophyta; class Pinopsida; order Pinales; family Pinaceae; genus Pinus; species Pinus albicaulis. Next base: position 1,292,119,267 of record CM076579.1, read on the forward strand.
CAATCATCCCAATTAAGCTTTTTGTTGATATCGATCCCGAGGTACTTATATTCATTTAATTCTTCAAGAATGTTGCCTTCAAAGAAGAAAGTATGTTGGCTTTGATTCCTTTTGTTAGAGAAAATCATTATTTTGGTCTTACTGGTATTGACTTGCAACCCCACTGATTTACAAAAGATTTTAAGGGCATATAGGTGCATCTTCAATCCATGGGCCGATTTAGCAACCAGTACAAGATCATCAGCATATAGAAGAAGCTTTATCACAAAATCCCTCAACCGAACACCATCCCCACCTTGCATATTTAAACACTCTTCTAATTTGTCAATATATAAACCAAAAAGGGTAGGGAATAAAGTCCAACCTTTATTGAATTCAATGTCACTTCTAAAGTTTCTAAAATGACTATTGAAGTTCTAAATTTGACTTTCACCTATTCATAAAGCCTATGGATAACAACTCTATATTGTGAAGGAGTTTTGAGTTTTTCCATTCTACACCACAACTTATCTCTAGGGAACGTGTCAAATGCCCTTTTGAAGCCAACAAAGAAACATTTCACTCTTAATTTCCGACTTCCTATATGCATTTCACTCTTAATTTTTCAGTCTCTTTGCTCAAACTGTATCTGATTTCCCATTTAAAGAGTGTAATATGTTTTTGAAATGTTAATATTTGATAAAATGTTCTTTGTTAAGGACAATTACTTCAATGATTCATATAGCCCAATTACAATTCCCATTTAATTCCATTATCAATCACATAACCCATTGATAGTAACTAAAGAAAGAACATAGAAAGTAAATGTAGAAGACAAGATAAGACAAAATAAAAAACGATTGGATCATGCCAAGGAAAAACCCTAAGAAGGGGAAAACCCTTGTTCAATTCTTATTATTATTACGATCAAATGTTCAGAAGAGAATGAGAGAGAGAGAGTACACATAAAATTAAATTGAATTGTCAATATGTTGAGCAATACCATAATCTAGTCAACCCTGTACTTTTGAATGAAACAATTACTAACCATAGTGTAAGAGTAGCTCAATCCTGAACACGAATGTGTCCTTCTTAATTGATGACAAGGATGCAAAAATCATAGTCGATATAATACCTTTTTCCAATCTCTGATTAGAACTTTGGACATCCTGAAAAAGGTTGTTACTCCTCTTTGTATACCATGGCCATATTAGGGATTTTGTATGTAGCAATAACCCTTAAACACTCTAACAACCCTAATATGAAATGGCCTGGGCAAGGTAAGTGACTCTCTATTGTTCTTGGACATGTGACAATTCCTCAAGCCTCTACGCAACATGGTAGGGAGTGGCTAGGAAAGCGGCCTACCACATTCCTCTGCGACACCCTCACAACCTTCCACTATGACCTTTCATAGCCTCAGTTCAACCCTTAACAGATTATAAAATAACCCCTCCTTTCCTTAACCCTGAAGCGAAGAATATCGACCTCAAACCCAGCCTCTCGTTCTTTGGAATAAGCTTTAAAATAACCTTAATACATTTACATTGAGCCACCTCTCCTTGTTGGGGCCCAAAAAAAAACCCTTACACTTCAATGAACATCTCCATTGAAAGCATGGCACAAAAACCCTCCTAATCTGCGGCAAAACAAAGACCCTTTCTTTCCAAAAAGCTTCTCCAAGAGATGTGTCAATTGAGGATGGAGGAATGCCCTTACATGCAATTGATATGGTGATTTTGGAGGCAAATTTAAAATTCAAATTTTCAATTTATCTCGCCTTAACAGAAACATAACTTGTAGCATTTCCTTTAGTATAAACAATTGTTTTCCTTGACCAAGTTTGACGATCTTTAGATCAATTTTAGTCCTCTTGAAAAGATGAATTCAATGTGATTATTATCTCCATCAACTAAATAGACCAGAGTATAATTTCTCCCTAGTTGCCAATTTTAACATGAAGTTTACCAAAGACAAGTGGCATATAGCAGATAGTCTTGAAAGGGGTAGACAAACTTCTTCTAATCTCTCATGCACTTATCCTTTTTAGCAGTAATGCAATTTAATGTGTACAATGTTATAACTCGATTGAAAAAATAAAAAATAAAAATAAAAACCCTTCTAACATGAAATGTTATAAATGTAGAAAACATATCATCATATACAAATATATTTGTTGGTTTTATGCCCCCAGTACATGGAACTGATTTTGACAGAGGTGATAACTAAAAGGTAGGTTAAATTAGAGATTTATTGTTCATTACAAAAAGTGGCTAACCTATGATTCCTTAGTGAGAATCCACAAGCTTGGCGTTGCTTCTCTTATCTTCTCCAAGCCCCATTGGAGCTGGAAATGCCCCCAAACATGCTTTTATCTAAAGCGATAGCTAGTTAACCTTGTTGTGGTTGTTGGTGATATTGACCCATCAAAGTCCAAATACAAAGAAGAAGGTGTCGAAATTAGAAAATGCATAGACTTATCAAAGAGTATAACCTGAATGGTCAGTTCTAATGGATACGTGCACAAAAGAATAGAGTACATAATGGTGAGTTGTATTGTTACATTTCTGACACATGAGGTGCCTCTATACAAGTTATCCTTTTCACTTTTCAAATGCAAGTTATGTTTGATGAAGGATCTATAATTTCACCTAGAGTAGCCAGGTCCACTTTACAACTCAATATGGATGAAATATTTAACTAGGTGAGAGTTCTATAACTGAATTTAAAGAGACTAGGTACATGCTATGGCCAATATAGTTGAGATATGTCACTGGGTAAAGCTTATAAATAAAAAAAACAAAAAAATTTGTTGAAATAAATACTCCCACAAAAAATAAACAAAAAATAATAGTAATAATATATATATCGAGATGTATTAAGTAGTGAAAGATTTGTATTTTGGTTTTATGTATCTCTCCAAATTTAATAAATCTAAGGTTAAGATGTATTTATGGTTTTCAATCATTCATCTAGAAATTAATTTAATTGAGTCTATCACTGATATCAACATTTATTGTCCTGGTTACTTTTTTTCTTGTAAGAAACCTCTTTCTGTCACTCATTTTCTTCACAACAAGAGCTACCACAACCACAAAAACCATTTTAATTATGTTTTGGAGAATTGGTAGTAGGATTTAGTGCATTTTTAGAAAGAGGACAATTATGGGAAGTAAGAAGAAGGTTATGGGAAATACTTTCTTTGGTAAATCGCTTCTCAAAATGTTGTTAATCATGTCCCTTAGGAAAAATTGATGGCTTTTCAAGGTTTTGTTTTTTCCATGTCTTTAGAGTTAGTTTATCCATGTGGTTTGGATAGTGTTCCAACCACATTCCTCTTCCTTTAGGAGGGTTGTATTTATAACATTGTACAATAGTGTTAAGTATAATAAAAAATTCCATCCTTTAGTGGTCTATACAATAGTGTTGAGCGTACACTAGTATTTATGGAGGAGAGAGATACGGTGATCTAGGGTACACTAGTGCTCTCTTTTTCATATACTATCACACGTTCACAAATACAAACTCACTTTTATTTTTACATGGATAAGAAAATGATGACAACTTTGTATTTTGTTGTGACAAGGATAACTATGTATTTGAGCTAGACCTTGAGCCCTTCAATTCATCCTTTCCTTACCCAACACGACCATCTCCTATTGGTAATGAAGTTCAATTTTTGAACTGACATTTGTCTTCAAGACTATTTCATGATAAAGAAAGCACGCGACCATTATTGGATTTCCTTCAAGTACAAAAATGCCACAGCTATATTTTTTCTTTCCTTGGTTAATATATTTCATCATTGTGTTTGATAGTTAATTCATTATTATTCTATGCACAATAAATCTCTATCAAATAACATAGAAGGATAGTCTAATTGTTTTAGAGATATAATATGAATTGATTAAAAATTCACAGGGCTATTTCGATTATGATCTTTCTATTTTACTTATTTAGAGAAAACTATATATTCAAAAACAAACTCAACTCAAATCAAACTAAAATAGAGAAGCCTAATTATGAAGGTGTTTCTCTCTCCACTACCTTGCAATGATGTTATTTTTCTATGATTATACTTGAATTTCATTGATAATAACCTAGATTTATATATTCCTTTTAGCACCAAATGTACATCATGGTAAACATACAAATATCCCATTAAATATGACCTAAATCTTATTCAAATAATATCACCTTTAGCCTAAGCATGTGGCAGAGTAATTTCCGAGGATTGAAGTTTTATTAGAGACATTGTTTGTTTGTTTGTTTTGGTTAGAAGAGTTTTCTCTTGCTTTTAGGTGACTTTCAATTTATGATATGTAGCATGTTGAGAAATGGGAAAAAATAATGTGACATTTATCTTGCAGAAATTGATGTTGAATGAAAGGATATAGAATTTAACCAAGCTACAATCTCCACTAGTAAAGGAAGGGGGACATCTTAAAAATCTACCTAAGAATACACCGTATATATACTTTGAACATAAGTAATATATGTCTTTTTGTTTTGCAGATATTTTCTTTTTTCTATCCAAGATATCACAACAAGAAAAATATTGATATTGTAGAAATTGTTTAAGGAGCTCATTGAGGTTGATTTTTTTGATGTCCTACTTGATTGATACCTTCTCATCATAGGAAGGCTTTAAATATGAATTAATATGTTCCCAAAAAAAATTAGATTCAAAGTTTATATACATAAATGATAAAAACAAATTTCAATACCTTCATTTGATTGTTACTTGACTTTGGTGTGGGCAGGTTATAGGAAATGTGATTGAAAAAAGGATGAGGAGACAATGTAGATCACATCTTGGATATGATTCATTTGGTGTTGGAGATCCTTCAAGCACTCAAGCCATCAACCTTGGAAACGTTTCTAGTAGGTATTCCTATGTTTTTTAATGTTGTGATTCATTCACCTCATGGTTATTTTGGGCAAGCAAATGTATTAGGAATACCTGATAAGACATCGATGGACAAAAAAACATTTTTTTTATAATTTCAATGTGCATTCTATGATATCCTCTCTTTATTGTTTGATTGTATTTTTAATGTTTATTTTGATTTTTCTTTGTATTGTAACTATGAAATTGAAAATACTTGGTATCATGTCTGTTTAAACAACAACCAAAGTTTGAAGATGAAATTAGTATTACATGACATTGATTGAAATCCTTTTAATTGTTTTGTATTGAAATATTTTCATGAATATTAGAAAAATTTACTTTCATGTTGTTTATATACTCGACTAATTTCATGCGTTAGATAACATAATGTTGTTGCAAATAAAATGACAAGGATTAAAGATCACACATAGGATTATTTGTTTTCACAAGTTATTTACAGCTTGATCATTTTAGCATGTAACTTAGTTGGCATGATTATGCCTAATCTTTCCCTCAAGGTTGAATACTAGACTACTAAGGTGTTATTTTCTGTGGTGACATTTAAATTTATTTTTTTATATAAGTCATCGGGCCATGTAGTCGTCATCATCGCTCAACTGAAGAAAACTTGTTCGATTTTCTTGTTTTTATGCGGAAGAATGGATTTAACATTGTTGATGTTGAGGTATATGTCATAGAAATCCTTTATAGTCTACTTTAATTTATATTCTAGTGTTAATCATCTTTGACGTCTTACACTCTACATTGTATCTTCTTTTATTTTCAGAAAATGAACTCAGTATTGATGGTAAGCAGCAGGAATTGAAGAAAGAGAACACAAACGCTTGAGCGATGAATGTAAAAAGAGAGAGAAAAGAACCGATCTAGTGATACCCTTAAAGCCAATATCCTGCATTAGACACGCACATAAAGACCGATGGTCAAGCCGTGAGAGTTGGTGAACTCATCTGCAATGCCTTGGCAACACAATGATAATGTTTTGTAGTGATGAAACAATATTTCATGTGTAAATTTTAGTCCAACCAATGTTAAGTTGGAAACTCATATTGTAATATTTGACATTTCATATAATATAATTTATGTGGTTGAAATTATTTGTAGTTGCACGTGATATGTTTTATTATTTTAATTAACATATGTAACTGTTAATTTTCATATTAGATGAACCAGTGCACATTGTATGACAATTTTTTTTTTAATTTAGTTGCAAAATCATGCCAATTAATTTATTTTTATTAGTATTTTATATTGATTAATGATGAACAAAAATAAAATTAATATACAACTAAGTTAGTAGTTTATAATGATTATTAATGAAAATAAATGAAATGAATATAAATTACTAATTAGTTGTTTATATAATGAATATGAAACTACAAAAAAAATATAAATGACTACTGCAAATGATTAATTTGTGATTACAAATAACTACTAAATTTTTCATATATACGACTATTAGTAGCTAATTTGCAATATCTTATAACACAACACAAATTTAGTCAAATTTCTTTGGTCATTAATTGTTTTCAAATGATGATTACAATAGTCATATATATGACTATTGGTCACTAATTTACAGTATCTTATAACACGACCAACATTTTGGTCATATTATTTTGGTCATTAATTGGTTTTCTCAAATGATCATATAGTAATATATTTTTTTGTATATTTGGTCATTAATTGTGGCAATTAATGACTAAATCAATGACTAAATTAATTACAAAATTTATGACTAAATATACTACTACTAGATAAAATTGAGACAACCAATTAATGACTAAGCTAAAAACGACTAAAAGTTAGTCGCGTTATAAGATACTGTAAATTAGCTACTACTGGTCACCAACTGAAAAATGGTCGTTTATATGCAAATTTTAGTCGTTGTTTTAGTAACTAATTAGCCATTTTGTACTAGTGTAAGTTAGAATCAGGGTCCTTAATTAAAACGATTAATTATTTGAAGAAAACTTAAACAAGATAGAATTATTCTAAATGCTTTCTTGGTATTGGAGTTCTCATGTACTCTAACTCCTCCACAAAGTTTGGGAGCTAGAGCACATCCGATGCTATCCAAACACCCCAAAATATCAACATGGAGAGCATTAGGGTTTTAGGATATTTATTAGCTCGGTAGGGTTTTTTTTTTTTTTAAGGTTTTGATGGATAAGAAGCACCAAATTAGGAACTAGGTCAAGTTTTCCAAACGATCAACTGCAGTCATAGAATGAGGCAAGATAAATGTAACTAGTGATACAATTTGAATTTGTCATTGTAGTGTGGTAAGAAAGAAATAATGTAGAAGGAGTGAATTGAGCATACATGTATGAATTCATTTACATAGAAGATAAAAACACTTATATGAAAATCTAAATAATAAACGTTAATAGGACCACATTGGATTGTTATGACAAGGTTGTTGAATGTTTGGACAAAAACGGAGAACATAGAATCTTGTAGGGTAATAATAAAGCTACATCAGTCAAAATGGTTACAACTATGCATGCAAAGCATAGTCATAGAAAAGGGTGTGTGCTATTTGCAATGCATATCTCCAATTAAAAAGGTAATGATGTTAAGGATGCAGAGGTATTGAACACATAAGAGAATTTTGAGGTCTAAAATGGGCCTCCTAAGGAATATTATAAAATAATAGTAGAAATAATAAAATAAGATTCAATTACATCATCAAATTTTAGAGGAAAAAAAGAAAAAAAAAAAATTTTCAACTCATATTTTTTCAATTTATCTCTCTATGATTTTATGCAAATTCAGAGTGGGAGAAGTTGTTGGATGCATAATGTAATTTTTCATCCAAAGAGTACCCATGTTGCATACTACCAATGGACTCTGCTACATGAAAAATGAAAAATACATGAAAGAATGTGATTGCAACATGCTTTTCATGTATTTTTCATTTTTCATATAGCAAGGTCTATTAAAAGTATGCAACATGTGTACTCATTGGATGATGAATTAATTTTTTCATCCAATGGGTGCTCCCACTCGAAATTTGAGTAAAATTGGAGGGGGTAAGTTGAAAAAGTAGTTTTTATTTATTTATTTACTCCAAAAATGGTGAATCATCCCCCATGGTTAACATCATCATATTGAATCTTACTAGTTCTTATAAAGTTTATTTTGGTTGTACATTTTTATTTTGAGGACTATTTTAGACCTCAACATTTCTTTAATGAGGTACCTCATTTTAACAGTTTTAGGATGCATTTCCCGTAGAGATTTCAGATTTTTCGTCTCATAGAGAAGATGACTTTTATATTGAGTTGGTACTAGGGGAAACACCAACATAGAAGGCACTGTACATGATGAGCACTCAATAGTTAGTAGAGTTGAAGTTGTAGTTTAAGGAAATGTTTCAAAAATAATACATTATGCCAAGTGTGTCACTATGGGGTGCACCCGTATTGTTTGTGAAGAAGAATGATGGTACTATCAGGATATGCATTTATTACAAGTAGTTGAAAAAGGTCACCATCAAGAGAAGGTATCCGTTGTTGAGGATTGATGATTTGTATGATGAGTTGAAGGGAGAAACAATGCTCTCGAAGATTTATTTGAGATGAGGATACCCTCAGGTATGCATCAAAGAAGAGGACATTTACATAACAACTTTCTAGACCAGGTATGGGGATATTGAGTTTGTCTTAGTTCCATTTGGTTTGACTAATGTTCCAACTACTAATATGTGTTTGATGAATAGTGTGTTGCATCCTTATCTGGATAGGTTTGCTATATTTTTCATTGATGATGTATTGATATATTCTAAGAATGAGGAAGATCATGCCGAGGATTTAGCATCAGTATTAAGATTGCTAAGAGAGAATCAATTGTATGCCAAGCTTAGCGAATATAGTTTATTTCAAACAAAGGTGCATTACTTGGGGCATTTGGTCTCCAAGGAAAGCTAGCAGTGGACCCAGAAAAGATAAAATCTATCATGGAATGGGCATCTCCTAGGAATGTGGATGATGTAAGGTCATTCATGGGGTTGGCAAGTTATTATAAGAGCTTCATTAGGAACTTCTCACGGATTTCCTATCCTATAACATCATTGCAGAGAAAAGGTGAGAATTTTGAATGGACAAAGGAATGTGCAACAAGTTTTGAGAAGTTGAAGTAGTTGTTGACAAATGATCTAATTATTAAGATTGCAGATCTAGATAAACAATTTATGGTGTGTACAGATTCCTGCAAAAGAGGACTTGGCAGATTCCTTATGCAGGAGGGACATGTAGTGCATTATGAATCAAAGAAATTGAATGAGCATGAGAATAATTATGTTATGAATGATCTTGAGTCGACAACGATTGTTCAAGCATTGAATATGTCAAGACACTACCGTATTGGCATGAGGTTTGTATTGATGAATGACCATAGTGGATTGAGATACTTATTTGTTCAACCAAATCTGAATGTTAGGCAAGCTAAATGGTTTTCCACAATCAGCGAGTTCGACTTTAAGACCAGGTACATTAAGGAAAATAGAATAGGGTTCCAGATGCTCTTAGTAGATGGATACAGGTGAATCAAATAAAAACTATGATTTCTTATGGGACATATCTACAGGATCAAATATTCCAGGAAGAACAACAGGATGATAGGTACAGGGAGATTAAGCATAGGTTACAGGGTACAGATGATCAGGATGTGGATTATCACCTTACAACAGGTTGTTTAATCAGACTTAGGGATAGGATATATGTGACGGACAACAGTTAGCTCAAGAATATTACCTTATGGGGATTTCATGTTAATCCATATTCAAGTAATCTAGGATATTAGAAAACATTGACAATAATGAAGAAGTTTACTATTGGCCAAATATGAATAAGAAAGTGGCAAATTTTGTGGCGAGATGCTTGGATTTTCAATAGGTAAAAGCAAAGTGCAAGTATCTAGGTGGATTACTATAACCAATTCTGATTATATAATGGAAATGGGAGGTCATTTGTATGGATTTCACTCTAGGGTTGTTGAGGACATATAGACAACATGATTATATCAGGGTGGTGGTGGAAAGGTTGACAAAGGTACCACAATTCATTCCGGTAAAGTTTATATATTTAGCTAGTGATGTGACGCAAGTATTCATCAAAGATGTAGTGAGGTTGCATGGTGTTTCGAAGAAGATTGTGTCAGAAAAAGATGATAAGTTCACTTCTAGATTCTGGAAAGAGTTATTTGCAGGTTTGGGTACAGAGTTGGCTTTGAACACAACATATTATCCGTAGAGAGATGGAAAGACAGAGAGGGTTAACAAGATTTTAGAGGACATGATGAGGACGTATGTGATGCATTAGCAGTAGAAGTGGGAAGAGTATCTACCTCTGGTTGTGTTTTATTACAACAATGGGTATCGGGATTTGTTGAGGATGAGTTCCTTTGAGGCACTCTATGGGAGGAGATGCAATACTCCCATCAATTGGAGTGATCCAGTGAACATGGCATTGATTGGACCAGATATTGTGGCAAAGTTAGATTAGGAAATGCATGTTATCAATAATAATCTAAATACAATAGAAGATAGAAAGAAAAGTTATGCATACCAACATGGGGCATTTAAGGATTTTCAGGTTGGAGAACATGTGTACTTGGGCATCAAGCCCAATAAGATCTCCTTGAGGATTGGGTCATGTGCCAAGCTAGCACCTTGGTATTGTAGGCCCTTCAAAATCCTTGATAGGATTATACTAGTGGCATATCGACTTGCACTATCCCGACAACGAAAGTCCATGATGTTTTCCATGTATCATTGCTTAAAATATATGTAAATGATGTTGATCATGTTATTGATTAGTCTATATTGCAGGTGGAACTAGAAGGAGAATTCCAACCAGAACCAAAGTGTATTTTGTAGAGAAATGTGCTCATGCTCCATAACCGAGAAATCGAGTAGGTTAAAGTGTAGTGGAAGCATTTTGGGCCCGATGAGCTGGATATGGTTCATCAGATGCGAGCTATGTATCCTTCCTTGTTTGCCTGTTGAGGAAAATAAGTTTTGGTATATGTTTTGTTGCTGTGTTTGGTAATGTGTGTGTATATTTATATATATATATATATATATATATATATATATATATATATATATATATATATATATATATATATATATATATATCACAACAAGTTGTGTTATAAATCTACAATAAGAATGGAAACTTTTAGGGGCTAATATTCGCAGGTGGGCTAATATTCCATGATTTTTCCAAAAAAAAGATTCACCAATTTCCATTTTTCGAAAATGAATTCACCCAAATTTTATAGTATAAAATCATTTTACCTTAAAAATAGCCAATATTATATATTTTCTAATATAAAATAATTATAAATATAAATTTTTTTACAAAATTATCATCAAACATTTTAAAATTTGGATATTAGGGACTAGTAAGATTTGCCAAGGTTTCTAAACTTTATGATAAACTGCAATCCTTAAAAATTTCCCTGCGGAAATAAGTAGTATGGGTGTCATGTTGTTATGTTATCATGTTGGTTTCTTTTCAGTCGGTTTTTCATTGTAAATACTACAAAGAGCTAGGTTATAAAGCTCCATGAATAGCATGTTTTTCTTTTCAGTGGTCTTGTTGGTTGTAGGTATTATTGAACAATGAGGACGGTGTCCCCCCCAAGGGGGAGGGTTCTGTAACAACCCTGGTAAAAAATCCATTTAATAAAGCTAATAAAGGCAAAATAATACCATGTTCATGAGACACATATGCCAAGTTGAATGTTAGACAAAACATTATAGTGTGGGTGTTCATTTGGTATATTTTGGCTAAGGAAATTGGCAAAGCAAATGATAAAGGCTTTGAAAAGGCAAGAGGCACTAATTGGAATTTTATTTATGAAAATAAAGGAAATTAGGAGAAAAGGAAGGTGAAAGGTCACAGGTTGCATGTGAGGAGGAAAATGAAGGATAATAATGGAAAATTGAAGAAATTAGAAGCCTCATTGATAAAAAGGCTTATGAGGATCATTTCATGTTTTTTTTTTTTTTTAGCTTGGAGCTCTCTCTCTATTCTCTCTCTCATAATCTTACACACTTAGAGTTTTCTTGGAACACTCTAGTATTGGATCAAGGAAGGAAAAAAAAGGAAAATGGAAGCAAAGATCAGGCAAGGAAGAGCAGGATAAAACGACTACAACAGGATTACTTGTAGGTACCAATTTTTAGGTGTGTTTTCCTTGCTAGATTTGGTATGCGTGGTACATGCATGTTTGTATTTGGTTCCCTTGATGTCATCTTCATGGTTCTTGCCAGGTTTCATAGTGGATTTCAAACTCTCCTTTCCATTTCTGGATAGCCATGGTGTGATGGGGTTCTCTTACTTGGTTGAGTTGGATTGTTGGTTTGTTTTGAAACTGAGTGGGGTGGTCTTAGAAAAATCACAACTCTTAGGAATCTCTTGACTAGTAATGGCGGGATACACAGTAATGCCTATAGGATGGAGTCTCATTAGGCCTAGGAATCCCTTGACCAGTAATGGCGAGATACACGGTAAATCCTAGAGATGCATGCTTTCGTTAGGCCTAGGAATCCCTTGACTGGTTATGGCGAGATACATGGTAAAGCCTAGAGAGTGGAGACATACAAATTCATCACGATTTAGGTGGAGAGATCCAACACCAAGATCTTTATCATTATAGATGATGAGATTGGGCAACTATGAAGTGCACAGACAAGTTCAAATGGTGTTAATTATGCATTTGCAATGAAAAGTGTTCCTTGCAACTGTTAGAAAAGAAGAGTAGTCAATAGATGTGTAATGAAAAATAAGTAACTGTAAAATTGAAAATAAGTATATTATTGGGTATGTACTTACCTATATTTTTATATTTATTATTTTCTTGAGATCTTGTGCTATCTCAGTATTCAAGTGTGTGATCAATGTGGCATGTGTTGTACAAAATGTTTTTCCTTGATGTATTTCCTTTTTGTTATAATTTTGAAGAGCATAATTGGAATATCTCTGTTTGGGTTCCCATGTTTGGCCAGATCAGCAAGACCTAAAGATGAGACAACATCAAAACCACTTTCAGACCTTAGGATCTATTCCTCCTGGGTCTAGAGAGGGATCTCTCTATATGAGCTAAGGTTTTTTCTTTGAAGCTTGAATTTAAGATATTAGGATATTTATAAGGCTCGGGTTTGTTTGTTTGATTGGTTTGGTTTGGTTGCTGGGAATCAGGAAAGAAGGGTTCAATATAAGACAAGGATGAGCAGAGAGGATTTTAGGCAAAGGAGAGATACTCCAAGGAACATTCAAGACCATTGGGCAATGGAGTCAGGAAAGGGTTTACTTGCTATTCAATGTGCAGGCTTTCAGTTGGGCTAGTCATCTAAAGCATTGGATATCAAAGATGATTGTGTGGCATGAAATGGTAAGAGAGGAGGTAACAATAAAGATTTAGAACACAAAGTTAAAGACCTGAGATCAGAGAGAGACTTTGAACTCTCAATGCTTCGGCCTCCAGCTTGAGGGATCTTAGAAAGGTTCAATTAATTGAAAAGGATCCTAGTGAGATAGAGACAGAGTTCTAGACCTCCCAGTGTTCCCAATTCATTCAATTAAAATCCTAACAAGAACATCTAAGACCAGATTCACTTAATTCATACATCAGTTAGCAGGCAATGACATCCACTACACTGGTTAAATTAACTGAAATCAACCCTTAGATAACACATTTAGTAGAAAAAATCAAAGGCAAGGAGAGAAGAAACATAGGGTACCTAGCAAGGGTAAATCCTATGCCAGATTTCTGATGCGAGCCAGTAGAAATGAAATGAAATGAACTGCAAGTTAATAACAAATACAAAGATAGAAAAACATCACCGCTGCTTTATATCAAGATCCAAAGAAATGTGTTTGTCATATTAAAGAGCAACACCAGTCAAGTACAACATTACCAATAGCTGGATATTCAGTCTGAAAACATCTTCCTCAGCCTATCTTACAACTTTACATAGAGACTATGTCTCAAAAGAAACAGCTTACAATTCTCTGATAACTGATCAACAACCACCTTTACAATGAGCTTCTCCATGAATTTTATAACTGAAGAGAGCAGAGGAGGTAAGTGAAAAACTAAATGAAGCATTAAAATCAGAAAATAAAGAGGGCCGAGGCCCATTCTGTTTAAATTCTGTGCATTTGTCTATGGCACTCTTTGGGTGAAAGAGTGGTCTTCTCCAGGCTTCCATTTACTCCGGTATGCCTCTGATGTACTTTGGCTGCAGTACTCTATAGTACTTTGGTGAATAAAAAAAAAGGTAAATAAATGACTGTGAATGCTGTCATACTGCATATCAAATGCTCCGATAGCATCAGGACTGTTTTCAGGGTAGAAAACTCCTCTAGAGCACACCATAGAATGAAAACTGCATGGGCACTTCATCCTTTCATGGGAAAGAACATTTTGCTGATGGTGAAACCCTGTTGCCGTTGTTTTATGTGCCCTAGGACCCTCTGATCGATCCATAATGTCTTTGATTTGGTACTCTGCCTTTAAATTATCAGATTAAGGCTCAAAATCTGCAATTACAGGCCCTAAATGCTCTGTTTTCCCATTGATACTCTTTGTCGCTTCCACGTTTGCCTCTGACTGCAAAAATTGTGCTTTAATGGCTCTGGAGAGATTTGACAAAGTCTAACCTGATCCTTTAATGAAAGCCATGTCATGGCACCTTCCTGAGCCTTTCTCCATAATTTCAGCTCCTGAAAATGGTCCTTTCCTATGTTCTCTGTCACTGTAACAGAGGCTGTGAACGATGGTGGATTTCGCCAGACGTAACCCTGCAAAACACACAAATACATTAATAAAACCATGCATGGGAAGGGTAGATGCAGCGGGGACGATGGAAATGGCCGTGCGATCTGGTAAAAAGGTGGAACAGTGCAGAGAAAACATGGAGGATGGTCTGGAGAAAGTTGGTGGACTGTGGCAAACTTCGAATGCAAATAAATGAAAATTGACCTTTGAACGAAATATATAGGGTACAAAAGAAAACATGATGAAAACACGTGGATTGGTGACGTGGCGGGACCGGTCAACGACGGGGATGCAGTTAAATCTGGACCGTCCGATCTCAGGAGGAGATCGACGGTTGAAAATGCGTCGGAGGGCAATGGACAATGGGCCAGGGGTACGGTTGCCTTGGTTTAACTCCCGTGCATATTCGTGGCGCGATCACTGTTGGATTAACTATTTCAGATCGGACGATGCACGCGCATATCGCGCCGGGTCAAACGTTGAACTTTAACGCGCGACAGGGGGGCGGTTTTCAAATAGTGCCCGAGACACGTGTCCTGCAGTGAATGGCATCGCTCTGAAAATAAAAATACCACCCACCCTCCAATGGCGGTGCGATAGAAATCGGCAGTTTTTGAACAATGTGCGGGGACCATCGGGGCAGATAAACTCCAGGCCGTCGGATCGACAGGTAAATGAACGATGGATGTGTGATCAAGGCAGGGTAAATGGAGTGGGCCATGACGCGGCGCTGACCTGCAAAGACCGTCCGATCTAAACAGATCGACGGCCAGAAATTCTCCCGATATACATTTGTGATGAGCGCCTTCTGCCTTGGCGCCGAGTCTTGACGCTGGGTCGCGTGGTGGAAAAGGGTGAGGGGGCTAGGGCCGAAAGGTGCTAAGCCCACATAATGTGGAAAATGGGTTTTTGGCCCATTTTTAGCGCTTTTTAAGGCTAGGAAAAGGTAACGATAGAGGGAATAAGGGGAAAATAGGGAAAACGAGGGGTATGTGTAGGATTAATAGGGGATTTTGGGCGGATTTAGAGGGTAAGAGGGGAATTTTGACAATGGGAAAAAAGGGATGAAATGGAGAATTCTGCAGAGGTACAAGGGGAAAATAAAGGCCTTTAGGAGCATAATTTATCATCATCAGTGAGGCTTATTGACTCAAGAACAGCAGAGGGAAATAATCAAAGGGCAGAGAGCATGAAAAGGCTTCAAGGATGATGTGTTTTCAAGAGAAATGCATTTCTTGAAGGCTCATAAAACAAATTATCCCCTTGCTTTCTTGTCAAGGAATTTATAGGGGGCTAACAGTGGCTCCACATGGGGATGGTTTCTTCCTAAAGGAGTCAAGAATTCAGAAAATGATCTTTGATGTAGGCCAAATGCCTGCTGCTTGAGCCACCTTTCTTATTTTATTTTTAGCTGCCACAATTGTGAAGACATCAATTAGCAGAAACAATACCCAAAAAATCTACCTACCCATCCTACAATCCTACCATTTTATCTTCTAGGGTGCATTTGAGCTAGCAGACCCTTTACATCATTTTATTTTTTACAAACAAGAAAGTAAACCTATTCTATTTCTGCCCTTATTGCTCCATGAGACCAGATTAAATTGTTGGCCTCACATGTTTCTCTACCTAATCTAATATCGGTTGGGATTAGACTGTCCAGCAAATTTCTTCACTACATTCTACAGCAGAAATTTAAAACAGTCAAACTAGGACTAGACAGTCTAGTTTGCTGTAGATCCAAGGCATAAAGACAATTTCACATGGACAGAAACTTGCAGGAAACTAAAAACAAAATCTTGAAGGCTTGAAATATGAAATTTTGAAGCATCCTTCTTTCTTTTGTGACTCAAGTTTTGAGCTTGTTAGAGTCACTCTCTCTTCTTCATTCAGCTCTGGTTTTGGGTATGTTAGAACTGATTCTTCTTCCTTAGTTGCTGGTCCAGATTTTGAACATGTTAGAATGAACCGTTTTCCTTCTTTGGCTCAGGTTTTGATCATATTAGAGCCAATCCTTTGCATTTCTGAGGTTCATGTTTTGAGCATGTCTGAACCTCTCCTTTCTTTCTGTTTTTTGGAACATTTTCTCTTTTTCCTTGAAAACATAACACAGCAATGGTATTTACAATGGAAATGGAAACTAGAAATTGGAAATCAGCAGAAGTAGTGTTTGAGCATCCTGCCATTGATAGGACCCCCAAACAGCTTTGTACCATCTCACTCTTGTAGAAAAAAGGCATTTTGACCCACAGTGGCCTGGATGATGTAGGGACCTTGCCACAAACTGTCAAACTTGTCGTGCTTTCCTTTGTCCTCTCTCCTTGAGTCCCACTTCAGAACTTTATCTCCAATTTTGAAGTCAACAGCTTTGGTTCTTTTGTCAAACAACTTCTTTATATTTTCCTGAACCTTCATAGCTCCGTTATAGACCTCTTCCCTTATTTGCTGGAGATGGATTGTTTGGTTTATCCTACTTACCATGCTATCTTCTTCTGTCTGGATTTCTTAGACAAGTTTAATCACTGGTATTCCGAGGCTGGTAGGAAACATTGCTTCTATTCCATAGACAAGCTGATATGGTGACATGCCAATGGATTTATTTGTTGTAAGCCTATCAGCCCACAGGGCATGCACTAACTTGTTATGCCATGAATTTTTGTTCTCTTCCAGCAGCTTTTTGATGATGGCCACTAGGCTCTTGTTTGATGATTCAGCTAAGCCATTACCTTGTGGGTAATAGGCAGTTGAATGACCGAGTGCTATTTGATACCTGTGACAAAAATCAACCATTTTCTTGGATCCAAAAGTAGCAACATTATCAGTGATTATTTTCCTTGGGCAGCCAAACCGAGAGAGGATATGACCTTCTAGGAACCTAATGATGACTGAATCTGTGGCATTCCTAGTAGGTATGGCCTCTATCCATTTAGTGAAGTAGTATGTGGCTGTTAAGATCCATTTTTGTTGCGCAGAAGAAGCAAGGTGAATTTCTCCTATGAAATCTAGGCCCCATTACATAAAGGGACCTTCAACGGTGATGGGTTGTAGAGGTAAGGGGAGGAGCTTTCTTTTTCCTTCAAAAATCTGGCACTTGTGGCAGGCAATTATCATCTTATGGATATCATTTAAGAGTGTAGGCCAATAGTAGCCAGCTCTGAGTATTTTGTTTGCAGTGGCTTTCCAGTTTAGGTGGCATCCACACTCTCCTGCATGGAATTCTTGTTTAATTCTTTCTGCTTCAGATTCAGGCAAACATTTAAGAAATAGGCCACTTTCATTTTTCCACTATAATCCTTCATTCATTATGCAATAACTTCTGGCTTTTAGCTTTAAGAATCTGGCCTTAGTCTTTGATAGTTCAGGAGGGGCATTGAGGTGTGTAAGAACATACAGAATGTTAGAATACCAAGGAGAGCTCTGAAAACTTCTCCTCAACAGTGGGATCAGGCAATCCCTACTGCTTATCCAAGGCATCTACCATGTTAATGTCAAGGGCTTGTAGATTTGATTCAACCATTAGTTGAGCTAAGCCCTGACCTTTAATCAGTTTGGTGGGTTTTATCTCAAGGTCGTACTCTAAGATCACAGCAATCCATTTGCCCCTCTTCCCATCTGGGTCTTGGGACAAGATGTCTTTAACCACTATGTTGGGTACATAGGCTATGGTGTCAGAATGCAGTATGTACACCCTAAAGTCTTTCAAGGCCTTTACCAAGGCATAGGCCTGCTTTTCCATAATCTTGTATTTCAAGGGTGCATCCCTCAGTGCTTTGCTGAAGAAGGAAATGGGCTGCTCCATTCCCTCTGGATTTTTCTGCAGTAGAACTGCAGCTACTGTATGTTCAGAGGCAAATGAAAAAATCAGGAAATCCTTTGAGAAATCTGGGCTGATTAGGACAGGAGCCTGGGTGAGTGCAAGTTTAACTGATTCAAAATATTTCTTGGCCTCAACATTCCACTTAACTCCTACACCTTTCCTTAACATGTTTTTCATATTCCTAAGGTGTTCAGCTAAGTTGGGAATAAACCTCCTGAGGAAGTTAATTTTCCCAATGAAGGACTGTAACTCTTTGATATTCCTTGGGTGTGTGATTTGTAGTATTCCCTCAACTCTTTGTGGGTCTATCCTAATCCCCTTCTCAGATATGATGTGGCCAAGAAGTTTTCCTTATTGTAACCCAAATATAATGTTTTTAGGATTCAATGACAGACCGAACCTTCTACATTTTTCAAACACTCTTCTCAGGTGTTCTAGGTGTTCTTCCTCAGTCTTGGAATAGACTGTTATGTCATCTAGATAGATGAAAATGAAGTGTCCTATTTCATCTGAAAAATCCATGTCCATTGCTCTTTGGAAGGTTGCACCAACGTTCATCAGTCCAAAAGGCATCTTTACATACATAAAAGTACCCCATGGAGTGGTAAAACTTGTATTGAGTTGGTCTTTTGGGAGTACTAAAACTTGGTTGTAACCTGAAAAACCATCTAGTAGGGAGATCCTTTTTGAGCCTACTACCCTCTGAAGGATGTGTTCCAATTTTGGCAAAGGGTAATTGTCTTTGAGTGAGGCTCTATTAAGATTCCTGAAATCAATACACAGCCTGATCTCCCCTGTTTTCTTTCTCACAACCACTAGGTTTGATACCCAATCAGAGAACCTCACAAGCATAATTATGCCTGCCTCATACATTTTCTTAATCTCTTTTTCCACTGCAGGCAATTGTTTTGGGTTTATTCTGCAAAGTTTTTGTCTGAAGGGTTTTTGATTCTCTTTCAAAGGTATTTTGTGTTGTAAGATGTTTGTGTCATAGGCCCTTAAGTCCTCATAGCTCCAAGCAAACACATCAATGAATTCCTTGAATAGGTCAATGTATTTCTTTTTCATGTTTGTAGGCAGGGACTTAGCCAATTTGATCAGCTTGGGTTTATCTTCAGGCCTATGTTGTATTCCTCCACCTCAAAACCTGAGTGTTCTATAGTGGGCTATTTTGCTACATCATCAAAGTCAAAAAGGTCCTCTAAAGGTGCCATACCTCGAGGTATGTTCTTATCTTTGGTCTGCAACACCTCTACTTCTTCACTATCTGTGTTTTTACATTTTTCGTTTGGATTTTCAATCTGTTCATTTAAAGTGTTTATTTCTATGTTACAGGGTGGTTCTTCCTCATCTGAGGACTCTTCACTTAGGCGGCTACTATCAGATTTAGAATCTGAATCAGAAAATTCAAACTCGTCTCTGCCTACTAGGAAATCTTCAATCTATTTATCGCCCTCAAATACCTGCCAATATTTTTCATTGTCCAGCACTGCAGGTCTGAATTTGTTCTAAATGATAATCTGTTGGTCGCTGGGAGGCTTGTGATATGAACTAGCCACGCAGGCTAATCCATTTGCAATTGTGTTCTGACTCCTAGGGACAAACACCAATTCGTATTCTACGAAGGTTTTCAATAAATCCAGAGTGTCATTCCTGTATGATCTCAGCCTAGGATTTTTCGTTGTGTATTCACCATTCACTTGTTTAATGATCAACTCAGATTCTCCATGCACGGCTATCCTACGGGCTCCTAGTTTTTTTAACAAATTCAGGCCTAGGATAAGAGCCTCATACTCTGCAATATTGTTTGTACATTTGAAGTGCAGGTTACAGGCATGGCTCTCTGCGTAGTCACTCTCTGTGTTATGTATCCACACTCTTGATCTTGCAGTTCTCTTGGTGCATGACCCATCGAAATTCATTTCCCATAAAGGTTCATTCTCGGGTTTACCATTGTTTCGTTCTTGATGTGGTGTATGAGCTTGCGGAGAGTGACAAATCAGTTGACTGGATTATATTTCTGGTTTACTCTGAGTTTTTGTTTCAGTGCACTGTTCAAAGTTTTCTATGTCTTTCTCCTCAGAGTATAGAGTAGCCATTATGTCAAAGTCCATAGGCTCTGTTTCATTGTGTGTATCTTTGTTTTTGAATCCTAACCCCTCCGCAGATTCATCATTGCAAAGGATGAAGGAGTCAAGATCTGTGTGTACAGAGTATAAAGGTGAATTTTCAGGTTTTTCAGGGCTACTGACCAGGAATTTCATTTGTGCCTCCATGTGCAGTCTTCTAAGTTGGCTAAAAACAGGAATTGTGGCATAAGTCCCATCCATCTGCATTGTTCCTTGCAGCTTGGCTCCCCATGACCTTGACAACAACATACAATACTTAAGTGACACATCTGCCACCACAACATCCATGACCATACATTTTGCTGGAATCTTTGATTAGGCCCAAAAATTTTACTCTATTAGAGTCAAATGAATATAAATCTTTATAGGGGCGGGTTATCTCTAGGCCTAGCTTTTCCATAACCACCTTAGGCATTAAGTTGTGAGATGCCCTAGAATCATACATTGCATTGTGAAGGATCTTGTCATGGATATTAAGACTGATATAAAAAGGTGGCACTACCCCTTCTTAAAACTTTCCTTCTATCTTTGGACCAAACAGAAGGGTTGGTTGATCATCACTCAGATTTACAGTGTCACTGTTCTCACCTAAATTTAATGCTTTCAAAATTTGGCCTTTATATACAGCCTGAGTGGCCAGCTCAGAGAGTGGGACAGAGATTTTAATTTTTGCAATCTCACTCTCCAAATTAAAAGTGGACTGACTCTTTGGAATGTTCAAATCTGTTTTGTTAGCCACCACCTTGGTGGCAGAATCAGTGGGATGATTCTCACTATGCACGGTGTTAGAAACTGTTTTATCAGGAGCACTAACTGCAGTGCTAGTGCTACTAGTTGGTTGACTTTTTTTATCAGTGTTTTGGTTGTCCTTTTCATTGTTCTTCCTAGAACTCTCAGCTGTTGATTTGTTACTTTCAGCAGTTGCTTTAGAATATTTCTCAGGTCTTTTCTTGATGGTAATCTCATAAGATTTGGGTTTGGAATTATGTAGGCTTTTCTTGCTCCTAAGTTCATACTCTCTGACCTACATGATGGAATTTTCAAATCCCAGCCTGTAATCCTCAGATTCTAATCTTTCCTCATCCCAGCATGAGGATGAGGGCTGATCTTCCTCTACGAAACAGTTGTGGATTGAATCTTCTGTTTAAAACATGTTTATTGTGGTTCCCTCAGACTCTTCTATGATTCCCTCATCTTCATCAAGAAAGTTCTCTTGAAATGGGGGAATAACTTGTTGATCTGATTCTCTTTGTCTATTGAGAGTGGTGTGGTTTCTTCTAAAGTTCTGGTTCTAGTTATGATTTTGATTTCTGTTTTGGTTACTGACTGTGACAACCATTTTCTCCATCATTTGTTGTAGCTTTTCCATGTTTTTGGATATGCGATCATAATTGGGGTCTGATGTGGAAGCTACATTGTCATCTCTATATGTCACCCTTTTCTCAGCTCTCAATCTTGCTTTCTTCTCAATTAGATTAGTCTCTACACTCACTGCTCCCTTTTGCATGTCTTCCAATGTGTTGTAATCCCTCTCCCTAAGCTGGTAGGCCATATCAGAATCCAAGCCTTTAGGGTATTTCACTAGAACCATGCCTTGGGGAGGTTTCATGTGTGGAGGAAGAGCATTATAAACGCTGTTAAACCTTGTAGAGTAGTCATGGACACTCTCTCCTACATTCCTCTTAAGATTATTGTATTCTGCTAGGATTTGGAGAGGGTTGGCCTTAACTTCCCGTTTGTTTATGAAAGTTTGATATAAGGCAGGAAGGTCTTGGATGCTATTAGGAGGTAGGCTTTTGAACCATTTCTTCACATCACCTCCTAAGCTCTAGGCAAATATTCTCATTTTGAATATATCATCATATATTTCCATGTAGTCAAAAGAATCTTCCATCCTATCTACATGGTGTTGAGTTGTGGTGGAATCCTTTGCAGTGAAGTGTGGTATCTTTGATTGATAATCATTGGGTAAGGGTACTAGAGGCTGGGGTAAAACCAGAGGGGCATACCATGCTGCCATGATGATGTTTTGATGAGGTAAAGGGTTGGCTTAAGCATTTTGTATATGGATGACAGGGATACTAGGACCAGCAGAAGCTCGTTGGGTAGATTTAGGGTGGCAGAGCCCCAAGTTTTGAATGAAGTGAATATTAGGGGGAGTAGATGGAGGGGTCTCTCTGTCCCTAATGTGTTGACCACTATGAGATGGTGAACTGGGAAGCTCAAGGTCTGGCTGGTCTAAAACACTGAATGACCTAGTTCTTGGTAGTCTGTTTGGTAGGTCTAGGTCAAAAGGTGGGACTAATAGAGCCGTGAAGTCTTCCGGTGCAGAGTTAGCTCTATGGATGTGGCTGGAAATAGTTGATTGTTTAGGTGTAGGGGATCCCTTGAGGATGCTCTCAGGGTTATCAACTATTTCAGGTGGGTTTGGGTTGGGATAAGCTCTTGTGTGAATGGTTCTTGGAGCCAGAATGCTATTTTCACAAAGGAGCTTAACCCCACTTGTTACTTCTACTGTGGTTGATGTTTTTATGGAGGCTGGTATCCCAGTGGAGTCTTATGATCTTTAAGGAATTATGGAGTCGCCAGGTGGAAGGTTTAGGATGCTTCTGGAGGGTACACTATCCACCAGAGTGCTTATGAGATGTCCGTTTTCAAGGACATCTCCCGAACACAGCAAACTCTAACTAGAGATTGACTGGGAGGGCTTTTACCAGATATGTCACCTCTAAAAGAGTGTGAGATCTAGAGGCTATCTGGCCCTTTCCAAACTCTGTCTAAGAGTGTGGGAGAAACACAACAAATGGTGTAGAAAGTGAAGTGAAAATGGAAATGTTTCACTACCAACCTGACCAGAGTTTCTAGGTTTTTTTAGGCTCTTGTGATGTATTGAGATGAATACTCAGAAAATCCCCCAGTGGAGTCGCCATTATTTTGGGGTTCCCATGTTTTGGCCAGATCGACAAGACCAAAAGATGAGATAACATCAAAACCACTTTCAGACCTCGAGATCTAGCCCGCCTAGGTCCAGAGAGGGATCTCTCTATATGAGCCAAGGTTTTGTCTTTGAAGCTTGAAGTTAAGATATTAGGCTAGTTATAAGGCTCGGGTTTGTTTTTTTGATTGGTTTGGTTTGGTTGCTGGGAATCAAGAAAGAAGGGTTCAATATAAGACAAGGATGAGCAAAGAGGATTTTAGGCAAAGGAGAGATACTCCAGGAAACATTCAAGACCATTGGGCAATGGAGTTAGGAAAGGGTTTACTTGCTATTCAATGTGCAGGATTTCAGTTGGGCTAGTCATCTAAATCATTGGATCTCAAAGATGATTGTGTGGCATGAAATGGTAAGAGAGGAGGAAACAATAAAGATTTAGAACACAAAGTTAAAGACCTGAGATCAGAGAGAGACTTTGAACTCTCAATGCTTCAACCTCTAGCTTGAGGGATCTTAGAAAGGTTAAATTAATTGAAAAGGATCCTAGTGAGATAGAGACAGAGTTTTAGACCTCCCAGTGTTCCCAATTCATTCAATTAAAATCCTAACAGGAACATCTAAGACCATATTCATTTAATTCATACATCAGCTAGCAAGCAATGACATCCACGACACTGGTTAAATTAACTAAAATCAACCCTTAGATAACACATTTAGTAGAAAACATCAAAGGCAAGGAGAGAAGAAACATAGGGTACCTAACAAGGGTAAATCCTATGCCATATTTCTGATGCGAGCCAGTAGAAATGAAATGAAATGAACTGCAAGTTAATAACAAATACAAAGATAGAAAAACATCACCGCTGCTTTAGATCAAGATCCAAAGAAATGTGCTTGTCATATTAAAGAGAAACGCCAGTCAAGTACAACATTACCAATAGCTAGATATTCAATCTGAAAACATCTTCCTCAGCCTATCTTACAACTTTACACAGAGACTATGTCTCAAAAGAAACAGCTTACAATTCCCTGATAACTGATCAACAACCACCTTTACAATGAGCTTCTCCATGAATTTTATAGCTGAAGAGAGCAAAGGAGGTAGGTGAAAAACTAAATGAAGCATTAAACTCAGAAAAGAAAGAGGGTCGAGGCCCATTTTGTTTAATTTTGTGCATTTGTCTGTGGCACTCTTTGGGTGAAAAAGTGGTCTTCTCCAGGCTTCCATTTACTCCGGTATGCCTCTGATGTACTTTGGCTGCAATACTCTATAGTACTTTGTTGAATAAACAAAAAGGTAAATAAATTACTGTGAAGAATTCCATACTACATATCAAATGCTCCGATAGCATCAGGACTGTTGTCAGGGCAGAAAACTCCTCTAGAGCACGGCATAGAATGAAAACTGCATGGGCACTTCGTCCTTTCACGGGAAAGAACATTCTGTTGATGGTGAAACCCCGTTGGTGTTGTTTTATGTGCCCTAGGACCTTTTGATCGATCCACGATGTCTTTGATTTGGTACTCTGCCTTTAAATTATCATATTAAGGCTCAAAATCTGCAATTGCAGGCCCTAAATTCTCTGTTTTCCCACTGATACTCTTTGTCGCTTCCACGTTTGCCTCTGACTGTGAAAACTGTGCTTTAATGGCTCTGGAGAGATTTGACAAAGTATAACTCGGTCCTTTAATGAAAGTCATGTTGTGGCACCTTCCCGAGCCTTTCTTCATAATTTCAGCTCCTGAAAATGGTCCTTTCCTGTGTTCTCTGTCACTGTAACAGAGGCTGTCAACCATGGCGGATTTCGCCACCCATAACCCTGCAAAACACGCAAATACGTTAAGAAAACCATGCATGGGAAGGGTAGATGCAGTGAGGACGATGGAAATGGTCGTGCGGTCTGGTAAAAAGGCGGAACAGTGCAGAGAAAACATGGAGGATGGTCTGGAGAAAGATGGTGGACTGTGGCAAATTTCGAATGCAAATAAATGAAAATTGACCTTTGAACGAAATATATAGGGTCCAGAAGAAAACGTGATGAAAACACGTGGACTGGTGACGTGGTGGGACTGGTCAACGGCGGGACATGCAGTTAAATGTGGACCGTCCGATCTCAGGAGGAGATCGATGGCTGAAAATGCGTGAGAGGGCAATGGACAGTGGGCCAGGGGTACGGTTGCCTTGGTTTAACTCCCATGCATCTTCGCGGCGCGATCACTATTGGATTAACTGTTTCAGATCGGATGGTGCACGCGCATATCGCGCCGGGTCAAACGCTGAACTTTAACGCATGATGGGGGGGGGCATTTTTCAAATAGTGCCCGAGACACGTGTCCTGCGGTGAATGGCATCGCTCCGAAAATAAAAATACCACCCACCCTCCAATGGTGGTGGGATAGAAACCGGCGGTTTTTGAACAGTGCGCGGGGACCACCGGGGCGGATAAACTCTGGGCCATCGGATCGACAGGTAAATGAACGATGGATGTCTGATTAAGGCAGGGCGAACGGAGTGGGCCACGGCGCAGTGCTGACCTGTGAAGACCGTCCGATCTAAACAGATCGACGGCCAGAAATGCTCCCGATATACATTTGTGATGAGCGCCTTCTGCCTTGGCGCCGGGTCTTGACGCTGGGTCGCGTGGTGGAAAAGGGTGAGGGGGCTAGGGCCGAAAGGTGCTAAGCCCACATAATGTGGAAAATGGGTTTTTGGCCCATTTTTAGCACTTTTTAAGGCTAGGAAAAGGTAACGATAGAGGGAATAAGGGGAAAACAGGCCAAACGAGGGGTATGTGTAGGACTAATAGGGGATTTTGGGCGGATTTAGAGGGTAAGAGGGGAATTTTGACAATGGGAAAAAAGGGATGAAATGGAGAATTCTGCAGAGGTACAAGGGGCAAATAAAGGCCTTTAGGAGCACAATTTATCATCATTAGTGAGGCTTATTGACTCAAGAACAGCAGAGGGAAATAATAAAAGGGTAGAGAGCATGAAAAGGCTTCAAGGATGATGTGTTTTCAAGAGAAATGCATTCCTTGAAGGCTCATAAAACAAATTAGCCCCTTGCTTGCTTGTCAAGGAATTTATAGGGGGCTAACAATCTCCATTTTGCAATTTTTGTTCCATTTCATTTTAGATAGGTGCAAAGTTCTCAAATAGTTGTAGTCGAGACATAAAGGACCAAAAAAAAATGTAATTGTCGACATTGCATACAGACGATAAGCTGAAATTCATAAGAATAATGGGTGAGTGACACAAAGATGAGCATGTTACTGATGATTTATCATCTTCATAGATTATGTCTCTAATCTATAGTGTATATTGCATTCCAACTTTTTGAACTACTATTACAAGTGTTGCAACTGTTCTTACTGGAAATTTTTCTATGCTTTCTCCCAATTTTTTTATTGTTGCGTTGGGAACAAATTTGTATTTTGTTAAAACTGTGTTGATGTTGTATACAATGCTTGTATTGTCTAACAACAGAATACGATCACAGTCGCCATGGTCATAGTTTGTCTTTGGTACAATCTGGAAATTTGCGATTGATTTTTTCTCTTCCTGGAAAGATATTTTGATTGTGCCTTTCAATGAGGTCACTTGGAACAACCATTGTAATTGTCATCAATCCTTTTTTATTAGTTAAATCAACACACAATATTTGACATGTAACAACCCTGGTAAAAATTCCATGTCATAAAATTAACAAAGGAGAAATAAGACCAAGGTCATGGGACACATATTCCAAGTTGAATGTTGGGAAAAAACATAGTGATGAAGAACCTAAATGTTAAATGTTTGGCAAGAACCTAAATGTGAGAAAGACCCCAATTCTGACCTTCGAAATCAAGACCCATAAGCATCTAATAACAAAGGCTAGATTTGCATCTATATAATACCTAGTGCTAATAATCATAATGGAGACATAAGAAAATCATGTGAAAAAGCCTCTTGTTTACCTCATTGAACTAATATATGAAGAAATCAAAGATCCATAACTAACAAGTGCATCACAAGTTGGGACTTTATCCTTGTTGTAGGGTTTTCTCTTCCCCAACATGAAAAACAATTCAAATCTTTTTTAAAAATAAATCTTTAGGTATAACACAAAGTTGATTCAATATTGGAAATTATGGTTTATCTATAATTTCCCTTATTATTAAAGATCTCCGAAGAATCTGTTCCAGAAATAATTGTGGTTATATTTTCAAATAAAATTTAATTCTCACAATTAAAGTAATTTATAATTTCATATTTTATATATATATTTTTTAATTATATTAAAATTTAGTCACTACAATTTAATTTTTTTGAAGTGTATTTTAAATCTATAATATTAAAAATTTATAACCAAATGATGCATCAACAAATAACATATTCCAATTTACTTTGACAAAACGTAAGCTAGACAATCAACACATTAGAACAAGTGGATTTATGGAATCTAGGGAGAAACTAATTCCTTGAATCATTGTAATGATATCAAAACAAATATGTACATGGATCTCTTATAGTGCAGCTTCATGTGCATATTATGCCTACTCTTGCATGGTCACTCTATACCTTGGTAGACTTGCTGGTGCACAACCCTATTGATTATAATGTATATACATTTAAAAAAAAAAAACATAAAGTCTAATTTATTATAATAGATTAAATATTTTATGTGGGAAGAGAACTATTGGAAATTATATATCAATAAAAATATATATAGAATCTTAATTAACCTATCAATTGAAAAATCTTGATTTTTGTTTGCTTTTGAAAAATGTTATTAAACATGTGATGCCATTTACTTATAAGGAGAGTGTCGTTTATGAAACATGAGATAAGAAATATATTACTTTATGTTTAAAGATGTACTTGCATGATTATTTGTCTATGAATAAGTTTAAGAATAATAATTTGTGATATGATATATTTAAAGTATTTTTTTAAGTTTTATTTGTAGAAATTAGGGTGGAAAGCATAGAGTTGGATTACATTTTTTTTGGTGAAATGATGGTGAGTTTTGTTGAAAATGATTGAGCAATTTTAAGTGTTCAATTGCAAAAATTTTAAGCGTTCAATCGGGCTGTTGAAGCGCTTAAAAAT
Source organism: Pinus albicaulis (assembly GCA_034641835.2). Classification (NCBI taxonomy): domain Eukaryota; kingdom Viridiplantae; phylum Streptophyta; class Pinopsida; order Pinales; family Pinaceae; genus Pinus; species Pinus albicaulis. The sequence goes on from CM076579.1 coordinate 1,292,147,925, forward strand.
AGCTCAATCGAGAGTTATGCATCGATCGAACATTTTGAATTTTGAGACTTATGCATCGATCGAACAATTTGAATTTTGAATTTAATGCCCAATTGAGCAATTTGAATTTTGAATTTAAGCACTCGATCGATCTCTTGAAGTCCTAAAAATTATAGTTTCAACACCTCTTTTGCATATTTCGCTGCAACCCCAATTTGTACCCAATTGAATTTAGGCAAGAATTTGTCCTTAAGTGGCAGAGTTGATCACATTGGATTCGTAAAATAATCCTCTATCTAATGACATATGAATTTGACACTTTCCAATTCATATGATATTTTTCATCTAATTTCTTTTAAATATAACATTTGAAATTTTTTTGGATAGTTTCAAAAGGGTTGAATAAAAAATCAATAACATAAAATATACACAGCTAAAAATTTTCAAAAAATACCATTGTCTTAATTTGCTAGTCCTGTTCAAAAGGGTAGTCTTGGTTTTTCAATTTATTTAAATAATTGAAAATAATCTTAAATGAACACATGTGCCTCAAAAATGCAATTGAAATATTATTTAGCCAACTTCAAAAAATAATAAGAAATATAATTTTGCATAAATATTTTTTTAATAAGAAAAACTTAGTTCTGGGTCATGCTCGTATATATATATTTTAAAAAAATACACATTTTATACTAAGTTATGCTATGGGAACCACTGTTGTATTAACAGTGCGCAGCAGAAAATCAAAGACAGACACAGCATATAAAAGCATACACAAATGACACAGTGATTTTACGTGGTTCACCCAACCAGTCTGGGCTACGTCCACCTACATAGGCATCGGCAATCTTTATTAATCAAACAGGAGATTACAAACTCTCACACCCTCACAAACCATCCGTATGGGTACCTGTTTTATAGCAAGGAGAATCTAACTGCCTCATAAATCCTCTCACATCAAATTTAGGATGCATTAACTCTCTCCCAACAACCTGGAGCTAATCTAGCAACAAATTCCTAATTTTTGTCACCTACTGAGATTTTTGACTATTTTAATAAAACAGAAAATCTCAACAATCTCCACCTTGACAACAATTAGCCCGATGCCCTGTTTGTTTATTATTTTATCTTTTCTGCAAGCCAAGAGAAGCCAAACACCAACGCAGCTTCTCCAACAAAACTGGTTTCGTGAACATGTCTGCACAGTTTTCCTTTGTATGCACCTTTTCAAGAGAGACTCCCCTTTCAGTGATAACCTGTCTTACAAAATGGTACTTAATTGGAATATTCTTTGATTTACTATGATAGGCCGGATTCTTAGCCAAATGTATTGCACTTTGACTATCACAAAGTAACCTGATGTTGTCCTGTAACCTACCAAACTCACCAAGCAAACCTTTCAACCAAATCGCTTCTTTGCAAGCATGAGAAGCAGCAATGTATTCTGCTTCAGTAGTGGATAAAGCAACAATGTTCTGTAGCTTTGACATCCAGCTGATAGCTCCACCTGCAAGAGTAAAGACGTACTCTGAAGTTGACCTTCTCTTATCCAAATCACCTGCAAAATCGGAATCAACATATCCGCAAACAAATTCACTACTCTTATTGTAAGTAATACAATAACTACTTGTGCCTCTCAAATACCGAAGCACCCATTTCACTGCTGACCAGTGTTCTTTACCCGGATTTGCCATATACCTGCTGACAACCCCAACTGCATGTGAAATATCCGGTCGAGTACAAACCATCGCATACATCAAACATCCTACTACATTGGCATATGGAATTCGAGACATATAATCCTTTTCTTCATCTGTATTAGGACATAAAATGGAAGAAAGCTTAAAATGGGAAGCTAAAGGGACTGACACAGGCTTCACATTGTTCATACCAAACCTCACAAGTATTTTCTCAATATACTTCTGTTGTGATAGCCACAGCTTACCATTGCTCCTGTCTCTGAAAATCTCCATGCCCAAAATTTGTCTTGCTGCTCCTAGATCTTTCATATCAAATGTCCTTGCCATCTGAGTCTTCAACCTGTTGATTTCTTCAATGCTTTTGCTTGCTAAAAGCATATCGTCAACATACAACACTAAGATAATGAACATGCCATTACTTAACCGCTTAAAGTAAACACAATGATCATATTCACTTCTTATATATTTTTGACTCAACATGAAAGAATCAAATTTCTTGTACCACTGTCGAGGCGACTGCTTCAGACCATACAATGACTTCTTGAGCCTGCAGACAAATTTCTTATTGCGATGATGAACAAACCCTTCCGGTTGTTCCATATAAATTTCCTCATCTAAGTCTCCATGTAGAAATGCAGTCTTAACATCTAATTGCTGCAACTCTAAATCAAGCAAAGCCACTCATGCTAACACAATTCTAATTGAAACAATTTTAACCACTGGTGAAAAAATCTCATGAAAGTCAATACCGGCTTTCTGAGAAAACCCTTTTGCAACCAGCCGCGCTTTGTACCTGTCCTCCGTATCATTCACACCCCGTTTCAGCTTGAAAACCCATTTACACCCCACAGTTTTCCTATCTTTCGAAAGCTCAACTAGATCCCATGTGCCGTTCTTACTTAAGGCCATCATTTCGTCCTTCATGGCTGCTTTCCACTTGTCACTTTTCGAACCTTCTATTGCTTCCTGATAGCACAGAGGTTCATCGTCATTAGCAGTAAATGCAACTGAAGTAACATAATCATCATACCTTCTAGGAGCACGTTTTATTCTTGTAGACCTCCTTAAAGCTGTTTCTGGTGCTTCCGCAATTGGCTGACTACCACTTGTAGGAACTTCTTGCCGATCAGTATCTGAGACCTGTTCATGATCTAAACCTGAACCCTGTTCATGTTCTGAAACCTGTTCATGACTAGTATCTGAACTATGGTCATCATGACTATCATTAGAAGTGCTGTCAAACTGAATGTGCTGAAAGTCAGATACATCATCCTGTTTCAATCTACTATCTACATCTAACTGTACAAGAGAGGATTCATTAAACCTTACATCTCTGTTGATGATGATTTTGCGGGTAGTAGGATCCCACAATCTAAATCCCTTTGTTCCAACACCATACCCAACAAAGATATACCTTTTTGATTTTGGATCTAATTTAGTTCGCTGATGTTTAGGCACTAGAGCATATGCATCACAACCAAACACTCTGAGTTTAGAATAATCACAAGGGTGTCCTTTCCATACCTCTTGCGGAATCTTGCAGTCTATGGCCGTCGATGGAGATCGGTTTATCACATAACAAGCTGTTGCCACAGCTTCCGTCCACAACTCCTTTTGCAACCCGGCATTACTCAGCATACTCCTTGCTCTCTCTAGAAGAGTCCTGTTCATGCGTTCAGCAACTCCATTTTGCCGAGGAGTATAAACCGTGGTCTTATGTCTCTCGATCCCTGCATCCTTGCAATAGCTGTCAAACTCCTTGGAAGTAAACTCACCACCATTGTCAGTTCTTAAACATTTTATTGTTCTACCAGTGATGTTTTCTACCAATGCTCTAAACTGTTTGAAAATTGTAAAAACATCAGACTTCTTTTTCATCATGTAGACCCACACTTTCCTAGAAAAGTCATCAATAAATGATACAAAATAAGACGAACCACCATATGAGGTTGTAGGGGCTGGTCCCCAAACATCTGAATGGATATAATCAAGTATGCCTTTACTAGTATGTTTTCCTGTTTTAAACTTTTGTTTACTTTGTTTTCCAAACAGACAATGCTTACAGAAATCTAACTTTCCAGACTTTAGATTAGGAAGTAATTTGCGATCAGCCAAAATCTTTAACCCTCTTTCGCTCATATGGCCCAACCTTTGATGCCATAGGCGAATGGAACTACTGTCATGTTCAGACACCGTAGACACATGATCTGACCCTGTTCTTCCTTCTAATTGAAACATATTTCCTACTTTCTTAGCCTTCATTACTAGTAAGATACCTTTATAGATTTTCATAACTCCACCTTGAATTACAGTTTTATATCCATTCGTATCCAATGCTCCTAAAGAAATTAGATTTTTCCTTAAGTCTGGAACATGGCCCCACATCATGATGCCCCTACTCCAACAACCAATGTTGATCATGTTTTGACATATTAACAGACAATACTTCGTCGCTCATACCTGAACCAGATGCTGAACCTGTATATGTCGTGTTAGCTTCCTTCTTTTCTGTTGAAGAAGCTTCTTTAGCAGCCTGCTGTCGCTTCCAGCAATCCTTCTTCAGGTGTCCAGCTTTCCCACAATGCCAGCACTTCACCTTTGTCTTCTTTCCTTTAGACTTTGAACGAGAGTTGCTATGCTTACCCCCGGAGTGTCTCTCTCTCGAGCGACCTCTGGCCATCATTACCTCTCATGTAGAGGTGTCTGCATTCGACCTCTTCCTCGTCTCCTCAGACAACAAGGCTCCAAGCACATCGTTCTCAAAACGGGCACTTTGAGTTTTCGCCATCTTGTATCAGCAAAAAACACAATAATCTCCAAAAAACCAACTTTAAATCAATGAAGTTTGTGTTTTTTAAAATGCCTTTAACCTTAACAAAGGTCTTTCCTTCAATACCATATGCAAATGGTATTCAAATACAATCTCGACATATCACAATGCTATTAAATCGATATACAATATCGATATATCACAATAGTATTAAATCGATTTAAAAAACATTTAAAATATGTATATCGATATAATCGATTTATGTTTTGGTTTTAAAATATTGCAATAAAACATTTATATCGATTTAAAAAATCAACGCACATGGTTCAAAAAATGGCATACGACGTTTGTGGAGCAGTTCAACCCACGGCTTCTGAGTATGATCTCTGAGGAAGTTCAACCCACGGCGCTGCCACTGTTCAACAGTCTCGGCATGCGCAGGTCCTCCACCAATAATCGACAGCAGTGATTATACGCACCACCACTTCCAAACAATCGATTTTATTCCTGTCTAGTTCACGGAGCAGCGATAACAAACGGCATTTTATGAACAGGCAGCGGCTCCTAACTGTACCACCGTTCGATATTGTGCACCTCCGGCTTCTAAGTACCCTTGGCACAACCCGCGGAGAGAAACGACATCCCACGGCTTCTCCACGCAGCAGTGCACCAGCAATGTAGCAGCAACGATTTTTAATACCACGCAGCAATCCTCCTTACGCAGATACGCTCCACGCACAGAACAGTCGACCTCCACGCAGCAATGTGCACCTCCTCCACTGCGCGCTCCTCCAACATGCTCCGATACCAATTGTTAGAGCAATTAGTGCACAGCATTCAAAAGACAACAACAGCAAATAAACCATACACAGAAGACACAGAGATTTTACGTGGTTCACCCAACCATTCTGGGCTACGTCCACACAACATAGGCATAGGCAATCTTATTAATCAAACAGGAGATTACAAACTCTCACACCCACAAACCATCCGTATGGATACCTGTTTTATAGCAAGGAGAATCTAACTGCCTCATAAATCCTCTCAACTCAAATTTAGGATGCATTAACTCCCTCCCAACAAACGGGAGCTAATCTAGGAACTAATTCCTAATTTTTGTCACCTACCGAGATTTTTTACTATTTTAATAAACAAAATCTCAAAACCAAACACATACCTCTTAAGTTTTGCTAAAATTTGTAAGGACATATATTGCATTTAATGGAAAATTGAGAGTTTATAGGACACTAAATTTTATTGCAAAAAATATCATTAAGACAACATAATTCTCTACATATTCTCTTTTAACTTGAATCAAAATTCGTAACTCTTATATGAATTTTTTGAGACATAATTCTCTACTTATTATCTTTTAACTTAAATCAAAATTCGTAACTCTTATATGAATTTTTTGAAATATAATTCCATACCAGAAAAAAAACTTAAAATTTTATAACTACATTTAATCCAAAAATATAACCAATCTTCGTGCTTTCACCTCGTGACAAACTTTTCTACTTGTAACTCATCTAATACAACTGCCCCTTTATCATGCTGGAATGACAAAATTGTGCAGCACATACTATTCCAACACGGGCAGTAAACTGCTCCTCCGGGAGACACTTCTCATTAAAGAGATAAAATGCTTCTCTAATCACTAATACATGGCAAGGCTGAGATGCTCTGAGATGAATTTGGATCCAAGTCCTAAGTTTCGTTAATCAATTGAGACGTTGTAGCCATTGAAAACAATTTATGATGCAGAGTCATGATGGCATGAGTGTTGGAAGATGAGTTGCTGCCGAGACCTTAGCATCCAAGCACTTCCCAATTGACAGCTTCTAAGGTGGCACTCCACATTTCTTCGAAGAATGCAAGCTCCTGGATGGAGGGCCATTCATAATGTTTGATTTTCAGAGAGGTTTATCTGATGTTGGAAATTCACTCCTGGAAGATATCACAACAATCCACTGACCATCGGGGCTTGTGTTCCAAATTGGATGGCAAATTTTATGATAAAGGAAAGTGGTTAATTAAGATATTTAAGATTAATTCGCTGGTTAACACCGCACAATATTTGATTTTTTAAATAATTAATCTAAGAAGAAAAATCCATTTTTTCATTACAGCTTTAAAATATTAAGTACCTAAAAGAAGATCTGCAGGATTCCGTCGACAGAGAATGCCTCAATAACGAAATCAACTAAATCAAGATCATGCAGTATCTATGAGGGCATCCCACTCTCGTTGTGCTTCATGAGATTTATGAGGATGATGAAGTTGTCCATCTGATAATGGAGATGATAATGGAGATGTGCTCAAGCGGAGATCTGTTCGACAGAATTGCCAGTAGGAAGAATACAATTCCCTTTTAGATGCAATCCCAACAGAGAAATAGGGAATTACATGCGGAGGGAGTTGGAAGAGATTTAAAGAGTTGGAGTTGACCCACATGCCCTCCCTGCCTGCCTGCGTCTTCTTTCAGAAAAGTGTGAATCTGGTTCTTGTTCTTGTTGGCCAACAATGGCTCTTCGGAGATCCACCCAGTCGTAATGGGTTCCTTCTTCTATGGGATCCGACAAGGCAATAAACGCTTTGTATATGCGAGAGAGAATTTCAGGCATATGAAACAACTGGGCACCATTCTTCTTATTGGGATTTTCTGTTGATTTCTGTGTCAATAATGATGTCCAAGCCCGGAATCAAATCTGCGACTCTCAACTCCTCGGTAAACGATGCGTGACTGCATTTCTAATCTCGTCCATCTCAAAACCTGAAATTGTTATTTGGGTTTTTTTATTTTTGGATCACGCTTTTACTATTTAGTGTTCGTTTCAGATCACAGGGCTTCTACCCCAGTTTTAGGCTTCTTCTCAATTCCTACTCATTAGTCTTCCCTTCATAAGATATTGATTTTTTGCAAGGTCTTTAAAGCTTTCTCTTTTTTATTTTTTGGTATAATTGTAGATGTAATGAATGTTCTAAATAGCATTTTAAAAATAATAATATATATTTTAATATAGTATTTATTATATTATTGAATGGCACTTTTTTTTATTAAATTTTTACTTCATTTAAAAATATATATATATTATTAATATATTTTTATATTTTTGAAATATTAAAATTAAAAAAATATTAACTTTATAATATAATTGTTTTTAATATTTTTTTATTATCATCAAAGTTATCTAAATATCAAGTAAAATATATTTATTTAAGTTAAGTAAAATCGGTTGAAGTTAGAGCAGTTGATGGAGAGGCTTCTCAAAGTTGCAAAAGAAAAATATGGACAGGTTTGATCAAAAACTTATGTTATTTTTTACCAGGATTTAGCTTTTTCCTCTATACTACTCTTTCTTATGTTACTATTTTACAACATTTCTTTTGCAACATATGATGCAATTGCTAATTATAATATTTATAATATTAAAATTTATAATCAAATTATGTATCAACAAGTAATATATTCCAATTTACTTTGACAAAAGGTTAGCTACACAATAAACACATTAGAACATGTGGACTTATGAAATCTAGGTAGACACAAATTCCTTAAATCATTCTAATGATATCAAAACAAATATGTACAAAGTTCTTTTATCATTGCAACTTCATGTGTATACTATGCCTACTCTTGCATGGTCACTCTATACCCTGTAAACAAGGACTTGCTACTAGATTATAATGTCAACTACATTGAAAAAACAAAACATAAAATCTAGTTTATTATAATATATTAAATATTTTATATTTGGAGAGAACAATATATGTATTATTTTAATTTCTTTGGAACTTTAGCGTATCAAAAGTTAATATCAATATAAAAAAATATAGATTCTTAATTAACATATGAATTGAAAAATGTTGATTTGTGTTTGTTTTTGAAAAATGTTATTAAAAATGTGATGTTTTTGAAAAATGTTATTAAACATGTGATGTCATTTACTTATAAGGAGAGTGTCTTCTATCTTATATGAAATATAAGATAAAAACTATATTTGTAAAAAATTGTACATATACGCATACTTTTTTATGAATAAGTTTAAGATAACAATTTATGATGTGATATATTTAAAGTTATTTTTCAATTTTTAGTTGTAGAAATTAGGATCAAAATATGGAGTTGGGTCATAATTTTTGGTGAAATGAGGGTGTGATTTGTTAAAAAAAAGATGCTCGATGGAGCAATTTTAAGCATTAGATTGTGTAATTTTTAAGTTGTTGAGGCACTTAAAAATAGCTCGATCCTTTGTTTAAACAAACTCTTGATCAAGTTGTTTTCTAACCCGAGTTAACGACTCAATCAAGAATTTTGAATTTTGAATTTAACATTCGATCTAGCAATTTGAATTTTGAATTTAAGCACTTGATCGAGCTCTTGAAGTCCTAAAAATTACAGTTTCAACACTTCTTCTGCATATTTGTTTGCAACCCCAATTTGTACCTTATCGGATTTAGGGAAAAAAATGTCCTTAAAGTAGCAAAGTTTATCACATTGGATTCGTGAAAAAATCCTCTATCCAATGGCATATTAATTTGACACTTTTCAATTCATACAATATTTTTCATCTAATTTCTTGTAAACATAACACTTGAATTTTTATTTATTTATTAAAATAGTTGGAACACATGTGCCTCTAAAATGCAATTGAAATATTACTTGCCATATAATTTTGCATAAAAAATATTTTTTTAATAAGAAAAGCTTAGTTCTATGGGTGTAGATCATGCTCTTATATATATTTAAAAAAATATATACATTTTAAACTAAGTTATGCTATGGAAACAAACACATACCTCTTAAGTTTTGATAAATTTTGCAAACACATATATTGCATTTAATGGAAAATTGAGAGATTATAGGACACTAAATTTTATTGCAAAAAATATCAGGAGGACAACACAATTCTCCACATATTGTCTTTTTACTCTTAATCAAAATGAGATGCAATTCCATAAAAAAAAAAAAAGAGAAACTTGAAATTTCATAGTCACATCTAACCCAAAAATATAACCAATCTTCATATATATATATATAAACTTGAAATTTCATGCCCAAAAATATAACCAATCTTGATTACAAAATAAATTTTCTTGGTAACTTATCTAACTGATACAACTGCCTACTTATCATGCTGGAATGACAAAATTGTGCAGTGCACATACTATTCCAAAAGGGGGGAGTTATCATTAAAGACATAAAATGTTTCTCCAATCAGTAATAAATGCCAGGACAATTACCAGCGATGCTCTGAGATGAATATGGATCCAAGTCCCAAGTTTCGTTAATCAATTGGGACGTCGTAGCCATTGAAAACAATTTATGATGCAGAGTCATGATGGCATGAGTGTTAGAAGATGAGTTGCTGCAAAGACCGTAGCATCCAAGCACTGATCAGCTGCTTCACATGTTGACTGCAACTCTTCCCAATTGACAGCTTCTAAGGTGGCACTCCACATTTCTTCTAAGAATGCAAGCTCCTGGATGGAGGGACACTCTTAATGTCTGATTTTCAGAGAGGTTTATCTGATGTTGGAAATTCACTCCTGGAAGATATCACAACAATCCACTGACCATCGGGGCTTGTGTTCCAATTAGACATCTCTGCAACATCTTTAAATTTACAAGTTGCCGCCGGTGCCATAACTCTGTCCCTGGGAGAAGGCCTTGAGCATTGCTCAACTGATTTATTCACTTTCGTATTGCATTCCCCTGTTGGGCTCGGAACGCCGAGTGACAGAGTAAGAGTAGTCTGAGAAGAATTGGAATCCCATACTTGATTCTTGAAATCGAAATTACTAGTTGGGGATCCCGAGCCAATAATGCCCTTCTCTGCTTCCTTGGCAGAGCAATCCTCATTCACAAAAGGATGTGTCAGCAGCTCTGCACTGGTCCACCTCTTCATGGGATCTTTCTGAAAGCATTTTTCTAAGAAATCCCGCATCTCAGGTGAAAGCCACGCAGGTAACTCAGGCAGCTCCTCCGTGCATCCAATCCGATACATTGCGGAGATAGGACTGGAAACGTTGCTCCATGGAGGCCTGCCAGTGGCCATTTCAAGCACAGTGCAGGCGAGGGACCAAATATCAGAAGCAGGCCCTTGCTCCACCTGGTTCACCACTTCAGGAGCCATCCATTGAGGGGTTCCTCTCAATTGCAGCGCCTCCTGACCCTTCTCCTCATCACCAAACCTCTTGGCAGAGCCAAAGTCAGCTAGCTTCACACCATGTGCACCCACAAGAACATTCATCCCCTTGATATCACAGTGCACAATCCCCTGCCTGTGTAGGTAGTCGATTCCACGTAGGATGTCGCGTGTGTATGATCTGATCACTGATTCCTGCAGCTTTCCTCCAAACCTACTTAGCAGATCCACCAAGCTGCCACCTGGCATGTACTCTATGAGCAGATTGTGTAAGCTTGCACCTTTCTCAAAGCTGTAATTACGTCCCAAGCAGCGCACGATGTATGGAGAATCCATGCACCGCAAAATCTGGTACTCATTTTCCAAAGCCACACTAAAACCGACAGCGGATTTGATTGCAAAGAGTTGGCCATTAGAGCTTCTCATGGCAACGCTGACTGTCGCAGAAGCTCCAGCCCCAATAAGGGCGCCCCTCACCCAGCACTCTTCTTCGGCTTTCCCCATCGCCCAAGACACCTGGTATTGATTATGGGATGTTGAACTATTCCTGCCAGAGACCCTGCAACGTTGAGTAGAGTCAAAAGTGCGTTAGTGCCATGGGACGTGGATTGATAGATGGACAGGTGAAAATTCGCAAATAATGCACTCAAATCTAAGTGGCAGGCTCAATGAATTGCTTGATTCAATTGTTTAGGGTTAAAAGATTATAAAGACTTCAAGCTATTCTAATCTTAGCTTTTATTTAGCTTTCTAAAAATAACTCAATTTAATAGTTAACTAGATTTGATGCCTTTAGTTAACAAGAAAGATTATTCTCTAAGATAATATTATCTTAGACCATTGCTTGTTGATCTAAATCTATAATGCTGGCTGATCTAAATCTCAATTAAGATTATAATACTTACGATTAAATCAAAAACTTATTTTAATTCTACATACTAGTTTAGATTGTCCTAAATTCTGTATTATGAGCTTTTTCTTACCATTACTCCAGCTTTTTCTGCTTTTATTTTGTAGTTTTATTATTAAATAAAATAAATTCTTCATTGCCTTATTTTTTTATAATCAATTTTTTTTTAAAATTTAGATTTCTTTATATTTTTATACCATTTTTTTGATTTTTTGGGGTTTTATGTTTTTTTCAAAAAAATTAATCTTTTAAAGTGATATTCTCATAAAAAAATTAACCCTTCATTAATAAAAATTTAATTAAAAATTACCTTTCAATAGCATAATTATGTTAAAAATTTTCACATATTTATCACAAGAAAAAAAATGGTCAATATTCTTTTTACATTAGTATAGATAATCCACATTTTTTTCACCTGGAACTACTTAGTATTGATCAACTACATTGTTATTCACTTCAAACAACGATAGGCCCTTGTAAAATTATAAGGGTAATTCAAAAAATAAATTTAAATATCTCATAATAGAATAGATTTAATGATATATGTTCTAACAATTTTCTAGGTATATTTTTAATAAAATTTTCAGAAATATAGTTAAAATTTACTACAATTAAAAAATTAATTTTTAAATTTTAAAAATTCAAATACTTCAAAAAAAAATTGGAAACATTAAATTCATTTCATATTAAAAAATATAGTTTTAATAATAAAAAATTAAATCAAATGAAATTTCACACTATTAAATTTCAAATGGAATTTGTAAACAATAAAATGACAACATATATGATGAATTAACAACAAAGGCTCTTATTTAATGTCATAAACTATAAAATAACAACAAGAGCTCTTATTTAATCTGGTATTTCTTCTGGTTAACTAGTATGTGACCCTTTCTATTTAGTGTTCATAATTAATAGTGAGAAAATGCCTTTGAAAATCTTTTACATGTTGCTCAATTTTCCATATGTTTAGTACTTGATCAAAGAATAATTGTCTGTTCCTATATTCTTTAAAAACATATGTTATTTTTAAATTTTATTTGCAATATGTAAAAGAAAAGAGAATATCTAGAACACTAAGAGGCAACTGTGGGTCTTTCTCAACTTGTGCAGAGAAGCTCACACACATACACACCACAACTACTTTCTTGTTATCTTAAGTTTCTAAGAATTCATGGTTAGGAATTGTGCTCGTTTGAAAACTCCTTTGCATCTCTGTTGCATGCAACTTCGATTTAGCTCATGAAGTTGTTTGCACTCTATGGGTATGCACACTTGTAGTTGGTTCGTAAACCTCTCTATGTTTTTGGAATTGTATTTTTCTTACCTTCTAAAATTTAATTATTATTAAATTTCAAATGGAATTTGTAAAATTCTAAAATGACAACAAACATTATATTAAAACAAAATGGCTTCCCAATAAAAGAGAAAACTTACTCCACCGAACCACAACACAATGAAATAAGGACTACATAGTAAACTACAACAACACCAACTTGATAACCATTAACATGGCTAGACATGTATGATTATAATGAGCAACTTCTCCCCATTGAAAAAAAACAAAAGCTAATGAATGCAATGCTAGCTGGAGATTCAAGGTCTCTTAAACGGGTAGCAACAAAAACCCATTAAATAACACCACCTGGAAGTAAAGAATGAAACTCAATAATAAAAATACTAAAATTTATACGTAATAAATTCATGAAAATAACAAATTTCACATAATTTAAATTCATTTAAAACATTCAAACTAACTCAATAAAAACAAAAATGACTCTCATTTCAATGTGCACTTCTCTTATTTATAAAAAAAAAATATTTGGAAAATATTATAATTTGTGTTTTATTAATTAGTTTCATTAATAAATTTATTAATGATATTCAAATTCAATTAATGAAGTTGAAGGGGAAAGCTATCATCAGGTGCTTGTAAGCAAATTGACATATTGGTAGTTTTCTAGCTAATAATAAACTGATAGCTGAAGAGACACTAATGAGCCTTGAATCTCTAAGTCTCTACTATCCAGACCCTAAAACCCCATATTCATGACATATTGGCAACCTAAGGATGGAATCCACATCCCAATAATCCTCTCTATAATAAAAATACTAAAATTTCTAAAATTTCTAATGAAACTCAATGATAAAAATACTAAAATTTCTACGTAATAAATTCATCAAATTAACAAATTTCATAGAATTTAAATTCATTTAAAAAATTCAAACTAACTCAATAAAAACAAAAATGACTCATTCCAATGTGCACTTCTCTTATTTATAAAAAAAATAATATTTGGAAAATATTATAATTTGTGTTTTATTAATTAGTTTCATTGATAAATTTATTAATGATATTCAAATTCAATTAATGAAGTTGAAGAGGAAAGCTATCCTAAGATGCTTGTAAGCAAATTAACATATTGGTAGTTTTCTAGCTGATAATAAATTGATCGCTGAAAAGACACTAATAAGTCTTGAATCTCTAAACCTCTACTATCCTGCCCTAAAACCCCATATTCATGGCATATTGGCAACCTGAGGATGGAATCCACATCCCAATAATCCTCCAATTTAACAATAGCCAATGTTGAGCTTCATTAAATAATAGTCAATAGTAGTTAGAAAATAAAGTAAAGAGAAATAAGAATTAATAAAAAATTAAATAATTGTAAAAAAATTAAAAAATTAAAAAATTCCCAATTTCAATAATTGTGAAGAAATTTTTTTTCCCCAATTTCAAGCACAAGCACATCTAAAAAAGCAGCATAATTTTTTTAAGCGTCAAATTCCTACAAAATGCCTCATAAAAAGCAAAATAGCCATCAAATTCCATACCTACCCATCACTATTTTCTATTTTATTATTATTATTAATTTTTTAATATTCTTTGTTATGGTACTTTCCAAAATAATTTTACGCTTGGTAATAATGGGCCATAAACAATATCGCAAATATCTATGTCAATCCAGAACCGTTTTATTAAAACAAAAAAAAATTCTCCCATAATTTGTTTTCAAACAGAAGAGCTTAAAAATCAACTTGCCATGGAACCTGGAGCATGCCATACCTTGAAAACGTTTGAGAGAAATGCCTCCTCCCAACAGTGGCGGCTTTGGCACCCTCGCTTCTTCGTGAACGCTGCAATGGTGTTCACGCCACCTCCTTAATCTTTCTAGTGTTGTTTTCTTCAAAACTCACCTCCACAAACGGCAGTTGGGGTTTTATCAGTGGTAGTAGTTGTGCCAACAATGGCTCTTGGCAGCACTTCTAGATTGCAGGTTTTGAGACCAATATATCGCTGCTCTCAAATGGTTGAGTTTGTTGTTTTTTTCCAAGCTCTTATACCAATTGATAAAATTAGAAAATTATAGACTCAAAACTCCTACTAATTTTAATTAACGCATGGATAACATTATTATTATATTTAACTTTCTAACAATAACCCGAACTAATAATTAATTGAACTAGATAACTTCAGTTATGGAAAACATATACTCTAACATAGATGATCTGTCCTGTATGTGACCAACAGGACACATCGTGTTGTTTAGAAAGAGGACGTTGGAGAGGTGGGTGTAAAGGAGTTTTTCCAATTGAATGTGTAATTTGTGAACGTAGGTGTGGAGTGACTTTTCGTTATTATTATTTATTGCAGGGAGCACCGACGTTTTTTCGAGTTACATTTTATGTTCCTTTGGAATAATGTACGAGGGAAATTCGTCAGAGAGTGTTGCATAGCTTACGTGACCTCCAGTTTAACTGTTTTTATTATTATTTTTAATTGGTTTAAAATTGATTAATATATGATTATTATAAAATACATTTTTTTAAAATTTATATAAAATTTAAATTATATAACTTATAAATTTAATATTTTAAATTTATATAATATATAAAATAAATATTAAATTTATTTATATATTAAAAATATTTAATATAATAAAAAATCAAAATATTATTCAAAATTATATATGAAGATTTTAATTTTTTTTTTAAATCATTTTTTAATTAGACTTCAACTTATATGGCGAAAGATCACTAATTTGAAATTTTGTAATACATAATGCGTAATATGATTTCTTTTCAGATAATTGGTCAAATTTTTTGGAAATCTTCATGACAGGTTGTAGAGAGGGCATTACACAATTGGAGGACTATTCCGGCTTCAACTTCACTCTTTATTATCCATTTCTTGGTACGATATATGTTAACAATGCTCTTTTTCAAAATCAAGGCTAGAAGAAAACAATATCTAGTGGGCTTTATAATATTTGCAATTTTACATGGTTTAAGAAGGTGGTCATAGGAATACTAATGTATATGTCTTCACAATAGAATCTCGAAGGAACATTTCAAAAACAACATCCTTAAAACAATAAGACACAGTCAATCAACACAAACAAATTTAATAATTTACATTAAAATCTAGGAAATTAGATATGAAGAACTTCTAAAAGGTTTCTACAAATAGCGAATTTCCAATAAATTAGAATTTCAACATATGTGTGCATCATATTCCCAATCTGTTATTTAATTGCATGGTTGAAAACCAAATTAGTAAATGGTATATCAAATGTATCAATAATTTTAGGTTAAGAATGTCTTATTCAAGTTTCACGTTGTCCCTTAAAACATGACCTATATATAAAGGGTGACCAACTCTTCCAAATACCATGAAAGAAAAATGGAAGGTAAAAATAAAAGACCAAATGAATAAAAAACTTTGAAAATCATGTGAATGCAATTAAGCATCATCTCACTGGATTTGATGACTTTTATGTTTTGAAACACCTCAAAACATCTCCTTTATAAGAACGTTTCTAACAAAAAATAAGAAGTAAACAAGCCTTAAGAAGCATATAACAAATTATTTGAATGAAATTTAGTTTAACTAGGTTGATGGAACAACCTCTTACTCTAGTAATCCTTGTAAATATTTTTAACCATCTTGGCCAAAGCTAAACTCAAATATACTCATTGAATGAAATTTATTTTAGCTCATATAAAATTATATGCTAAAGTTATATTCAATTTCAAAACTTGAAAATAGCATCTAAACCAATACAAAAAAATACCAAATACAATTCATTAATATTATATATTATATCTGAATAGTCAAGTCAAATCACTAAGTGGAGGGGGTCCATTGTCTGACAAAAAAGGCGGTCTTATACATCAATTTGGCATCTCAATGGGCCATGATATTTAATTAATATAATTACTATTATTAGCAGGCTAGGTTTGAGTAACTCCACGAATTGTATTTTGCATGAAGAGAAATCATGAATGTATACAAGGAGAGGGAAACTATTGGAATTCATATTCCAATGTCTCTTCGTCTTCTTTACTTTCCTATTTATATTTTACAATAATTTCCTAATCCCAAATATTAGGTTTCAATATCCCCCCATTAATATGAAGGGATGTTGGTGAGTCCAAGCATCTTTATGAATCTTTCAAACTTTTCTCTTCCAAACGCTTTCGTGAATATGTTTGTAATATGCTCATTTTTGGAACAATGGCGTAACTGAATAGTCTTGGACTCAACATGATGTCAAATTAGATGATACTTTGTATTGATATGCTTGGTCTGATCATGTCACTTTGGGTTCTTGGGCAACTTTATTGCAAAAGTGTTGTCAATCAAAAGAGGAGTAGAATGCACTTGTTTCTCCTGCAAATCTTCAAGAATTTTCCTAAGACACATAATTTCCTTCATTGCTTCTGTTGTTCTCACACATTATGGAATCTGCATAAATTGATTATGTTGTTCCTTTGTAGACAGTTTTAGGTTGGAGAATTGTGCCAAAGAATCTATGTAAGGTTTTGATTTTAATTGGATGGCTAATGCTTTAAAATTTTAAACATATGTAAATCCTAAGTATTTATGAGAAAATAGAAGGGTTAATTCTTCATTCCTAACTGAATTAATCTTTAAAATGATTTGGAAAGAAGAATTTAAGAAGATATATAATTCCTTAAACATTCATATTGAATATCTAATTTTTTATATACAGTAGATGCGCGTACAAATTTTCTACAACCAAATAATACATGTCCTAGAAATGACAAAAGGCAACAATTAAAAGATTTAGATGAATTAACTAAGAAAAATAGTTTTAGTAAAGTGATATCTTTTAATAATTATAAATTTGCAAGGGGATTTCAGAGAGATTGGCATTCAATCTATTCTTACCCAAACTCCTATGTTACCTTGAACATGTGCAGAAAAATAAAAATGGAAACATAAATGAATAACCAAAAGAACTCACAGAGATACAGAAGTTGCTTCGAATGAATCCAAAATCCTTATATTATCTTCAAAAATGGCTTAGAAAATTACATTCATATCATTGGTTCATCACAAGGGTTCAACCCCCTTTTCATTTGAGTTACAAAATACTTATAGAGTTCGACTCAAAATATCTAGACTTGAATACAAATTTATTACAAACTAGAATATCATCCAAACTGATTTGGATATTACAAAAATAACACTGAAAAATAGCAAATATGAAATGATTTTAACACTACACATATTTCGAGGGCTGCTATTTGATGTCTACTCCTACTTGTTAGAAAATTATATATTACAGAGCAATGCAACACATAAAATATGCGGAAAAAAAAAAGCACACAAAACACATAAAACTAGAGAGACACAGATATATGTGGTTCACCTAGTTTGGGCTACGTCCACCCTGAACAACCAGTCCTTCCTTTCTATTATTCAGCAAAATGAAGAGACACAACGTACAGCAGATCCGATGTATATCCTCTGTTCTCTCTCACAATCTCCCTATCTGTTTCTCGCTCTGAGAATACACATACATTACATAGCCACAATACAATACCCTCATAAAAACGAGGGGTTTCCTTCTAGGGAAAAAACCCTAAACTAAACATAACTTCTACCATCAGATCATTCGCCTAATGAACGGCCCAGATTGACTAGAAATTACTATACTTTTACAAGGCAATTTTACATATGTTTTTAGCTTCATGAGCGCTGCCCTCGAAACCAACTACCAGGGGGGGCTCCATAAAGTTGCAGCCACCCCCCCTAGACCCCCCAGGAAGCGTTTAATTTCGGGCGGCGTTGCTGCCCCATTAAGGTACAGGGATCCAATGTTGTGATACAAAATAAACAAGATAATCAGGCTCCACACCCAACACTACTTAGCTAGGTAAAATTTAGCATTATGTTATATTCGATCAACTCACATAATTTATCCCATCTCTTATCATCCGAGATAGAAAAATTTATCAACTTTATATATGACTCATCAACTTTAGTATATTTTCCAAAAGTAAGCCTAGTTAGACACAAATGCTTTATTCCATGTTGAATGAATAAATCATAATATAAGCCTTCGATGAAAGCTTTGCCAATTATTATTCCTCTAATTTTGGCAAACTTGGTTTTGTCTGCTACTATCTCATGTAGCATGTGTTGATAATATTCAAGTGGAATCAATTGGCCACCTATACCTTGCAAATCTGGTAGTCCATTTTGATGTAGATTATTGAACTTTCTGTGAAATTTCTTGATCTGAGCTTCTAAGTTTTGACACTTATTCTCGAGTTGTAACATTAAATTTCTCTTTGTTAAAACTTTATTACTTCCAATACTACTTCAGTTATGTCTTTAATCCAAAATTATTCAGTTCATCGTTAGCTTTTTAGTTTAAGACTTTAATTATCCTTGTGGCTTCCCCTGGTTTGTCGTCCATATCTTCTTTGATTTCTGCTATTGCTGCTTTTGATCTCTGCAATAAATATTTTGTTCAAAAATAATTTCAATGGAAGGCCATAACTCAGTTATAGATGCATTCTTATCAATCCAAATGTTTTCTTTGGCATGAGATAAAGTTTGTGCAATCAATTATTAATTCTCATAAATTTCCGATTACTTAGTTAACTTGAATTTTTTTGAATCTCAGCCAAATATGCATTATCAAATTTCATTTTACTTTCTTGAATATTTTCGAGTTGCACCTTAAGTTTTTCAGTTTATTTATCTTTCAAAGATAAATCTCCCATGGCCCTTGATAATTTATCTGCTGAATTTTGATTAGTAGACTATGTTTATGTTGTGATTACTACTTCTATAGATGCCCCTACCATAGAATTTGTCACTGTGGAAGTGCATGTTGTAATACTAAGTTGTTTCTCTCTTTCCTTAATCAACTTCTCCATTTCTGCTTCCATTTTTTGAATTTGCATGTTCTGATCAGCAATCATTTTAAGCATGTTTTCTTTTTCCTTCTCTAATTGGCCAACTTCTCATGCTTGTGGATGTTCATAGGTGGGAAGCTTTATTTTTTTCCTTAATGTTTGATTATCAACATTCCTATTCACGATTATCTCCTCTGTTGCCTTAACATCTATAAGATATAATCCTAATTTCAAAACCAGATCTTCAAGTCCTTTAATTATTGTTCCTTATCTAAAGAAGACGTTTTTTCTAGCTTTAATTGAGAATTAATATTATTTAATTATGTTTGCATCTTAGAAGCTCCCATGATAGAACTTGTCAAGGATGTGTAAATCATCTCCCCTAATTTCTTGTGTAAATCAATTTGATCTATAGGATGATTTTTTTTTGGTGTCAAAAGAAAGCAAGGAAGTTTTATAATCCTTAGTTATCGTTGGTACAGGGACCTTTGGCTCCCGAAACACCAATTGGAATTGTCCCTTCTCACTGTATAATGCCAAAAGTAACCTTGTTTGCGTTGTATATGATTGCTTCCAAAACTATACATATCTCAAAATATTGAGTGATTCATTCTTCTTTTTCATTTCTAGGAATCTACAAAATATACTTTTTTGCCTCGAAGAAGGAGAGGAAGGAGAAAAAGAATTTGTTTTGGTTTCTTCTATATGCTGAAGTGAGAATGGTGATTATTTTGTAAATACAATTGTAGAATGTCCTTTAGAAGTTTGAACTTCTGAATATTCTTCCTCTTCATTTGTTGTTGTTGGCTTCCTTCTTTTCATGACTTTAAAATTTGTTTGTTGCAATTCTGATCCTAATGGAGACTGGCTCTCCCTTGGCCTTTTTAACTCCTTATTGGTAGTTTTTGGAGTCTCTAACATTTTTTAACTGGAGATTATTTCTTCAGATTCATATAATGTAGTCTCATCTCAATCATCTTTATTTTCAAGTTCCTCAATTTTTGGTTTAGGCATATGGGCATAAGGTGTTGATTTATGTGCAACTCTTACTGATGATATAATTACCAGTGGGTTATAAGACCAAATGAAACTCAAATTGAAATTTATCTATTTTAATAAAACATCAACCTCTTTCTCTGTATCTCTTGTGTTTCCTATAAAAGGGCCAAACTGTACTTTCAATTTAAACTGAGATTTTTGCTTCCTAGCAATGATGTGAACATCATCTACATTCATCATTTCCCTAATATACTCAAGAGAAAAAAATTATCAATGGGAGGAATACAAGAAACTTGTATGGTTGTAATTCACATCCATAAATCCTAATTTCAGTGAAATTCTGGTGTAAATACCAGTATCCAACTTTAGTTTCCTCAATTAGATGTAAAATTCTCTTAATTTTAGTTGAAATTCTAGGAACAACATCACTTTTTAATAAATAATTTTCCACATACAGGAATTGATTAACAAAATCGTCGAATGAGAATTTTTCAGAGGTATTTCTCACAAGTGATGTCCAATGAATGAATGACTGTGGGGTGCCTGTAGCATCCAAAATTTGCAAAGGGAACTTAAATATTTTAGACTGATGATATAGAAACAAGTAAATCATAACTAATTGATATTTGGAGGAACCTTCTGCACTGAACTTCAAGAATTTATCATGAATTGAATCAGACATAAAATTAATGTAGTTGAACATTATTGATGGTTTTTTACTAGAAGAGAATACTGACATAAATCCCAATATGACTTCATCAACCCATTGATCATTAGTGTATCCTAATAGACATGACATTAGGGAAATGACCTTCCTAGACATTTCAGGGAACATAACAATAAAATAGGGAGGATTGGTTTTGGTTAATTCAAAATTCTCAAGCAAGAAAGATTCAAAAATGTGGGCTCTTCTGAAAATGATAGTTTTAGTAAATTTCCATTAATGCATAAGTAGAAAATGGATGCAACGGTTCTTGAGGATTTAGGTAGAGGGCTTGCAAAATTGATTCAGAAGTCACATAGAAAAGAGTTTCATTGTTTGTGTTATTACAACACTTTGGCTAGCTAGATATTGAGCTCCACACCAGGAAACAAATTCTAGAAAATGATAGGTTTGTGGAAAACAAAACCGTGGCAATAGGGATGATGGGCCTCTAAATTAGACGTAAATTAAGGCCCATCTAACCTTTCTTAGGGCCATCTACCTCTCTTATGCACATAAAAGGATATATTAAATCTCTCCTTCTGCACTTAATAATGTTTTCTTATGCTTTAATATTTTCTTAGAAAGGTTTGAAGGTAATTGCATATTTGTGCCTAATATTTGTTATTTTTGTAGAATATTGTGAGAATATTGGGCATATTACGCATATTTGGAGAAGAAGATGATTTATTGAATTCCTCCCTGCCACTGGAAGATCAAGATTGGAGAATAAATGAGCAGGGAATTATGGATAAATATTGAAGAGATTCAAGGGGGTTGTCCACCCTCCTTAACTATCAAAGGCAGCTAAGCAAACTCAAGACGAAGTGCAGTCAATCGATGGTTTACTTGGAGTCAAAGTGGAATCAATCACTATGTTTTAGGGAGTTGTTGGTAGCTTCCCTTTAGGATAAATAAAGCTGATCAAGACCTAATTAGGGGACTTCCATTCCACTCCACTTCCTTTCAATGCCATCCCATTGGATTCGAAGTTTTGCTATAAAGCCATGTGGATCTATTAAAACTTTGATGGATGTAACAGCCTGTTATTTTTATGAAATGAGTAGAGAGATGCCATTTTATTAATCTAGTTCGAGAGAGCTGGGCTCGTGGGTTAGGGCGCAACCCATGTACCCGTTCTCTGCTATTTCCATTCTTTTCTTTCATGTCATTTAGCTAGTTTTTCTTCTAAACATTTAGTTAGTTTTTTGGTATTTTTATTAATGTTTTAGTTCACTTCCTATTGTCTTTTTCTATAGATTTAATCTGCTTATAGAGTGGTAGAATAGTGATAAACTCCATAAAGTTGTGAGGTCCGCCTTCCCCTCTCAACTCTGTCAATAGAGCTCGAGGAGGGTAGACCTTTCACCACAAAACAAAAATGATTTCTCGCTTATGATTTCCTAGAAATAGATTAGATTAGTGCTTGCATATTCATGAAAATATTGTATGTATTTCTTGCATAAATAGGCAGTTTGATAACAGGTACGGGAAGCATAGCCCAGAGGGAATTTCTTCAGCACCTCTTGGTTCGTCTTCCATCTCCCTTTCATCTTTGTTGTTACGCTCTGCGCACTGCTGTTACGCCCTCCATCTCTGCTTTTACCCACTTATTCTCACTGCCTTACCATTTTTCTGCAAAACACTTGAAAAACCATTCAAATCCATTTGAACGTGACCTACGCCTTTGCTACTTGAGTCTCCCACCGTCGTACATCGCACTTCGCAAATTGCAACTCTTAGCTTTTACCTTTAAACACTTACCACTGGTTCTTGCGATTGTAATATTGCGACATTGCATATCGCAAATCGCAACTTTTCCCTTATTCTTTCAGACTTACCGCCATGTCATCCCTATCGCAAATCGCATCCCGCAGTTTTTATCCTATTGCAAATCACAACCCGCAAATATTATCCTATCGCAAATTGCATCACACAACTTTTCCCTTTCTCCCTTAACACTTAAAATTGTTCTTGCTGATTACGATATTGCAATCATGCCCCACTCTTGGTTCCATCGTCACGTCGCCCATTGCAAATTGCACTTCGCACTATTTAGATTTTACCTTTAAAACAATAACCACTTGTTCTTGTGATTGCAATATTGCGAAATCACAAATTGCAAATCGCATCATTTAGCTTTTCGCATAACACTTACTTCTCATTCCACCAATTTGATAACTCTGCCACGTCACTCATCGCACTTCGCACTTCGTAGAACTTACCACATCACAGATCGTAACCTGCAACTTTTACTGCGTCGCAAATCACACTTTGCACATTCTAGTTCGTTCTTGTCAATTCTTACCGCTAACCCCTTAAACTTGCGATATTGCGATTGTGACATCACATATCACCAATTTTTTCCTCCGTCACACTCCGCCATGTCACTCGTCGCAAACCACACTTTGTACATTTTAGTTCGTTCCTGTTAATTCTTATCGATATCCCTTCAAACTTGTGATATTGCGATTGCGACATCGCACATCTCAATTTTTTTCCTCCATCGCACTTCGCCATCGCACTTTTGAGTTCTTTCCACTCCAAAGTCATTTCTCATGCTATAATAAATTTTTATAAGGGTTTAACCCCATCTTTGCGCTTCCAAACCTCATTTCATGTGTTAAACCACCCCATTAGCCTCTTTTAGCCCCTTTCTTCCCTCCAAGCTGCAAATTAACTCTTTTTAATTGGATTTGAGTCATGGATAGATTAGTTTCATGGATAGGAGCATGGTAGATAGATCATAGGATAAGTAGAGTGAATTTAGCCATTTGGCCCAGTTAACTGTTGTTTAGAATTAGTTTCTTTTTTGCAAATTAAATTATTCTCCTTCCTATCATTTCTTTTCAACAATTCAATTTAGTTCCTTACAATCATTTCCTTCCTGCACAATAAATTAGTTCCATTTCTATCATTTCATTTCTGCAATTTAGCTTAGTTTCATTGGAGTATGAAAGACTTCACTAAGAACCCCTAGAAGTAGCACCCTTTCGTAGAGCGGAAGAGGATGACATGAACATAATGCATTTGCTGTGTATATATCACTGTCACCTCAAATTTTGTACGAACCGGGTTGATAAAGTAAAGTAGGGAAGCCACTGGGAGTTGCAGAACTCTTGGTGCAATACCAGGGCTCACCACTTTTTGGCGTCGTTGCCCGGGAGGTGTCTAGTAGATGCTTTAATTCAGTTTTAGCATTATTTTCTGCTTTCCTTTTCATGTTGTTTCTAAAATATTTAAAAATACAAAAAAATCTGAATTTTATGCCTCATAGGAGTAGGGATACTCAGAATATATATTTTTTTAAATACTTCTCCAATACCAACCCCCCCCCCCAGACCACGTGGTGCAGTAACAGCCACATCACCATACACTTTTGAAGGAAGAAGAGATGGATGGATATGATGAAAATGAAGAAGATCTTATTGGGTTTCCCATTCAAGATATGGGCATCACTGTACCTATGAGGAAAATCCCTCCATCTTTCCTTCCCAACTTACATGGTATGAGGACATAGGATCCAGAAACATTTCTCTTTGAATTTGAGATACTTTGTAGGTCTTATGAATACTTATTACACACTAAAAAACTGAGATTGTTTCTTGCAACATTTAAGGATAGAGCTCTTAAATGGTTCGTGAGTCTAGGTACTAATTCAATAAGATCATGGAACAATATGCAAAAGATATTTCTAAAAAAATATAAAGATCGTGATCTTAGAGAAATTTATTTTAGAATGAACCAATAAGAATATGAGAACCTTGAGGATATAATAGAGAGGTTCATGTATAATGTTAAGAGGGAAAAATTGCATCATATAGGATTTGACACACTAAAAACCCTCTTACTTGGAACAATTAGGGATGAGTGGATTGATCTCCTTAATCTCATGAGTAGAGGAGATGTATACCAATTGCCACTTGAAGAAATTTGTGAAACATGAAAGTGGATATACAGAGGAAGGGAAAGAGTAAGTAAATCAACATCAACATTGGTAAGGCAAGATGAACTTGGAAATTTTCTTGATAACTTTAAAACAAAAATTCTTAGAAATCTAAGTGAACAAGTAGAAATGTTAAGAATGCAAAATGAGAAAAAAGAAGATGCTGATATTTTTGTTATCCATGCAAAATCATATGCTATTAAATGTTGTTCATCATTCCCCAAGTTTAAAGAAGTTTACCAAGAAGACAATGGAGCAAGGCAATCACCAAAGAAGCTATGTTATGTAGCTCCAACCTTGGCCAGCTCACCTCCAAACCAATTGGCAACATGGTTGACAAGGTCCTTATTGGGAAAATCCACAATATCCTCAATATTTCCATCCATATCCTCCATACCCAACTCCATGCTATCCCTACCATCTGCCTCCACCACAACCACAGCCTCAACCACAACCATATCATATATCAACCCCCACTCAACTATCTGTACCACCATTTCCAAACCCACGCCATGAAGTATCTCAGCCCACTTACAATGCTGAGCTACAACACTACCAAACATATCCTCTAGTCTGGAAAACATAAAGAAGAAGAAGATATGAATGAGGAGATCAAAGAATCAAGGGCTGCACTTGATGAAGAGAAGATATCAGAATCAGATGTTGAAAAAGTTCCCTCATGTTTACCAGCATTTCCTCCATGTGTTCAAGAGACCAATCAGCAAAAAGAGGAAGACTTGAATGTCATAATAGAAGAGGACATCCAAGGTGATCCAACTCAGCAAGTGAACCAAGGGCATGACAACTATATTGACATATGGTTCCAAACAGTCATTAAGCTGCAGCAGCACACTCTTCTCCAACAACACTTGATACAATCCCAGTCAAAGAAATTCATCTCTCATATTCAAGTACATGTCAGAGCATGTATTCCAAGTGTGCACCTGATCTTATCCATCATATTTATTTGTACATGGATCCATTGGAATTATTCCTATACTTGAAAAAGTTTTTGTTTTTTTCAAGTAGAGTAGGAAAGTGAAAAAAAGGAAAAAAAAGGAAGGGAAAGAATAAAATCTCATATGAAAACCTCTTTGAGGCATCTCAGATTGGCTCACTAATTGAAAACATCCATGAGGTGGTCATTGTGTTGAAAAATAAATAAATAAATAAAATATTCGAGCTGAAAACCTCTTTTGAGGTGCCTAGGTAGACCTTCTAGTTGAAAAAAAAAAAAAAAGATAAAAAATTGTGCATTTCTACAGGTATCTCTCTCTAGTGAATGCATGTGCTCTCCAACCTTTGAAAGCAGAAAACAAAAAGTTGGCACAAAAAGAAAATTTGGTTAACACTTTAGTCAAAGGTAGTCAAACTTAGACTTCCTCCTCCTATGCTCAGAAATTCCAATAGGACCTCAAGCAAATTATCGAATGCAGCTTGAGAACCAGCAAAGACAACTTCGACAGCCATATCAACAACAACTTCAATATCAATTGAAAAAACAAATCAATGGTAAGGCTCAGATATGAAATCATCTAACCCTTTCTTTGAATCTATTTTAGCTTAATAAAACATTAAAAAGTGTGAGAAGGAGAGTTTTTTATATAGCCAAAATCAGTAGCAGAGCAACCTTAGCCTTATCTAGCAATTAGCCTCACTTTTTCCACTAAAAAAAGAACATCCAAGGTGATCCAACTCAGCAAGTGAACCAGGGGCATCACAACTATATTGACATATGCTTCCAAACAATCATTAAGCTGCAACAACACACTCTTCTCCAACAACACTTGATACAATCCCAGTCAAAGCAATTCATCTCTCATATTCAAGTACATGTCAGAGCATGTATTCCAAGTGTGCACCTAATTTTATCTGTCATATTAATGTGTACATGGATCCATTGGAAGTATTCCTATACTTGAAAAAGGTTTTGTTTTTTTCAAGTAGAGTAGGAATGTGAAAAAAAGGAAAAAAGAAGAAGGGAAAGAATAAAATTTCATATGAAAACCTCTTTGAGGCGTTTCAGATTGGCTCACTGATTGAAAACCTCCATGAGGTGGTCATTGGGTTGAAAAATAAATAAATAAATAAAATATCCGAGGTGAAAACCTCCTTTGAGGCGCCTAGGCAGACCTTCTAGTTGAAAACCTCATGGAGGCAGCTAGTAGGCCTTAAAAAAAAATTAAAAAAAAAATTAAAAAAATTGTGCATTTCTACATGTATCTCTCTCTGATGAATGCATGTTCTCTCCAACCTTTGAAAGTAGAAAAAAACAAGTTGGCGCAAAAATAAAATTTGGTTAACACTTTAGTCAAAGGTAGTCAAACTTGGACTTCCTCCTCCTATGCTCAGAAGCTCCAATAGGACCTCAAGAAAATTATCGAATGTAGCTTGAGAACCAGCAAAGACAGCTTCGACGGCCATATCAATGACAACTTCAATATCAATTGAAAAAACAAATCAATGGTAAGGCTCAGATATGCAATCATCTAACCCTTTCTTTGAATCTATTTTAGCTTAATAAAACATTAAAAAGTGTGAGAAGGAGAGTTTTTTATATAGCCAAAATCAGTAGCAGAGCAACCTCAGCCTTATCTAGTGATTAGCCTCACTTTTTCCACCAAAAAAAAGAACAAGACAAAAGTAAAAAGGACTTGAGAAAGTGGGCAGTAAGCAGCTCGTTGTAATAGAGGAAAAGGAGTGCCAAGGGATAACCAAGGGTGAACTTAATTCACAGGAAAAAGAACTGTGAGTTTACTTTGCATGCAATAAAAACAAAAACGAAATAAAAATAAAAGAAAAGAAAAGAGAGTCTGAAAAAAGTCAAATAAAAGGTGGATCCACCACATCTTGGCATGCAAAACAAATTTACTTAAGGAATATGAGGAACTCCATGAAGCACCTACAAGAACAATTGCAGCAAGAAGAATAGAAAGAAGATTAGCAGAAGAGCAGCGCATGGGCCAATAAAACAGAAAATGAAATAAGCCAACATATAGGAAAGACCATAAGTCAGGGATGATGAATAGGTTGCTCAGAGGATGAGCAACAATTTCATTAGGGGGTGATGATGGGCCTCTAAATTAGACATAAATTAAGGCCCATCTAACCTTTCTTAAACCCATCTACCTCTCTTATGCACATAAAAGGATATATTAAATCTCTCCTTTTGAACTTAATAATGTTTTCTTATGCTTTAATATTTTCTTAGGAACGTTTAAAGGTAATTTCATATTTGTGCCTAATATTGGTTATTTTTGTAGAATATTGTGAGAATATTGGGCATATTACACAGATTTGGAGAAGGAGATGATTTATGGACTTGCTCCCTACCACTCAAAGATCAAGATTGGAGAATAATTGGGCATAATGTCAAGAAATTATGGATAAATATTGGAGAGATTCAACGGGGTTGTCCACCCTCCTTAACTATCAAAGGCAGCCAAGCAAACTAAAGACGAAGTGCACTCAATCGATGGTTTACTTAGAGTTAAAATGGACTCAATCACTATGTTTTAGGGAGCTGTTGGTAGCTGCCCTTTAATATAAATAAATTTGATCAAGAGATAATTAGGGGACTTCCATTCGACTCCACTTCCATTCCATTCCATTGGATTCGAAGTTTTGTTGTAAATCCATGAGGCTCTGTTAAAACATTTATGGATGTAACAGACAGTTCTTTTTATGAAATGAGTAGAGAGATTCCATTTTATTGATCTAGTTCTAGGGAGCTGGGCTCGTGGGTTAGGCCCCAACCCATGTACCTTAGCTTCTCTGTCATTTATGTTCTTTTCTTTCATGTCATTTAGCTAGTTTTTCTTCTGAACATTTAGCTAGTTTGCTGGTATTTTTATTGATGTTTTAGTTTGCTTCCTGTTGTCTTTTGCTGTAGATTTAACCTACTTACAAAGTGGTAGAACAGTGATAAAATCCATAAAGCTGTGAGGTCAGCCTTCCCCTCTCAACTCTGTCAATAGAGCTCGAGGAGGGTAAACCTTTTCCCACAAACCGAAAATTCTTTCTCGCTTATGATTTCTTGGAAATAGATTAGATCAGTGCTTGCATCTTCATGAAAATATTGTCTGTCTTTATTGAATATATAGGTAGGTTGATAACAGGTACGGGTAGAATAGCCCAGAGGGAAGTTCTCCAACACCTCCTGCTTCGTCTTCCACTGCACACTGTTGTTACACCCTCCATCTCCGATTTTTCCCACTTATTCTCACTGCCTTACCCTTTTTATGCAAAACACGTGAAAAACCATTCAAAACTATTCAAACATGACCTCCGCCTTTGCTCCTCGAGACTCCTGCCTCCGTACATTGCACTTCACAAATCACAACTCTTAGCTTTTACCTTTAAACACTTACCATTGGTTCTTGTGATTGTGATATTATGACATCACATCGCAAATCGTAACTTTTCCCTTTTTCTTTCAGACTTACCGCCACGTCATCCATATCACGAATCGCATCCCGTAGTTTTTATCCTATCGCAAATCACATCCCGCAATTCTTATCCTATTGCAAATCGCATCCCACAACTTTTCCCTTTCTCCCTTAACACTTACCGTTGTTCTTGCCAATAGCGATATTGCGATCGTTCCCCACTGTCAGTCCCACCACCACGTCGCCCATCGAATATCATAAGTCACATCATTTAGCTTTTCACATAACACTTACCGCTCATTCCGTCGATGCGATAACTCCACCATGTTACTCGTCGCATATCAGACTTCTCAGAAATTACCACATCGTAGATCGCAACCTGCAACTTTTACCACGTCACAAATCGTACTTCACACATTCTAGTTCATTATTGCTAATTCTTACCTATAACCACTTAAACTTGTGATATTGTGATTGCGACATCGCATATTGCAATGTTTTTCCTCCATCGCACTCCGCCACGTCACTCATCGTAAACCACACTTTGCACATTTTAGTTCATTCCTGTTAATTCTTACCGCTATCCCTTTAAACTTGCGATATTGTGATTATGACATCAAACATCGCAACTTTTGTCCTCCATCTCACTCCACCATCGCACTTTTGAGTTCTTTCTGCTCCAAAGTCATTTCTCACGCTATAATAAAGTTTGATAATGGTTTAAACCCCTCTTTCCACTTCCAAACCTCATTTCATGTGTTAAACCCCCCCATTAGCCTCTTTTAGCCCTTTTCTTACCACCAAGCTGCAAATTAACTCTTTTTAATTAGAATTGGGTCATGGATAGCTTAGTTGCATAGATAGGAGCATGGTAGATAGATCATAGGATAAGTAGAGTGCATTTAGCCGTTTGGCCCAGTTAAGTGTGGTTTAGAATTAGTTTCCTTTCTGTCATTTCTTTTTTTGCAAATTAAATTAGTTGCCTTCCTATCATTTCTTTTTAGCAATTTAATTTAGTTCCTTACAGTCATTTCCTTCCTGCACATTAAATTTGTTCCATTTATGTCATTTCCTTTCTGCAATTTAGTTTAGTTTCATTGGAGTACGATAGACTTCACTAAGAACCCCTAGAAGTAGCACCCTTTCGTAGAGCGGAAGAGGATGACATGAAAATAATGCATTTGTTGTGTGTATAGCACTGGCACCTCAAATTTTGTACGAACCCGGGGTTGATAAAGTAAAGTAGGGGAACCCCTAGGAGTTACATCACTCTTGTTGAAATACCACGGCTCACCAAGGGACTCCAAAAAATAAAATTCATCACTGGCGTCTTGGTGTTAGTGCTCCTTAGTTTCCCAAGGCTGAGAAAGGAAACCAAAGAGGTAACCAAAAACCAACTTTTGACTTGGTATCTAGCCCTACCAAATTAAAGAGGGCTCTCTCAAAATCAACCTCACAGCCAATGGAAGTGAATGGAGTGTGAAAATTGCTTAAACTTAAGAAACCTACTATTAAATGTTGATTTACTTCTCCGACTTACATAAGTTATTAATTTGAATATTCAAAATTAACATCGAAGTAATACAGTTAACAACCTACACATACATATCAAATACTGAATAACATGCTCATAGACAAATGACACACAAGGATTTTCATGACAAATGTTCCCAGAAAACCCCAATGCAGGAAAACCAATGTTGCTAGCTTCTGGAGGGTTTTTATTATTATGCATATTCTAAGTACAAAAATCCTGGGCACCAAAATTAGTTCACCTGACAGAAATATAAATGTTAGCAATACCTCTATCCCGGAGACAGAAAAATATGACCGATTCACACCCTCAAACGGGATTTACATTACTCAGACCCTTTCCGACTTCTGGAAACCCCAGCACTGCTCTGAAGCCCTTTGTGTCAGCCTAGATGTCTTGTGTCAGCCTCTACACTACTCAGGAATGGCTAGCATCAACCTAGAAAGGGTTACGCTACCCCTGCGCTGCCCTAACTGGGCCAACGTCAGCCTTGCTCGGCTCCTGATACCTCTGTGCTGCCCCTACTGGGCTCTTGGCTCGACTGCGTAGCTGCTGCCTTTGCACTGATATGGAATGCTCCTTATCTTCCCTCATTGTACTCTTGGCCCGGGATCAAACTATCCCGCTTGCAATATTGCCCCTTGTTGCAGCTAAAACACTTCTGAAATTCTTAGCAAACCATGCCCTAAAATCTCAGCTTAACTTCAGTGCTTTTTCAGTGCGTGTGTTCTCCAAATGACCCCAAGCTCTTCTCTTATAATATTCTCATTGAAACATCAACGGTCGTGATCTAATCTCTAATCGACGGCTAAGATTATAAGCTACTTGATCCGCGTCACTTAAGTAATCCTCATTACATGTTTAATTTAATTCACTTTAATATTTTAATTTTCCTAAGTGAGACTTAGGGTCCTTAATTAAAAAGATTAATTATTTGAATAAAAATTAAACCAGATGGAATTCTTCTAAACTCTTTCTTGGTATTGGAGATCTCATGTACTTCAGCTCCTCCACAAAGTTTGGGAGCTAGAGCACATCCGATGCTACCCCAACACCCCAAAATCTCAACACTCCCTCTTAGCGAGGAATGTGCTCTAGCAATACACTTCACCCCGAAGTACTGCTCTAATCTCTGGTATTGGTATCTACGCTGATTCTTGGCCTGTTTCCCTTCATGATTGCGCTGCTGCTGCTCTTCTGTACTTCTGCCCATGACACTGCCACCGTCACTACTACATCTGTACTGTAGCTCCCTCTCAAATTGTTGCATCATGCTGCTAACTGTTGCATTGTAAATCAGTTACTAAGAGTAAGCAATTAAAGGACCCCTGCCCAATGACTGACAAGTCAGTCAAGATGCATCTCATCACTAAAGCTCCATAGGCTTCTTCTCTGCACTGTCCTCCTAAAGCCATTATGTTGTTGCAACTCTGCACTGCGTAAGCATGCCTCCTTTGTGCTGCTGAAGTCTCATCAACTCCTCTGCGTTGCTGCCTCTACGTTGATGCTGCATCTGCACCGTGCTACTCCCTCTTCAGCGTCTCAACCTCTATCTTTGCTTCATTCCTGATCTTTTCACCCATTACTCCAGTAATTCCTTGCTACTGTCTTAAGGCTCCCGTAGCTCGGATGTGATCCAAGAGTTGGACTACTCAAGGATCCTGCCACCACTATGTAGCTTCTCTATAGATCAATATTTCCCCACTTCTATGGTTCATGAGTGCTCATGGCTACGTCATCGTCAGAGCCATCATCTGCTACAACAACCTTGGAAATAGAAGCTTCCTTGTTCTTCTTCCTTTGAGGACAATTGCTGGAGAAGTATTCAAGTTCGACACATTGGAAACATTTGATCTATGATAGATCACACTTATTTTTCCCTTGCCGCTTCTTTGATGCCAGGGATGCATCTTCCTCTTCCTCCTTCTTCACCTTGCCTGCTCCAGTGTTGGACTTCTTCTTGGTCATTAGGTGGATCTCCTCTTGTCGGAGGATAGCCCGCATATTGTCCCAGTTAGGAAGGTCCACTCCACCCGAAAGGCTTCGGAAAAATGTTTCCCAGTCCTTTGTGACTGCATTTAGATAATTCCTCACCATGACACCATCCTCCACCTTGACCCCTATGCCAGCCAGCTGATCTCGGATCGATTGTAGTCTTAATAACAAAGGATCGATTTCCTCTCCCTTGGCAATCATAAATAACCTCAATTGGTTCTCCAGAAGAACCTTCCTCTAGACGAACTTCCCTTGATACAATTTGGTTAAAGATTTCCACATATCATGAGTCATCTTCTTCTCGGCTATGTTTGGTACCACATGATCTTGAACCTCATTCATGATGAAGCTCTTGGCATGTGTCGCTGCTTAATTATGCTCTGCCGAGAGTTTCACATTGGTTGGTCTAGCTAAGACACTCTCTACATGCTCCGTCAGGTCATATGCCTCTAGGATTACCAAGATTTTGGCCTTCCAAATAACAAAGTTGGACAGACTGTCCAACCTATCCTCATCACGAAATCCATGTGGTGCCATCCTCTCAGATCTACTTTTTTAGAACATCTCTTCCTCTCCCTGCTTCTCAACTGAAGCTCAGATCTAGGGTCCTTGGAAAAAAGGCACCCTCTGCTCCCTCTGACAACTGATTTCCTCCTTGAAAATATACCAAACAAAATGAATCAGCTCTCTTTGATCACCCTATGATCGATCCTCATATTTTTTTTTTGGAAATGAAATTTGTTGAGAAGTTGTTCTCCTCCCGCTCTTTGTCAACTTAGCTTAGGCTTAATTCTGTACCGACAGAATCTTCACCCCACCAGAAACTGTTGAAAGTCTGCAGCTCAACTTCCGATTCACGACACTCTGCACATCAATCAATTACTAGAATGTGTCACCATGGCTGGCCTCTGCGTGAGCAGACTGGCTCAGTGCAGCGACTGCGCAGTGCACGCTGCTCCTGCATCCCTCTGGAAGGCACTGCGTCACCTAGATGGGACTGTGTCAGCCCTTGTGTGGCTCTTGCTACCTCTGCGTCCTTCTAGTGCTGTGCTGCCCTCTTTGGTTTCTCTGTTGCTACTACTACTTTTTTCAACACAAATTTTTTCAACATTCTTGCTGGAGATCCAGCTTTATCTGCAATCACTCTAATACCATGTGAAAATTTCTTAAACTTAAGAACCCCTACTTTTAAATATTGATTTACTTCTCCTACTCACATAATTTATTAATATGAATATTCAAAATTAACATCAAAGTAAATACCGTTAACAGCCTAAACATACAGATCAAATACTGAATAACATGCTCATAGACAAAGTGACACACAAGGATATTTTGGACAAACATCTTTGGAAAAACCCAATGCGGGAAAACCGGTGCTGCTAGATTCTTGAGGGTTTTTATTATCTTGCAGATTCTAAGTACAACAATCTTGGGCACCAAAAATGGTTAACCCGATAGAGAAATATAAATGGAAGAAATACCCTTATCCCGAAGACTAAAAAATATGACTGATTCACACCCTCAAACGGGATTTACAAAACTCATCCCATTTCTAGCCTCTGGAAACTCGTACGCTGCTCTGAAGCCCTCTGTGTCAGCCTCTGCGCTACTCAGGAAAGGCCTACGTCACCATAGAAGGGGTTACACTGTCCCTGCATTGCCCTAACTGGGCCTGCGTCAGCCTTACTTAGTTCATGCTGCCTCTATGCTTCCACTGCTGGGCTGTTGGCTGCACTGCATAGTTGCTGCTTCTGCGCTGATATCGAATGCTCCTTCTCTACCCTTGTTGTACTCTTGGCCTAGGATCAAACTATGCTGCTTGCCAATACTGCCCCTTGTTTCAGCTGAAACACTTCTGAAATTATTAGCAAACCACACCCTAGAATCTCAGCTTAGCTTCAATGCTCTACTAGTGTGTGTGTTCTCCAACTGACCCCAAGCCCTTCTCTTATACTTTTCTCGTTGAAACATTAACTAACATGATGTAATCTCTAATCGATGACTATGATTAGAAGCTTCTTTATCCACGTCACTTAAGTCATTCTCATTACATGTTTAATTTAATTCACTTTAATCTTTTAATTTTCATAAGTTAAACTTAGGGTCCTTAATTAAAAAGATTAATTATTTGAATAAAACTTAAACTAGATGGAATTATTCTAGATGGTTTCTTGGTATTGGAGATCTCATGTACTCCAACTCCTCCATAAAGTTTGGGAGCTAGAGCACATTCGATGCTACCCAAACACCCCAAAATCTCAACATGGAGAGTATTAGGGTTTTAGGATATTAATTAGCTCGGTAGGATTTATTTTATTATTTAGGTTTTGATGGATAAGAAGCACTAGAATAGGAACTAGGCCAAGTGTTCCAAAGGATCAACTGCAGTCATAAAAAGAGGCAAGATAAATGTAACTAGTGACACAATTTGAATTTGTCATTGTAGTGTGGTGAGGAAGAAATCATGTAGAAGGAGTAAATTGAACATACTTGTATGAATTCATTTACTTAGAAGATAAAAACACTTATATGAAAATCATAATAATAATAATAATAATAAAGATTTATAGGACCACATTGGATTGTTATGACAAGGTTGTTGAATGTTTGGACAAAAACGAAGAACATGGAATCTTTTAGGGTAATAATAAAGCTACATCAGTCAAAATGGTTACAAAAATGTGTGCAAAGCGTAGTCATAGAAAAGGGTGTGTGCTATTTGCAATGCATATCTCAAATTACAAAGGTAATGATGTTGAGGATGCAGATGTATTGAGCACATAAGAGAAATTTTGAGATCTAAAATGGGCCTCCTAAGGAATATTATAAAATAATAGTAGAAATAATCAAATAAGATACAATTACATCATCAAATTTTAGAGGAAAAAAGAAAAATATTATTTTTTCAACTCATATTTTCAGTTTATCTCCCTAAGATTTTACTCAAATTTAGAATGGGAGAAGTTGTTGGATGTATAATGTAATTCCTCATCCAAAGAGTACCAATGTTGCATACTTCTAATGGACTCTGCTACATGAAAAATGAAAAATACATGAAAAAATGTGATTGCAACATGATTTTCATGTATTTCTCATTTTTCGTGTAGCAGGGTCTATTGAAAGTAGTTTTTATTTATTTATTTACTCCAAAAATTTTGAATCATCCCCCATGGTTAACATCATCATATTGAATCTTATTGGTTCTTATAAAGTTGATTTTAGTTGTACAATTTTATTTTGAGGACCATTTTAGACCTCAAAATTTCTTTAATGAGGTACCTCATTTTAACAGTTTTAGGACACATTTCTCGTAGAGATTTCAGATTTTTCACCTCATAGAGAAGTGGAATTTTATATTGAGTTGGTACCAAGGGAAACACCACCATCGAAGGCACCGTACAGGATGAGCACTCCATAGTTAGAAGAGTTGAAGTTGCAGTTGAAGGAAATGTTTGACAAAGAATACATTAAGCCAAGTGTATCACCGTGGGGTGCACCAATATTGTTTGTGAAGAAGAATGATGGTACTCTCAGGATATGCATTCATTACAAGTAGTTGAAAAAGGTCACCATCAAGAGAAGGTATCTGTTGTTGAGGATTGATGACTTGTTTGATGAGTTTAAGGGAGAAACAATGCTCTCGAAGACTAATTTGAGATGAGGATACCCTCAGGTACGAATCAAAGAAGAGGACATTTACATGATAAATTTTCGGATCAGGTATAGGAATTATGAGTTTGTCGTAGTTACATTTGGTTTGACTAATGCTCCAACTACTAATATGTGTTTGATGAATAGTGTGGTGCATCCTTATCTGGACAAGTTTGTTATATTTTTCATTGATGATATATTGATATATTCTAAGAATGAGGAAGAGCATGCTGAGGATTTAGCAATAGTATTGATATTGATAAGAGAGAATCAATTGTATGCCGAGCTTAGCGAATGCAGTTTCTTTCAAACAAAGGTGCATTACTTGGGGCATGTGGTCTACAAGGAAGGCGTAGAAGTGGACCCAGAAAAGATAAAATCTATCATGGAATGGGCATATCCTAGGAATGTGGATAAGGTAAGGTCATTCATGGGGTTGGCAGGTTACTATAGGAGCTTCATCAAGAACTTCTCGTGGATTTCCTATCCTATAAAATCATTTCAGAGAAAAGGTAATAATTTTGAATGGACAAAGGAATGTGCAACAAGTTTTGAGCAGTTGAAGCAGTTGTTGACAAAGGATCCAATGATTGAGATTGCAGATACAGATAAAGAATTTGTGGTGTGTATATATTCTTACAAGAGAGGACTTGGCAGAGTCCTTATGTAGGAGGGACATGTACTGTGTTATGAATCAAAGAAACTGAATAAGCATGAGAATAATTATGTTACGAATTATCTTGAGTCAGCAGCGATTGTTCAAGCATTGAATATGTCAAGACACTACCTTATTGGCATGAGGTTTGTATTGATGAGCAGCCATAGTGGATTGAGATATTTATTTGTACAACCAAATCTGAATGTTAAGCAAGCTAAATGGTTTGCCACAATCAACGAGTTCGACTTTAAGATCAGGTACTTAAGGAAAAGAGAATAGGCATTAGGGGAATTTTGAGGTCTAAAATGGGCCTCCTAAGGAAAATGTACAATCAAAATTCAATTTATGATAACCAATCACATTTTAGGGGATGACATCATCCCTAATGGTTGAGGTGGCATTGTTTGAGTTAAAGGTACTTACTTGTCACATTCTCAATGGTGGATAAAAACTCATGGTTAAATATGGTAGTGCTCTAAGTACTTTAAAGTCATAAAGTAAAGTAGTCATAATAAATGTAAATTCACACTTTTTGAATAAAATAATATTATTGTCATTTCATATTTCTTGAAATAAACAATGCATATCTCTATACATTTATTATATTATATTATTTTTATATAGTATATTAATTACATGTTATTATACAATTTAAATAATATAAATTTTAATTAATAACAAATAATATAATTAAGAATTTATAAATTTATATTTATATTTTATTTTAAGTTATTTAAGTACAAAGTACAAATTTATTAGTTGTTCAATGATAATGATTTTTTTCTTAAAAAACTCATTCTTATTTAGAGTCACATCAATGCAATTTTTTTATTAATTTTATTTTGGTACAACTTTTGAATTGAATTTAACTATGGTTACATGGATTGTGGTGCAAAAAGTGAATTGCAAATTTATAAATATTATTATATTGGTTTTGCTATTATTTTATTATTTCTTTAGGAGGCCCATTTTAGACCTCAAAATTCCCCTAATGGTTCCAGACGCTCTTAGCAGATGGATACAGGTGAATCAAATAACAACTATGATTTCTTATGGGACATATCTACAGGATCAAATATTCCAGGAAGAACAACAGGATGATACGTACAGGGAGATTAAGCACAGGTTACAACAGGGTACAGATGATCAGGATGTGGATTATCGCCTCACAGCAGATGGTTTGATCAGATTTAGGGATAGGATTGATGTGATGGATAACAGTTAGCTCAAGAATATTACCATTGGGGGGTTTCATGTTAAGCCATATTCAAGTAATATAGGATATTAGAAAACATTGACAATAGTGAAGAAGTTTAATATTGGCCAAATATGAAGAAGGAATTGGTAGAGTTTGTGGCAATATTCTTGGATTTTCAATAGGTAAAAGCAGAGTGTAAGCATCCAGGTGGATTACTATAACTGATTCTAATTCTATAATGGAAATGGGAGGTCATTTGTATGGAATTCATTACAGGGTTGTTAAGGACATAGAGACAACATGATTCTATCATGGTGGTGGTGGAAAGATTGAGAAAGGTACCACAATTCATTCCAGTAAAGTTTATATATTTAGATAGTGATGTGACACAAGTATTCATCAGAGATGTAGTGAGGTTGCATGGTGTTCCGAAGAAGATTGTGTCAGACAAAGATGCTAAGTTCACTTCTAGATTCTGGAAAGAGTTATTTGCAGGCTTGGGTGTAGATTTGGCTTTCAACATAACATATCATCTGTAGAGAGATGGACAAAGAGAGAGGGTCAACAATATTTTAGAGGACATGATGAGGATGTATGTGATGCATCAGCAACGGAAGTGGGAAGAGTATCTACCTCTGGTTGCGTTTTCTTACAACAATGGGTATCAGGAGTTGTTGAGGATGAGTTTCTTTGAGGCACTCTATGGGAGGAGATGTAATGCTCCCATCAATTGGAGTGATCTAGTGATCATGGTGTTGATTGGACCAGATATGTTGGCAGAGTTAGACTAGGAAATGCATGTTATCAATAATAATCTAAAGACAATAGAAGATAGAAAGGAAAGTTATGCAAACCAACTTGGGACATTTAAGGAGTTTTAGGTTGGAGAACATGTGTACTTGTGCATCAAGCCCAATAAGATCTCCTTAAGGATTGGGTCATGTGCCAAGCTAGCACCTTGGTATTGTGGGCCATTCAAAATCCTTGATAGGATTGGACTAGTGGAATATCGACTTGCACTACCTTCGACAATGAAAGTCCATGATGTTTTTCATGTTTCATTGCTTAAAATATATGTAAATGATGTTGATCATGTTATTGATTGGTCTATATTGCAAGTGGAACTAGAAGGAGAATTCCAACTAGAACCAAAGTGTATTTTGTAGAGAAATATGCTTATGATCCATAACTGAGAAATCAAGCAGGTTAAAGTGTAGTGGAAGCATTTTGGGCCCGATGAGCTACATGGGACAAGGTTGATCAGATGCGAGCTATGTATCCTTCCTTGTTTTCCTGTTGAGAGAAACAAGTTTTGGTATATGTTTTGATGTTGTGTTTGATCATGTCTATATACCAAAACGAGTTGTGTTATAAATCTACAATATGTATGGAAAATTTTAGGGGCTAATATTCACAGGCGAGCTAATATTCCATGTTTTTTCCAAAAAAAAGATTCACCAATTTCCATTTTGCGAAAATGAATTCGCTCAAATTTTATAGTATAAAATCATTTTACCTTAAAAATAGCCAATATTATATATTTTATAATATAAAATAATTATAAATATAAACATTTTTACAAAATTATCATCAAACATTTTATAATTTGGATATTAGGGACTAGTAAGCTTTTTTGAGGTTGCTAAAATTTATGATAAACTCCCATCCTTAAAATTTTCCCTGCGGCAATAAGCGGTATGGGTGTCATGTTGTTATGTTGGTTTCTTTTCAGCAGGTTGTTCATTGTACATACTACAACAAGCTAGGTTATAAAGATCTATGGGCAGTATGTTTTTCTTTTCAGTGGTCTTGTTGATTGTAGGTATCATTGAACTCAGAGGATGGTGTTCCCCCCAAGGGGGAGGGTTTTGTAACAACCCTGGTAAAAAATCCATGTAATAAAGCTAATAAAGGAAAAATCAGACCATGTTCATGGGACACATATGCCAAGCTAAATGTTGGACAAAAAATTCTAGTGTGGGTGTTCATTTGGTATATTTTGGCTAAGGAAATTGGCAAAGGAAATGATAAAGGCTTTGGAAAGGCAAGAGGCATTAATTGGAATTTTATTTATGAAAATAAAGGAAATTAGGATAAAAGGAAGGTGAAAGGTCACAGGTTGCATGTGAGGAGGGAAATGAAGTATAATAATGGAAAATTGAAGAAATTAGAAGCCTCGTTGATAAAAAGTTTTATGAGGATCATTTCATGGCTTTTTTTTTTAGCTTGGAGCTCTTTGACTATTCTCTCTCTCATACTCTTACACACTTAGAGTTTTCTTGGAACACTCAAGTATTGGATCAAGGAAATAAAAGGAAGGAAAAATAAGGAAAATGGAAGCAAATATCAGGCAAGGAAGAGCAAGAAAAAGTGACTACATCGAGATTACTTGTAGG
Organism: Pinus albicaulis; assembly: GCA_034641835.2. NCBI lineage: Eukaryota > Viridiplantae > Streptophyta > Pinopsida > Pinales > Pinaceae > Pinus > Pinus albicaulis. The sequence goes on from CM076579.1 coordinate 1,292,189,085, forward strand.
TATCAATTTGTAGGTGTGATTTCCTTGCTAGATTTGGTATGCGTGGTACATGCATGTTTGCATTTGGTTCTCTTGATGTCATTGTCATGGGTCTTGCCAGGTGTGAGAGTTGATTTCAAACTTTCATTTCCATTTCTGGATAGCCATGGTGTGATGGGGTTCTCTTAGTTGGTTGGGTTGTATTGTTGGATGGTTTTGAAACTGAGTGGGGTGGTTTTAGAAAAATCACAAGTCTTAGGAATCTCTTGACCAGTAATGGCGGGATACACAGTAAAGCCTAGAGGATGGAGTCTCATTAGGCCTAGGAATCCCTTGACCGGTAATGACGGGATACATGGTAAATCCTAGAGATGTATGCTTTCGTTAGGCCTAGGAATCCCTTGATCGGTTATGGCGAGATACATGGTAAAGTTAGAGAGTGGAGACATACAGATTCATCATGATTTAGGTGGAGAGATCCAACACCAAGATCTCTATCATTCCAGATGATGAGATTGGGAAACTACGGAGTGCACAGACAAGTTCAAATGGTGTTGAGTATGCATTTGAAACAAAAAGTGTTCCTTGCACCTGTTAGAAAAGAAGAGTAGTCAATAGATGTGTAATGAAAAATAAGTAGATTATTGGGTATGTACTTACCTAGATTTTTCTATTGATTATTTTCTTGAGATCTTGTTCTATCTCAGTATTCAAGTGGGTGATGAATGTGGCATGTGTTGTATGAAATGTTTTTTCCTTGATGTATTTCCTTTTTGTTATGATTTTGAAGAGCATAATTGGCATATCTCCATTTTGCAATTTTTGTTCCATTTTATTGTAGATAGGTGCAAAGTTATCAAATAGTTGTAGCCGAGACATAAAGGACAAAAAAAAAATGTAAATGTCGACATTGCATACAGACGATAAACTGAAATGCATAAGAGTAATGGGTGAGTGACACAAGGTTGAGCATGTTACCGATGCTTTATCATCTTCAAAGATTATGTCTCTAATCTATAGTGTATATTTCATTCCAACTTTTTGAGCTACTATTACAAGTGTTGCAACTGTTCTTATCGGAAATGTTTCTATGCTTTCTCCCAATTTTTTTATTGTTACATTGGGAAAAAATTTGTATTTTGTGCAAACTATGCTAATGTTGTCTACAGTGCTTGTATTGTCTAACAACAGAATACGATCACGGTCGCCATGGTCATAGTTTGTCTTTGGTATAATCTGGAAATTTGCGATTGATTTTTTCTCTTCCTGGCAAGATATTTTGATTGTGCTTTTCAATGAGGTCACTTGGAACAACCATTGTAATTGTCATTAATCCGTGTTGATCAGTTAAATCAACACACTATATTTGACATATAACAACCCTGGTAAAAAGTCCATGTCATAAAATTAATAAAGGAAAAATAAGACCAAGGTCATGGGACACATATTCCAAGTTGAATGTTGGGAAAAAAACATAGTGACAAAGAACCTAGATGTTGAATGTTTGGCAAGAACATGAATGTGAGAAAGACCCCAATTCTGACCTTCAAAATCAAGACCCATAAGCATCAATAACAAAGGGTATTTTACATCTATACAAGACCTAGTGCTAATAATCATAATGGAGACATAAGAAAATCATGTAGAATAGCCTGTTGTTTACCTCATTGAACTAATATATAAAGCAATCAAAGATCCATAACTAAAAGGTCAATCACAAGTTGGGATTTTAACCTTGTAGGGTTTTCTCTTCCCCAACATGAAAAACAATTCAATTTTTTTTTTTTAAATAAATATTTATATATAACTCAAATTTGATTCAATATTGAAAATTATAGTTTATCTATAATTTTTCTTATTATTAAAAATCTCTAAAAAAAATTGTTAAAAAATAGTTATGGTTATATTTTCAAATAAAGTTTAACTCTCACAATTAAAATAGTTTATAATTTCATATTTTACATTTTTATTAAAATATTTATATTAGAATTTAGTCACTGCAATTTAATTTTCTTATAAGTGTATTTTAAATCTATAATATTTATAATATTAAACATTTATAACCGAATGATGCATCAACAAATAACATATTCCAATTTACTTTGGCAAAACGTAAGCTAGACAATCAACACATTAGAACAAGTGGATTTATGGAATCTGGGGAGAAACTAATTCCTTGAATCATTGTAATGATATCGAAACAAATATATATATGGTTCTTTTATCATTGCAAATTCATGTGCATATTATGCCTACTCTTGCATGGTCACTCTATACCCTTGGTAGACTTGCTGCTGGACAACCCTATTGATTATAATGTTTATACATTGAAAAAAACAAAACATAAAATCTAATTTATTATAATAGATTAAATATTTTATGTGGGAAGAGAACAATATATGTATTTTTTTCTATTGCTCTCGGGTTTTACCATATTGGAAATTAGATATCAATAAAAATAAAATATAGATTCTTAATTAACCTATCAATAAAAAAAAATATAGATTCTTAATTAACCTATCAATAAAAAATAATATAGATTCTTAATTAACCTATCAATTTTTGTTTGTTTTTGAAAAAGGTTATTAAACAGATGTCATTTACTTATAAGGAGAGTGTCTTTTGTCCGATATGAAACATGAGAAATATATTACTTTATGTTTAAAGATGTATATGTATGATTATTTGTCTATGAATAAGTTTAAGAATAATAATTTGTGATATGATATATTTAAAGAAAATTTTTAAGTTAAATTTGTAGAAATTAGGGTGAAAGTATAGAGTTGGGTTATATATTTTTTGGTGAAATGAGGGCGCGTTTTGTTGAAAATGATTGAGCAATTTTAAGTGCTCAATTGAAAAAAATTTAAGCGCTTAAGCTGGCTGTTGAGGCGCTTAAAAATAGCTCGATCGAGAGTTACGCATCGATCGAACAATTTGAATTTTGAATTTAACGCCCGATCGAGCAATTTGAATTTTGAATTTAAGCACTCGATTGAGCTCTTGAAGTCCTAAAACTTACAGTTTCAACACCTCTTTTGCATATTTCGCTGCAACCCCAATTTGTATCCTATCGAATTTATACAAGAATTTGTCCTTAAGTGGCAGAGTTTATCACATTGGATTCGTGAAATAATCCTCTATCTAATGACATATGAATTTGACACTTTTCAATTCATATGATATTTTTCATCTAGTTTCTTTTAAATATAACATTTGAATTTTTTTGGATAGTTTCAAAAGGGTTGAATAAAAAATCAATAACATAAAAGATACACAACTAAAAAATTTCAAAAAATATCATTGTCTTCATTTGCTAGTCCTGTTCAAAAGGGTAGTCTTGGTTTTTCAATTTATTTAAATAGTTGAAAAAAATCTTAAGTGAACACATGTGCCTCCAAAATGCAATTGAAATATTATTTAACCAACTTCAAAAAATAATAAGAAATATAATTTTGCATAAATATTTTTTTAATAAGAAAAACTTAGTTCTCTGAGTTATGCTCGTATATATATTTTAAAAAAATACACATTTTAGACTAAATTATACTATGGGAACAAACACATACCTCTTAAGTTTTGCTAAAATTTGCAAGGACATATATTGCATTTAATGGAAAATTTGCAAAGACATATATTGCATTTAATGGAAAATTGAGAGTTTATAAGACACTAAATTTTATTGCAAAAAATATCATTAAGACAACATAATTCTCTACATATTGTCTTTTAACTTGAATCAAAATTCATGACTCTTATATGAATTTTTTGAGATATAATTTTCCACATATTATCTTTTAACTTGAATCAAAATTCGTATCTTATATGAATAAAAGAAAAAACCCTTAAAATTTTATAACCACATTTAATCAAAAAAATATAACCAATCTTCATGCTTTGACAAAATTTTCTTAATTGTAACTTATCTAATACAAGTGCCCCTTTCTGATGCCGGAATGACAAAATTGTGCAGTACTATTCCAACACGGGCAGTAAACTGCTCCTCCGAGAGACACTTATCATTAAAGAGATAAAATGTTTCTCCAATCAGTAATAAATGGCAAGACGATTACCAACGATGCTCGGAGATGAATTTGGATCCAAGTCCCAAGTTTCGTTAATCAATTGGGACGTGGTAGCCATTGAAAACAATTTATGATGCAGAGTCATGATGGCATGAGTGTTAGAAGATGAGTTGCTGCAGAGACCGTAGCATCCAAGCACTGATCCGCTGCTTCGCATGTTGGCTGCAACTCTTCCCAATTGACAGCTTCTAAGGTGGCACTCCACATTTCTTCTAAGAATGCAAGCTTCTGGATGGAGGGACATTCCTAACCTCTCATTTTCAGAGAGGTTTATCTGACGTTGGAAATTCACTCCTGGAAGGTATCACAACAATCCACTGACCATGGGGGCTTGTGTTCCAATTAGACATCTCTACAACATCTTTAAATTTACAAGTTGCGGTCAGTGCCATAACTCTGTCCCTGGGAGAAGGCCTTGAGCATTGCTCAACTGATTTATTCACTTTCGTATTGCATTCCCCTGTCGGGCTCGGAATGCCGAGTGACAGAGTGAGAGTAGTCTGAGAAGAATTGGAATCCCATACTTGATTCTTGAAATCGAAATTACTAGTTGGGGATCCCGAGCAAATAATGCCCTTCTCTGCTTCCTTGGCAGAGCAGTCCTCATTCAGAAAACGATGTGTCAGCAGCTCTTCACTGGTCCACCTCTTCATGGGATCTTTCTGAAAGCATTTTTCTAAGAAATCCCGTATCTGAGGTGAAAGCCACGCAGGTAACTCAGGCAGCTCCTCCGTGCATCCAATCCGATACATTGCGGCAAAAGGACTGGAAACATTGCTCCATGGAGGCCTGCCAGTGGCCATGTCGAGCACTGTGCAGCCAAGAGACCAAATATCAGAAACAGGCGCCTGCTCCAACTGGTTCACCACCTCTGGAGCCATCCACTGAGGGGTTCCTCTCAATTGCGGCGCCTCCTGGCCCTTCTCCTCATCACCAAACCTCTTCGCAGAGCCAAAGTCAGCAAGCTTCACACCATTGGCACCCACAAGAACATTCATCCCCTTGATATCACAGTGCACAATCCCCTGCCTGTGTAGGTAGTGGATTCCACGTAGGATGTCGCGTGCGTATGATCTGATCACTGATTCCTGCAGCTTCCCTTCAAACCTACTCAGCAGATCCACCAAGCTGCCACCTAGCATGTACTCTATGAACAAATTGTGTAACCTTGCACCCTTCTCAAAGTTGTAATTACGTCCCAGGTAGCGAACGATGTATGGAGAATCCATGCACCACAAAATCTGGTACTCATTTTCCAAAGCCACACTAAAACCGACAGCGGATTTGATTGCAAAGAGTTGGCCATTAGAGCTTATTATGGCAAGGCTGACTGTCGCAGAAGCTCCAGCCCCAATAATAGCACCCCTTACCCAGCACTCTTGTTTGGCTCTTCCCATCTCCTGTTCGATTCCCATTCCCTCCCAATTCAATACACAGAAGAATGTATCTGAGTTGTGGAGACACGCTGGCTATTGGTGGGAACAGGGCGAGTGGGAAAGCCACATTGACACGTAGGAATCGATTTCTTTGAAAACTACGCAAAGCCACTGACGATGCTTTGCTTTCAGCGGTTCTGAGCCTCCGCCGACCGGTGCTTTTTCTTCCTGACCTGGCCGCCCAAGACCCGTGGTATTGAATCAAAAGCTTATAGTACTTGAGATTAAATCAAAAGCTTATTTTATTTCTACATACGAGCTTAGATTGTCCTAAATTCTGTATTGTGAGCTTTTTTTCAAATCATTACTCCAGGTTTTTCTGCTTTTTCTACCTATTTTTTTTAGTTTTAGTATTAAAGCAAATAAACTCCTTATTGCCTTGTTCTTTTTATAATCAACTTTGCTTTAATCAAATTTGGATTTTTCATACCCTTTATACAATTTTTTTTTTAACTTTGAGAGTTCTTAGGCTTTTGGTATAAAAATTTAGCTCTTCGAGAATGATGTTTTTATGATAAATTAATCTTTTACATAAAAACTTGATTAAAAAATAAAAAATTACTCTTCAATGATATAATTATCTTACAAATTTTCACATGTTTATCACAAGGAAAAAAATAAAATGGCTAATGTTTTTTTTTCTATGTAGCATTAGTATAATTACTTAGTATTGATCACCCACATTGTTTTTCAACTGGAACTATTTAGTATTGATCAACTACATTGTTTTTACTTCAAACAAGAATACAACCTTGTAAAATTACAATAATAATTCAAAAATAAATTTAAATATGTTATAATAGATTAAACTTAATAAACATAATCTAAATGTTATATGTTATGCTAATTTTCTAGATATATTTTCTAATTAAAATTTTCCAGAATATAGTTAAAATTTACTACTATTATAAAAATAATTTATAAAATTATAAAATTCAAATACTTCAAAAAAAATTGGAAACATTAAATTCATTTCATATTAAAAAATATAGTTTTAATAATAAAAAATTAAATAAAATGAAATTTCATATTATTGAATTTCAAATGGAATTTCATATTATTAAATTTCAAATGGAATTTGTAAACAATAAAATGACAACATAAATGATAAATTAACAACAAGGGCTCTTATAACAACAAACACTCTTATATATTATGGTATTTCTTTTTCTGATTAGTTTTCTTCTCGTTAACTAGTATGTGACCCTTTCTATTTAGTGTTCATACTTTATAGTGAGAAAATGCCTTTGAAAATCTTTTACATGTTGCATAATTTTCCATATGTTTAGTATTACTTGACTAGGGAATGATTGTCTCTTCATATGATTATCTATTCATATATTCTTTAAAAAGATAAGTTATTTTTAAATCTTATTTGCAATATGTAAAAGCAAAGAGAATATCTAGAACACTAAGAGGCAGAGTCCCACACACACATACACACCAGAGCTACTTTCTTGTTATCTTAAGTTTATAAGAATTAGTGCTTAGGAATTGTGCTTGTTTGAAAAATATTTTGCATGTCTGTTTCATGCAACTTCGATTTAGCTCACGAAGTTGTTTGAACTCTCTGGGTATGTACACTTTTAGTTGGTGTGTAAACCTCTCTATGTTTTTGAATTGTCTTAAGTACACTACCTTGTGTTTTTCTTACCTTCTAAAAATTAATTATTATTGAATTTCAAATGGAATTTGTAAAAGGCTAAAATGATAACAAACATTATATTAAAGCAAAATGGCTTTGCAATAAAAGGGAAAACTTACTCCACCAAACCTCAACACAGTAAAATAAGGGCTAGACAATAAACTACAACACCAACTTCATAATCATTAAAAGGGCTATAAACATATGATTCTAATCAACAACTTCTCCCCAAGTGCAGCCATTGATTAAAAAAAAGAAGCTAATGAATGTAATGCTATGTGGAGAAACAAAAGCTAATGAATGCAATGCTAGGTGGAGATTCAAGGTTCTCTTAAAAGGGTTATCATTTTTTTGGTTTTTAAACTCATGTGGTGATCATTTTTTAAAGAGCTTTCCGGATTATCCACAGTGTTAGAGAACGAGGGTTAATCATTAGATAACATGTAACAACAAAAACCCTTTAAATCACACCACCTATAATGGTTGTTTAGAGAGATAAAGAATGAAACTCAATAAGAAAAATATAAAAATTTCTAGGTAATAAATTCATCAAAATAAACTCAATAATAAAAACAAATTTAACAGAATTTAAATTCATTTAAAGAATTCAAAATAACTCAATAAAAAGAAAAATGACTCTAGTTGAATGCTCACTTTTCTTATTTAAAATATATATATATATATATATAACTCACCACCGACATCCAATCTTCCACAAATATTATAATTTGTGTTTTATTAATGAATCTCATTTATTAATAATATTCAAATTAAAGCTAACCTGGACTGTTCTTAAGAGTTGAGTAAAGTTGTAAATACAAATTGACATATTAGCAGTTTTCTAGCTAACAATAAATTGATAGTTGGAAGGACTTGGATGAGTCTTGACTCTTTGAGTCTCTACTATCTGGAAGGCCCTAAAACCTCATATTCATGGCAGACCCAGCGTGCAAAGAAATCAGCACTCACAACTCATTGCGTATTTGGCTTTGATACCAAATATATCATTGCTCTCAACTCATTGGCTTTGTTGTTTTTTGTTTTTATTTTATTTTAAAGCTCTAATAATAAAATTATAGACTCAAAACAACTATTAATCTTAATTAATAAGGCGTAGAGAACATTATTATTATATTTAACTTTCTAAAAATAACTCCGACTAATAACTAGTTGAACTTAATAACTTCAGTTAAAGGAAAAAATATACTCTAAAATAGACCACGTGTATGCCACCGACAAGACACGTCGTGTTATTCAAGCAACGCATAGGTTGGGGTTGTTTTACGTTCCTTTGGAATAACGTACGAGGGATATTCTTTAGAGAGTATTGGATAGCTTACGTGACCTCTAGTTTAACTGTTTTTTTTTAATTGGTTTAAAATTGATTAATTATAAAATATGTTATTTAATTTATATAAAATTTAATATTATTTTTTTAAATTTAAATTATATAATTTATAAATTTAATATTTTAAATTTATATAATATATAAAATAAATATTAAATTTATTTATATATTAAAAATATTTAATATAATTAAAAATCAAAATATTATTCAAAATTATACATTGAAATTTTAATTTTAAAAAAATCATGTATTAAGTAGATTATATGGCTAATGGCGAAATATTACTAATCTGAAATTATTGTGTAATATATAATGTGATAACTAATAGGTAATTTGATTTCTTTTAAGATAACTCGTCTTATTGTTCAAATTCTTTCGAAAATCTTCATGACAGGTTATAGAGAGAGAATTACACAACTGGAGGACTATTCCGCCTCTGCTTTGACTTCACTCTTTATTATCCATTTCTTGGTACGATATATGTTAACAATGCTCTTTTTCAAAATCAAGGCTAGAAGAAAACAATATCTAGTGGGCTTTATAATATTTGCAATTTTACATGGTTTAAGAAGATGGACATAGGAATACTATTGTATATATCTTCACAATAGAATCTCAAAGGAACATTTCAAAAACAACATCCTTAAAACAATAAGACACGGTCAATCAACAAAAACAGATTTAATAATTTACATTAAAATCTAGGAAATTAGATATGAAGAACTTTTAAAAGGTTCCTAGAAATAGTGAATTTCCAATAAATTAGAATTTCAACATATGTGTGCATCATATTCCCAATCTGCTATTTAAGTGCGTAGTTGAAAAGCACATTAGTAAATGGTATACCAAATGTATCAATAATTTTAGGTTAATAATGTCTTATTCAAGTTTCACTTTGTCCCTTAAAACATGACCTATATATATAAAGGGTGATCAACTCTTCCAAATACCATGAAGAAAAATCGAAGGTAAAAAGAAAAGACTAAAAGAATAAAAAACTTTGAAAATCATGTGAATGCAATTAAGCATCATCTCACTAGATTTGATGATTTTTATGTTTTGAAGCACCTTAAAACATCTCCTTTATAAGAAGCATTTGAATCAAATTTAGTTTAATTAGGTTGATGGAACAACCTCTTACTCTAGTAATCCTTGTAAATAGTTTTAACCATCTTGGCCAAAGCTAAAGTCAAATATACTCATTGAATGAAATTTATATTAGCTCATATAAAATTATATGGCTAAAGTTATATTCAATTTCCAAACTTGAAAATAGCATCTAAACCAATACACAAAAATACCAAATACAATTCATTAATATTATATATTATATCTGAATAGTCAAGTCAAATCACTATGTGGAGGGGTCTGTTGTCTGACAAAAAAGGCGGTCTTATACACCAATTTGGCATCTCAATGGGCCATGATATTTAATTATATGATTACTCTTATTAGCAGGCCGAGTTTGAGTAACTCCACGAATTTTATTTTGCATTAAGAGAAACCATGAATATATACAAGGAGAGGGAAACTATTGGAATTCGTATTCCAATGTCTCTTTGTCTTCTTTACTTTCCTATTTACATTTTACAATAATTTCCTAATCCCAAATATTAGGTTTCAATATCCCCCCATTAATATGAAGGGATGTTGGTGAATTTAAGCATCTTTATGAATCTTTCAAAATTTTCTCTTCCAAACGCTTTGGTGAAGATGTTTGTAATATGCTCATTTGTGGAACAATGGCGTAGCTGAATAGTCTTGGCCTCAACATGATGTCGAATTAGATGAAACTTTGTATTGATATGCTTGGTCCGATCATGTAACTTTGGGTTCTTGGGAAAATTTATTGCAAAAGTGTTGTCAATCAAAAGAGGAGTAGAACGCACTTGTTTCTCCTGCAAATCTTCAAGAATTTTCCTAAGCCACATAATTTCCTTCATTGCTTCTGTTGTTCCCACACATTATGGAATCTGCAGGAATTGATTATGTTGTTCCTTTGTAGACAGTTTTAGGTTGGAGAATTTTTCCAAAGCATCTATGTAAGGTTTTGATTTTAATTGGATGGCTAATGCTTTAAACTCTTAAACATATGTAAATCCTAAGTATTTATGAGAAAATAGAAGGGTTGATTCTTCATTCCTAACTAAATTAATCTTTAAAATGATTTGGAAAGAAGAATTTAAGAAGATATATAATTCCTTAAACATTAATATTGAATATCTAATTTTTTATATACAGTAGATGCGCAAACAATTTTTTTACAACCAAACAATACATGTCCTAGAAATGACAAAAGGAAACAATTAAAAGATTTAGAGGAATTAACTAAGAAAATTAGTTTTGGTAAAGTGATATCTTTTAATAATTATAAATTTGCAAGGGGATTTTAGCGAGATTTGCATTCAATCTATTCTTACCCAAACTCCTAAGTTACCTTGAACATGTGCAGAAAAATAAAAATGGAAACATAAATGAATAACCAGAATATCTTAGCGAGATACAAAAGCTACTCAGAATGAATCCATAATCCTTCTATTATCTTCAAAAATAACTTAGAAAATTACATTCATATCATTGGTTCATCACAAGGGTTCAACCCCTTTTTCCTTTGAATTACAAAATACTTAGAGTTCGACTCAAAATATCTAGACTTGAATTTTTTTTTATTACAAACTACAATATCATCCAAATTGATTTGGATATTACAAAAATAACATTGAAAAATAGGAAATATGAAATGATTTGAACACTACACATATTTCGAGGGTTGCTATTTGATGATTGTTGCTAGAAATCCGATTTTATGTTCACTATTCCTATTAATCTATTGTTTGCCCCTGCTTATATGATGTCTGCTCCTACTTAGCTGGCTATTGATTACTAAAATTTAGCATTATGTTATATTCGATTAGCTCACACAATTTATCCCATCTCTTATCATCCAGGATAGAAAAATTTATCAACTTTCTATATGACTCGTCAACATTAGTATATTTTCCAAAAGTAAGCCTAGTTAGAAACAAATGCTTTATTCCATGTTGAATGAATAAATCATAATCTAAGCCTTCGATGAATGCTTTGCCAATTATTATTCCTCAAATTTTGGTAAACTTGGTTTTGTCTGCTGCTATCTCATGTAGCATGTGTTGATAATATTCAAGTGGAATCAATTGGCCACCTATACCTTGCAAATATGGTAGTCCTTTTTGATGTAGAGCATTGAACTTTCTGTGAAATTTCTTGATCTGAGCTTCTAAGTTTTGACACTTATTCTCGAGTTGTAACATTAAATTTCTCTTTGTTAAAAATTTCTTGCTTCCAATACTACTTCAGTTCTGTTTTCAATCCCAAATTATTCAAGTTCAACCTTTGTTTTTGAGTTTAAGACTTTAATTATCCTTGTCGCTTCTCCTGGTTTGTGGTCCATATCTTCTTTGATTTCTGCTACTGCTACTTTTGATCTTTGGAATAAATATTTTGCTCAAAAATAATTTCAATGGAAGGCCATAACTCAGTTATAGATGCATTCATATCAATCCAAATGTTTTCTTTGGCTTGAGATAAAGTTTGTGAAATCAATGATTCACTCTCATAAATTTCCAATTACTTAGTTAACTTGAATTTTTTTGAATCTCAGCCAAATATGCATTATCAAATTTCATTTTAATTTTTTGAATATTTTTGAGTTGCGCCTTAAGTTTTTCAATTTCTTTATCTTTCAAAGATAAATCTCCGATGGCCCTTGAAAATTTATCTGCTGAATTTTGATTAGTAGACTATGTTTATGTTGTGATTACTGCTTTTGTAGATGCCCCTGCTATAGAAGTTGTCATTGTGGAAGCGCATGTTGTAATAATAAGTTGTTTCTCTCTTTCCGTAATCAAATTCTCCATTTCCTCTTCCATTTTCTGAATTTGCATGTTCTGTTCGACAATCATTTTAAACATGTTTTCTTTTTCCTTCTCTAATTGGCCAACTTCTCGTGCTTGTGGATGTTCAGAGGTGGGAAGCTTTAATTTTTTCCTTAATTCTTGATTATCAACATTCCTATTCTTTATTATATCCTCTGTTGCCTTAACATCTTTAAGATCTAATCCTAATTTCAAAACCAGATCTTCAAGTCCTTTAATTATTGTATCCTTAGCTAAAGAAGAAATTTTTTCTAGCTTTAATTGAGAATGAATATTATTTAATTATGCTTGCAGCTTAGAAGCTCCCATGATAGAACTTGTCAAGGATGTGTAAATCATCTCCCATACTTGCTTGTGTAGATCAATTTGATCTATAGGATGATTTTTTTTGGTGTCAAAAGAAAGCAGGGAAGCTTTATAATCCTTAGTTGTTGTTGGTACAGGGACCTTTGGCTCCATAAATGCCAATTGGTATTGTCCCTTCTCACTGTATAGTGCCAAAAATAACCTTGTTTGCATTGTAGATGATTTCTTCCAAAACTATACATATCTCGAAATATTGAGTGATTCATTCTTCTTTTTCATTTATAGGAATCTACAAAATATACTTTGTTGCCTTGAGGAAGGAGAGGAAGGAGAAGAAGAAATTGTTATGGTTTCTTCTATATGCTAAAGTGAGAATGGTGATTCTTTTGTAGAAACAATTGTATCTAATGTCCTTTAGAAGTTTGAACTTTTGAATATTCTTCCTCTTCATTTGTTGTTGTTGGCTTCCTTCTTTTCATGACTTTAAAAATTGTTTGTTGCAATTCTGATCGTGATGGAGACTGGCTCTTTACCTTTTAACTTTTGTTGTGTAACCAACTCCAAAAAAATAGAAGAAAAGAGATATCAATGCCTTAGAAATGAGCCACTTCGAGGGGCAACCTCCAATACATTACATAAATGAACAATTCTTGGATGATACAATTTACAAAACCTCCTTTCTATATATAGGAGTCCATGGGGCCATAATGTAATCCTAGTGGGCCACAATGTAATCCTAGCCGACCTAACAATAATAATTTAAGGGCACAATAATAACAAAATGGGTGTTACAAGGGTACAATAATAACAATAAGGGGTTTACACTAACAATAATAAGGGGCTACACTATTAATATAGGGACTTAACATGCCCCTCTCCTTCAAACAAGTGTTGTCCTCAACGCTTGATTATTTCTTGATGCTTCTGTATAAAATTCTCATCCTCCCATGTGAAATCCTCTACAGGAAAGTTCTTCCACTTGCTGATATACTCTGAAATTGATCGTACTTGTCGATTTATTGTTTCTATGACTTCTTCATAACTTCTTTCGATGTCATGTTGATCTTCCTGTTGTTTCATTAGATTCTGCACCAAAGTTGGGTTATCCTTTGAGAGTTGGAGAACTTGTTGTTGATGCTCGATGTGATCTTCCACTAATTTATCATCCATATTTGTTATTATTTGATCCTTCAAACCATCCAACTTAGTCTCCATTTCTTATTTTAAACCATCTATTTCATCTTCAATTTCTCAAGACTCCAAATTTGTCGTGACCATGTGTTCTGTAAATTTTGACATTCCTCCCAGCTTCTTCCTCATGCCATAGTATAGATTTCTCGAGGGCTTAATGAGTGTTGAATTATTTTAGAGGCATTTTAACCTACTAAAATATATGCTCAATAGGCCCTTGAATCACTTCAAATTGATTCTTCAAACAAGACTTATACAAAAACAATAATAATACCTTTTACTTCGTTTTGAGGAGCTCGGGATATTGAAATTGAATTATCTCTCGTAA